>CM053031.1:160920225-161357725 GCA_028564925.1 Lithobates sylvaticus
TCGCTTCTAATATTATGTCTGGTAAAGTCACTACAGCATAGCCAGTCTTGTAGGTGTCATCACTTGGTCTAGAACAGCTGCCGTCAACAAAAACATTTATGTAGTCAGTAGATGTAGAAATGTCTTGTAAAAGGTGCACTACAGTATGTGTTGTGTACAATGTGATTTTGGATGCTTCTTTAACTGCCATTGCACAGGCAGCAACAGCTTGTAGGCAAGTTGGCATTCCTTGCACCTGAACAGGGAGTTTTTTGGATAGATAAGCCACGGGTCGGTAGTGGGTGCCATGAGCTTGGGCCAGCACGGCAGCCAGCGCAGGGCCCCTGACTATACAGTAAAGCACAAAGGATTTCTTATGATCTGGTAAACCAAGTGCCGGAGCACTGGCCAAAGACTGTAATAAGGCATGAAAGGCTTGTGTCATTTCCTCAGTGTAAATCACCTGCTTGGGGGCAGTGGCTGCAGTAGAGGGGCGCAAGATTGAATCATAAAAAGAACAATCTGGGATCCACTGCCTGCAGTAGACAATAGAGCCAAGAAAAGAAAGGAACGCTGCCTTATCTTTGGGTGGGTCGAGACAGGTCAGAGTCTTGACTCTTTCTGGGGACACATGCCTGGTCCCGCCTGAGATAATACATCCTAGGTATTCCACCCTCTCCCTGCACCACTGGATCTCTTTGCGAGACGCCAAGTGACCCTTAAGAGATAAGTGAGTCATCAGGCTTTCAGAGTCTTCTGCACACTGTGCCCCGCTCTCACTACATAACAGTAGTTATTGCAGTAGTACTGATCCCTGTGGAGGCACCCAGTCATCCAGGGTTATTTTTAACACCATGGAAAGTGCTGCAGGACTGTCCACAAAGCCTTGAGGAAGACGGGCCCAAGTCAGTTGGCCCGAGCCCGAGCCCCAGGCAAAGGCAAAGATCTTTTGGAAATCCTCGTGAACATCAATGCTAAAGAAAACATTGGACAAGTCTAGTACCGTATACACAGTGGAGGAAGCAGGGATGTTTATAAAAATTCCTGTGATGTCTGAGACTAGTGGTGGAGGTGGTTAAATACATTTGTTCACCCCCCCTCAAATCCTGTACTAGCCTCCACTCGCCGCTGGCTTTCTTTACTGGATGGGTGTATTCCAGGGACTGATAATGGGTTTTAGAATGCCTTTCTGTATGTATGTGGTGATCAGTGGTGCTATACCCTGTACTTTGTCAGCATGAAGGTGGTATTGTTTCTGAAAGAATTGTATGATGTTTGGTTTGAAAGTAGGGACATAGGGAGTGCACCTGTCCTACGTCTGTCTTTGACTTTTCCATATCGGGTGAGTCTCTAATGCTGCAGGTATGATCATAAAGTAAAACGTCAAATCTTTTCTTTTTGGCATAGTCAAGTCACATCTTGATGATTTGGCAGTCATTCCCCCTTGTAAGTCAAATTTAATGCTTACCCCCAATGTAGACATGAGGTCCCTTCCCATTAGACATAAGGGGCAGTCAGTGAGGATGGCAAAGGTTTGTCTGGTTAAGGGTTTTTTATCCTGCAAGTCTGACACTTGCAGTGGTTCTGTTATTTTGTGTGTGACATCTGTCCCATTAATTCCCATAGAGCAGCCCTCGGTACAATGGCAGAGGCACTAAACACAGATACCCCTCTGAATCTCCTATGTTTGATTCATGACACGGGGGCTGGACAGGGGCAGAGGCTAGTGTTTTTTTTTTTTTAAGGGACTTGTCTAAGGAATGAGGCTTCTCTAATGCCTCGTACACACGAGCGGACTTTCCCGTCTGAATGTCCGCCGGACAATCCGCCCGTGTGTGGGCGCCGGCGGACTTTTTGGCGCCAAAAGTCCGGTGGACTAAGTTTGAAGTTTTGTTTTAAAATTGTCCGCTGGACTCGGCAGTCCGGCGGACAATCCCGCGGTTAGTATGCTAGTCCGCCGGACTTTTGGAAATGAACGGACTTGCCGATCATCGGAAAGTCCGTTCATTTAGAACGTGACTTCAGGTAGACGGGGCTAGCAAAGGCAGTGAATGCCGCCGCGCTAGCCCCGTCACCTGCCATGGATTTAAAGGGAATCCCCACACCGAAAGAACGGCGTGGGGGTCCCCCCCAAATCCATCTCAGACCCTTATCCGAGCACACAGCCTGGCTGGCCAGGAAAGGGGTGGGGACGAGCGAGCGCCCCCTCCTGAGCCATACCAGGCCACGTGCCCTCAACATGGGGGATGCCGTGCGCCCCCCCACCCCAAAGCACCTTGTCCCCATGTTGATGAGGACAAGGGCCTCTTCCCGCCAACCATGGTCGTTGGTTGTCGGGGTCTGCGGGCGGGGGGCTTATCGGAATCCGGGAGCCCCCTTTAATAAGGGGGCCCCCAGATCCCAGCCCCCCACCCTATGTGAATGAGTATGGGGTACGATGTACCCCTACCCATTCACCTAAGGTGTAAATAAAAAAACACACAATTTTTTAAAATATTTTACCGACCTCCTCCTCCTCCTCCTCCTCCTCCCCTCCTCCCTCTCCTCCTCCTCCTCCTCCTCCCCCCTCCTCCCTCTCCTCCCTCCTCCCCCTCCTCCCTCCTCCTCCTCTCCTCCTCCCCTCCTCCCTCCTCCTCCTCCCTCCTCCCTCCTCCCTCCCTCCTCCCTCCTCCCTCCTCCCTCCTCCTCTCCTCCTCCCTCCCTCCCCCTCCCTCTCCTCTCCTCCCTCCTCCCCTCCCTCTCCTCCCCTCCCCTCTCCTCCCTCTCCTCTCCTCTCCTCCCTCTCCTCCCTCCTCCCTCCTCCCTCCTCCTCCCTCCTCCTCCTCCTCCCTCCTCCCTCCTCCCTCCTCCCTCCTCCTCCTCCCTCCCTCCTCCCTCTCCTCCCTCCTCCCTCCCCCTCTCCTCCCTCCTCCCTCTCCTCCTCTCCTCCTCCCTCCTCCCTCCTCCCTCCTCCTCTCCTCCCTCTCCCTCCTCTCCTCCTCCTCCTCCTCCCTCCTCCTCCCCTCCTCCTCTCCCTCTCCTCCTCCCTCCTCCTCCCTCCTCCCTCTCCTCCTCTCCTCCTCCTCCCTCCTCCCTCTCCTCCTCTCCTCCTCCTCCCTCCTCCCTCCTCCCTCCTCCCTCCTCCTCCTCCTCCCTCCTCCCTCCCTCCCTCCTCCTCCCTCCCTCCTCCCTCTCCTCCCTCCCCCTCCCTCCCTCCTCCCTCCTCCCTCTCCCTCCCCCTCCTCCCTCCTCCCTCTCCTCCCTCCTCCCTCCTCCCTCTCCCTCCCTCCCTCCTCTCCTCCCTCCCTCCTCTCTCTCCTCCCTCTCCTCCCTCCTCCCTCTCCTCCTCCTCCTCCTCCTCTCCTCTCCTCTCCTCCCTCTCCTCCTCCTCCCTCTCCTCCTCCTCCTCCCTCCTCCTCCCTCTCCTCCCCTCCTCCTCCTCCTCCTCCTCCTCCTCCCTGTGTTGTGACTTATATAGGGAAAAGGAGGCAGGGTCACATGCTCATGTCCCATGGTGACCCGCCTCCCTATGATGTCACAGACCCGGAGGATGCTGGGACTGTGACATCATAGGGGGCGGGTCACCATGTGACATGAGCATGTGACCCCGCCCCCTTGTCCCTATATAAGTCGACGGCGACGATGAAGAAGGAAGCCAGGCTCCTCCACTCAGTAAAAGAGCTAGGTAAAATAGCGGAGGAGTCCGGCAAGAAGACACCCCAAGACGGAAGAAGACCCCCGGAGCAGTGCAATAAAATATTTTAAAAAAATTGTGTGTTTTTTTTATTACCTTAGGTGAATGGGTAGGGGTACATCATACCCCATACTCATTCACATAGGGTGGGGGGCCAGGATCTCGTGGCCCCCTTATTAAAGGGGGCTCCCGGATTCCGATAAGCCCCCCGCCCACATCCCCCGACAACCAACGGCCAGGGTTGTCGGGAATAGGCCCTTGTCCTCATCAACATGGGGACAAGGTGCTTTGGGGTGGGGGGGGCACACGGCCCCCCTTTCCCCAGGGCACCCCCCATGTTGAGGGCACGCAGCCTGGTACGGCTCAGGAGGGGGGGGGGGGCGCTCGCTCGTCCCCACCCCTTTCCTGGCCGGCCTGTGTGCTCAGATAAGGGTCTGAGATGGATTTGGGGGGAACCCCCCGGCCATTTTTCGGCGTGGGGATTCCCTTTAAATCCATACCAGGTGACGGGGCTAGCGCGGCGGCATTCACTGCCTTCGCTAGCCCCGTCTACCTGCAGTTACGTTCTAAATGAACGGACTGCTCCGTGTGTGGGCAAGTCCGTTCATTTTCAAAAGTCCCGCAGACTTTTTCCCGTGGATTGTCCGCCGGAGAAGTCCGGGCGCGTGTGGGCAAGTCCACAGCTCGGAAAGTCCGGCGAAGCCCCGCTGGAAGGTCCGGCGGTTAAATCCGAGCGTGTGTACGGGGCATTATGGATGAGGGAATCGCTTCTTATACTCTTTTAATGCTTTACACCACATTTTATAACATTCAGTCATATATTCTTTATCATAAGGAAACGGTGGGTTAATTATACTGTTTATGTTGGCCACACATTTTAGTGACTTCTTCCTATTCCTCTGCAGAACATGGTCCGCACTCAATTAGCCCCACAATTTGTAGAGCATGTGCTCTTGTCAATATGTTTTTCCAGAAGGGTTCAGTATAATGTGTTCCATAGTTTCCAGACACGAAATCTAAAGGAGTGGGCTGATCCGGCTTAACTTCCGAACCTCCATTTCCCGACAGATTTCCCATGTTTACAATTCTTATACTTTATTTTATATTATAACTATATTTATACACATCAGCTGCAGAACATACAGTCAATGTGGCAAACCACAAAAGTTTCACCCGTTCCACATTCAATAGTACTTCTGACATCTTTAACAGTTAAAGCTTCTTGAAATTTAAAAAGTTTTATTCTTGGCAAAATGCCAAAAAACACTCCCTTTTGCCTTCTTATAACCAAACAAAGTGCCAACAGGTTTAAACAGTACTTGCAATTGCTGTAATACTAATGCTGCAAACAATTCCCCACTATCCATTACGGTTGGTGAGATATTAGCATTTGAACCCTTGTTGGCAAAACGCCAAAATATCCAAAATTTGCACCTGACTTCCCCTGCGCAAGAGATGTCAGTGGCAAAAGGAATTATTCACATAGCATGTTTTGATCAAAAGTTAGCCTCACCAATCCATGTATTACTCTAGAAAAATTTTATAACGTCCCTGTTGTCACGATGTATCAAAGACCCTCCTGGAACACAAAACTATTATGAATATTGAACCTGGTAATAACCTCCGGGAATACTAGCAACCAAATATGTATTTGATCCCTCATACACAAATAACTACACATTTGTAGGACCTAGTGTGCATTAACACGGCCTGTACCCCAAAGAGAAGCTTAACAGATAGACATAAAAAGAGTATATGCGTGTGAAAAAATAATAGATTTTATTTAGGGCAGCAAGCCCAGAGAAAAGTCAAGTAAATGGGTGGATAAACATACAATTTTACAGTTTTACAAGACGGTCTGTATACATAGAATCATGGATAACCATAAACATGTACAAAAATGCAAGAGAACAAATTGTACAACAACTTGCAATAATATCGGGGTCTTTCAGGAAAATGCCGACATGTTTCGGACGGACGTCCTTTTTCAAGGCAATATCTGTTCCTGTATTTGCTCAATAGTACTGTATGAGACAGAGTAGGGTCATTAGTATACAACACATTGTATAGGTAAGTATAAACCTGTAATTGCACCAATCAATGGTAATGGTACTCACTTGCAAAGCTTTGGAGGGGCTAGTAATGGCCCAATAGTCTAGGGGTACAGAGGTAAGGTCTCAATGTATCCACAGGGTATACAGTGGGTCTTGTGCTTTTAAAAGCAAACGGCTGCTAGGCATTTGAAAGGCTGCAAGATCTCCAAGCCATGCACTAGGAAGTTGCCATGGCTATGTGTGCCTGGGCCAGAAATGATGTATGGCTGGAGAATCAAGGGAGTAGATAGGGTGGTATTAGTGTCAAAAAGGGAGTATATTAATGCAAAGGGAGTTGCATAAAGTAAAAAAGTCATATTACCTGGTGGAAAGAGAGCTTGAGATGCAATACAGCACAGCGCCGGCAGGAAAGTGTGATAACTAGTCCCACCATTGTGATGCTTATATGTATGTAATGATTGATATCAGCTGTGCGGACCCTGGTGAGGGGTGAGTGCACTCAGCCGGAAGATGATTGGGGCCAGGTGTGGGGATGGTGGCTCAGAGGCCAAATCGTATAATCCCCTATGTTGAGATCTCAGATGCGGCGGCGCCGCGCGTCGACACGTCCAAAGGGGCGTGGCCTCGTGCGGCGTCGGAGCATCACCGACGCGGGCAGACTGACCCCTCCCCGCGTGCTGGAACGCAAGCGGGGGGGGCGCGTATGGTGGAAAGAAGTGCGCCTCAATGGGTCTGGGCGGCGCATGCGCTGTGGGGAGTGCGCGCATGCGCACAAGGTCTTACCCGCGCCGGGCAGCCGGATCATCAAATGGAAGCAAAAAAAGCCGAATTGAAGAGTACATATGATGTGTAAAGATGTGGCAAAGTTGTTACCTTTCAATATATATATATGTACTTAGATATTGACCGGTAAGCAAGCGAGTGACAGTACCATGGAAGGGTGGGGAGCCCCCTAGTGGATAAAAAGACATAATGCATTAGAATGGCAGAAACAGCAATATTCACATGTCTATATAAATGGTAGAAACAGTATACTTATGTCATTAGATTTAAAGTGGTTGTAGGGCAATATAGACTCTGCAATATAGCCAATATAATACAGACATATTTATAAGACATGGAAACAGATACATTTATTATTGAACATAGAGCACAGTGACCATAATGTAAAAATATAGTAAGACCGAATGAGGAGGGGGTCCCGGAGTACGTAGGAACTCAGGGGTCCCCTCTTCATTCTATAAGAGGTTATAGGTCGAGTTCGCACACCCCTGATTCAAAGCCCTCAAGATAGGGCTTGAAATTAAATGCCTCGTTGAGGCCAGGGGGGGATGTGGCGTTGAGGTGGAAAATCTATTTAAGCTCACTTTGAAGTAGGGATTTGTTATAGTCACCCCCTCGATTGGGTGGGGGGATGTGGTCAAGTGCTCTAAATGTAATCTGAGGGGTTGAGTCTTGGTGGACGATTGCACAGTGTCGCCCTAGGGGGAGATCAGGGTCTTTTTGATTGATACTGAGAGTATGTCGGTAAATGCGTTTCCAAAAGGGCAATTTGGTTTTCCCAACATAAAAACATCCGCACTCGCATTCTAGTAGGTATACAATGCCGACTGAGCGGCAATTGACGAAGTGTTGGGGAAAAAAGGGTTGTCCGTTTGGTAGGGTATTGGATCTATTGGATTTAGATAGGTACTTACAATATTTGCATTTCCCACAGGGGAATGTCCCCTTAGTTTGTTTATGTAAATAGCTAGTAGGGGTATATTCGCTTTTGATTAGCTTGTCGCGGAGAGAGGGAGCTCGTCTGTAGGTGAGTAAGGGATGTATAGGTACAAATGGAGACAGTGAATGGTCTGTAGTTAGAATATGCCAATGTTTCTCTAAAATCTGGGTGATTGAAGAGTGTTGTTCACAAAAATTGGTAATAATTCGTAATGGAGTGTGGGTGGTTTGTGATTTGGGAGAAAAAAGTAGAGAGTTACGTGTTTTGGATTTCGCTTTTTTATATGCGGTTTTTAAAGTTTTAGGTGAGTATCCTCGTTCTAACAACCTATTTCGTAAAATCGAGGCCTCGTTTTCAAAGGAGGCCTCGGTTGAACAGTTGCGGCGAGCGCGGAGGTATTGGGCATATGGAATAGAATTAAGGAGGGGTTCTGGGTGAAAGCTGGAGGCAGCTAGAATAGTGTTGCCTGCAGTGGGTTTACGATATAGATGGCTTTGTATGTGGCCTTCCAAGTCTTTCGTGAGGGTAAGGTCTAAAAAACAGATAGATGTTGGGCTAAATGTCATCGTGAATCTCAGATTTAACTGGTTGACAGTATTGAGGTAGGTCAAAAAGTCTAAAAGTCATACACAAATAACAGACCTGTTAAACACTCTGGGCAGCGTCCTGCCAAAAACACTTAAACATTACAAACATGACATTAAACATGACATTAAAATGGTTTAGAGGTTTCCAATGACCAGTCCTTCTGGTTAAAAACATATACCTATGGTATTAATACAATATATGGGAGGGATCCTGGCCAATTTAGCGAGGTATCCTTGTCCCCTATATTTTGATACCTGGGATCCTGGCATACCCTGACAGGTATATCCCGTTCCTTTATATTAATACCTGGGATCCTGGCCCAACCTAGACAACAGGCATCCCTATTTATGAGCGAGCTGTGTTACAATTCTCCTGGGATCCTGTTGTGGGGGACAGGCATCCCTGTTTAATGTCCCTATCTCTCAGGCAAGCTAATTAAATTAATTAATTATGCCTTGAGTTCTATAATGCGACGGGTTATAACATTGACAGAGTAAGCTGCTTAAAAATACTTTGAAAAATGAATTTTAAAGAAAGCTTACCTGTTCAAATGTACCCCACTATTCTGGTACCATCTGTTAGGTCCTCTGTATCAGCCCCTCTTTCCCTCAGCTGGACTTTGACGGTCAATGGAAAAAAAATCTCTCTCTGTCCAGACAGGTAATCAGACACCATACACCGTATATGGTTGATCAAGAATACGTTTATTTCCAGCTCTACAGAGCATATGCAATAATCAAAAAGGGGGGTTGCATAGGGGGAACGCCCCATGAACAACCAATCACATTCAAGCATTTTGTTATACAATCAATATTGATCTGCAAGACATTCATAATATTTCTGCCTTCAGACTTAACGTCACAATTCACTCTAAAGCCCCATACACACGGTCGGACTTTTTCATGGATTCTGTCCGATCGGACAATGTTGTTGAAAAATCAGACCGTGTGTATGCACCATCGGACAGTGTACGTCGTATTGTCCGACGGACAAAGTCTTATCTCCTGCTGGAAAGATTTGCCGACAACACGGTCCGATCACACCACAACCGATCGTGTGTACGGTTGTCCGACGGACAAAGTGCTACGCATGCTCAGAAGAAATTCTGTGACGGAAGCGCTCGGTCAGGTAAAACTACCTTTCCTAATCGACACAGCACATTCGTCACGCTGCAATGTTAAAATGTCTTTAATGCAGCGCATTCTCTTTTTTCTTTACAATGCAAGAAGAATGACATGTTTTAGCTGCTCCTATTCACCCGCACTTCTCACAAACTTAGTTCTTTATTACTTTTCAGCATTTATACACTACATGTTTATTTTTACTCAGATCGTAAAAGAATCTTTGTTATATTTTTAGCATGATTTGTCTTTTTTTTTGGGAATACATATTTGAAGGAGATTTTTTTTTTTTTTTTTGGAGGGGGGTTGTGTGTCTCAACTTAGCAAAACCACATTATTAACATTTGTATTTCTTGCTTAAATTTACTAGGAGTTTGTTGGTTGTTGGTGCCCCTTGTTAATTCTACTTTAGGATTAGTGAAATGTACCTGCCTACTCAAAGAAAAACTGTCATTGTAGAAAAGTAAAAACACAATAGTCAATGATTATTTCAAATTCAAAAAAAATTTATTTAGGTCTCAGCAACAAACCAAAGAGGAACGCAGCCATGGTGAAACTTGGGTAATTTGCAAAGCCTTGGACACCCACGGCAACCATCATTTTTCACGCTTAGAAAATTGGGGGCCTGAGGAGTACCTATCTAAATAATAAGGGAGTGCAATCTGGTCCTGAAGTCCAAAACATCCGGAACTGCAGCAGATGCCATCTAGGTCCCCAGGCTCTGGTCCTACGAGAGGCTCCATCTTCTCTCAGACCAGACTGAATCAAGGTCATCACTCTCTTGTCTTCCTTGTACTCTTCCTTCCACTCCGTGGTGCTGGTGCTGGTGGGGTGGCAGAAGGAGGAGGAGGAGGCGGAGCAAGGTCACTCTCGCAAACATGTGTGAGTGGGGTCATCTCCCCAGCCATCCCCTCATTTAGGATTTTGAGGATGACATCCTCACACATGCTGCGTTGCCCCGCCTCCATACCCGTCATTTTACTGCCAACCAAGGAGGCAAAGGCCTCCTCGTAGGTGGGTGTGGCATATAGGGAGGCTGAAGCATCTTTGATCAGCTGGAGCACTGACTCTCCCACCTCCCCCATGCTTTTCGCCCTTCTGTAGGGAAGGCGGAGGGGAGGGACTTGGGAGACAGTCAGGCTCCTAGGCCTACCCCCCTGTTGGCTGCCACTAACCCCTGCCTCCTCCTGACTGCCACCTTCCACAGCCACCTCCTGGCTGAGGTCTTCCTGTGTATGAAAAAGGGACATAGTTTCAGTTATTTGTTCATCAAACACACACAATTCTCATCTAGTGACTTTTGCAAAATGTTTACAAATAGAAAACCATACAATTCTCAGCCCTGCAGTTTAGAGTCTTCCCAAAAATGTCTCCAACACCACTGTCTGTTGATATGTCAATCACGTTAGGAACTAAGCAATTGGGGATCCTGAATTAACTGAACATCATTCATTATTCCCCAAAATGGTTACAAAACTACTATACCTGGAACAAGCTGGGCTCCTGCACATATTCCATACTGGAAGGCCCAGGTTGGTCCTCGGAAGCCTCATCAGGGGTGGCGTGCGTGGAAGGACGCGTGCAAGGAAGAGTCGAGAGTGACTTCCTGACATTAGCCTGGTCTTTGAGAAAGTGGAGCCTCTCATAGTACCAGAGCGTGGGGACATAGACATCAGCTGCTGCAGCTCCAGATGCTAGGGACTTCCGGACCTTATTGTGCTCCCGGAAATAGGTACTCCTCATGTTGTTAATCTTGACTTGTAAGTTTGCCACGGTTGCCATGGGCAGGGTTGGCTTTACAAATGCCACAAGTTTCAGCATGGCTGCGTACCTCTTTGGTCTGTTGCTGTAGTCGCGGTGCTTTGCTAGCCATAATAGGGGAAATTCCCTGTATTTATCAATGAAGAGGGGGAGAAAACTCACGTCGTAGAAGGCCTCCATCACCTCTGCAAGACACAACACCACACAAAACAATATAAATAATGTCAGCCTAAACTCTCCTAATCTTCTCCATAAAGAAGCCTCAAGTTCTAATCAGTCTAGGCTAGTTATGTACCAACGTCAAATTGTACCTTCGTTTCTAGCGATCGTCTCGTGCGCGAGCTTTCTCTCCCCTCGTCTCCCAGATCGTGGCTACGACACAGGCGTGTGACGTTTTATATACAGTGCGCATGCGTCAAACTCCGCCCGCCCCTGACGATCTTTCTCGTCTATTCCCCACCCCTTCTCTTTACGGCGCAGTGGGGAGAGCACATGGCGGGGACACAGCAGGTGCGCCCCAAATATCCCACCAACGAGGAGGAGGACAAGGAAAGTCCGGAGGCACAAACGTCCCGATCCCGGAGCCTGAAATTCAAGGCCTCCAATATGTCATTTGGAGAAATGTTGGAGATGGTGGACATATTAAAGAGGAGCGACTATGATGGGAAGTATGGGCCTTACCTCAACCCCAATGTCCGCAAGGCCAAGATCATGTCTAAAGTTGTGAGAAGGCTGTACAATCATTTTGGGGTACAACGATCCAAGGAGCAACTGAGGAAACGCTGGTCAGACCTGAAACTGAGGGAGGCCGATCAGTACAGAAAGATCAAGCGAATTCTTCAAAAAAAAGTAAGTAGTTGTGTTTTGTGTTTGCTTTCTTGCTTGCATACTGCTCCATGTGGTTTGATTTTTACAAAGTTGTACATTCCAAAATGGCCACTTTCAGGTTTGTCTGTGCATTCGATCGTACTCAGCCTCGATCTTTCTGCCACTGTCATGATCGTGTGTGTCCATTCGATCGTACGCAACCTCGATCATTCGGCCACTTATAATACGATGTTTGGTGTTTTTTTTTGGGGAAAGGAAGTTTGTTCTCACTAGAAATGTCATCAAGAATGTAAAGCCAATTTATTAAATGTAAAGGAGAGGTCACCCAGTAGCTGTTTACCCATCTGGACTCTAGAGCACTAGTGCTGGGACACCCAAACCCCCTTTTTATTATGCTTTTCCACACATGTGCTCCAGTGGATACTAGAGGGGTGTCTCCATCACACAAACTTCTACCAAAAAGCTAGTAAGTTTAGCACCTTTACAAAGTGACTACATTCATGTAGTTGGCATTTGTAACTGGCCAAACAAAAATAGTGTCCGTCACTTTCAAGCAATGTTTGTCATTTTTCTATTTCTGCCCTCAATAGATTGTGTTGCTAAATCTTCCTTTTGTACATTCTCATAGGGGAGCGAAAACTTGGGCCGTCTGAGGAAACCCCAAAACCAACACCTCCCAAAAAAGGTGAAAGAGCAGAAGCAGAGGAGGAGGAGGAGGAAGGAGAGATCATCGAACTTGGAGAACTTGTCACCACAACAGGTGAGTGTGGGAGAACACAGCTACTGGTAAGCTAATCAATGTATGGCTGCCTCATTTCCAACACCCGATTTTTGTTTGTTTGTGGTTTTTAGGTGACGTGGATGTTGTGGAAGAAAAATCGCACTTTACCACAGAGAGTGCCCACGTACTCATCGGGGAGATAATGGTCTGCAATAGAGATCTAGATTACATAAAGCAAAACATCAATGATGTTCAACAAAAATTGAAGAACATCATTGATGTTTTAGGAAAAATATGAAAACGCACCAAGTAATTAACACACATTTGTGCCAGCTTCTGAACACATTTGCAACTTAAGAACTGTGTGAAATTTGGAACATGCACACATTGTGTCCACATGTGCTAGCTCCCATCATGGTGGATGAATGCCAACTTTTTTTTTGGGGGTGCAACCACTTTACGAACTACGAAAGTGGTTGTGGTGAAGGGGTTGCACCCCCAAAAAACGTCCATTCATCCCCATGATGGAAAATGGCACTTTTGAAGCTTCTAGGCATGTGTTTTACCATCTAATGACCATTTTCAGACCCAAATTGTGTGCATGTTCTAAATTTCCACTTTCCAGGGGTGACCCCCCCATGTGATGAAGGCAAGATCAAACACACTTTGAACATATAGTCATGTCTGATATTGTCTTCACTTTACAAAGTTGAACTTTCCTAGTTCATAGGTTCTGTTTTGCTCCATGCCTGGTTTTACCAATTGCGGAATGTTTGTAAACAATGTTGTAAATAACCAAGATGTTGTCAGTTTGGGCGTGAAGATTGTAAACGCACTTGTGAATGTTTTCCAAGTAAACTATTTTATTTTTCTAAATGTGTGGCTTCCTTATTTAAAAAACACAATGCATTATGTATGTCAAATGTAAAGGATATGGGGGGCAATGGGTGTTATTTACTAAAGGCAAGTCCACTTTGCACTGCAAGTTTCTTTTCCAGGGCACTTTTTCACTGCACTTGTAGAGCATAGTCGATTTGACTTATGTAAATGACACCCACAGTGCTTTGTACGAAAACACGGAGCACAGCATTTTTGAGAATACACACATGTCTGACCTGGTGATGAAAAGGAGTATTTTGGGTGTCAGTTATGCACTACAAACCTTCTCTAGACCAAAGATTAGGTAGCAAACACACAACATGAGAATAATCTTTTTGGGAAGAAGAGACTGTTACCTCCTTTTGCCCAGAAAGTGCATTCCCACTGTCGAAGGCAAAGGGAAAAAATTTCAAGGTAAAATAAGCTAAAAAGAATACTGAAATGACAAGAAATCATAGGTTGGTTGAAATATCAGATTTATTCAAAAATGCCTCTCACACATCGTCAGGCAGAGCAATGGCCCCCCTACCCACAAAGTACTCCATATATTGCTCGCGGACCGCGCGGGCATTTAGAGGGGGCAAGCCTGGACGTGCCACTTGAAGGGCTGTGAGGTCCGCATTTGGAGGGCCCTCCACATCTGGGCCAACGGGCACCACATAGTTCCTGTTATGTCTTTTGAGGAAGTTGTGCAATATGCAACAGGCAAGAACTATGTGGTTCAGTTTGTATTCCGCCAAGTTAATTGCCGTCAAGAACAGGCGGAAGCGGCTGGCCAGGATGCCAAAAGTGTTCTCCACAACTCTTCTGGCTCTGGACAGCCTGTAGTTGAAGACCCTCTGGTCTGGGGTGAGGGTCCTCATCGGGAACGGCCTCATCAGATGGGGAGTCAACGCAAACGCTTCATCTGCGACAAAGACGAAGGGGAGTCCTTCTGCATTCTCCTCTGGAGGTGGCAAGCACAGACTGCCACTTTGGAGACGCCAGTAGAACTCCGTGTGCGCAATGGCACCACCATCCGAGATCCGGCCGTTCATCCCCACGTCCACATACATAAATTCATATGTTGCCGACACCACCGCCAACATCACTACACTATTAAACCCTTTATAATTATAATAGTAGGACCCCGAGTTGTGCGGTGGGACGATGCGGACGTGTTTCCCATCAATTGCCCCTCCGCAGTTAGGAAAGTCCCAACGGCTGGCAAAGTGGGAGGCCACAGTCTGCCATTTCTGTGGCGTGGAAGGGAACTGTGGAGTGAAACAAGAAAAAATAATTAGTCACTTTGCACATAAACATTGCAAGCAGATTAGACAATCAACATCTTGGAACAAGAGCATTGTATAAAATTGGAGGCTGGAAAGTATTTGCACAGAAAAGTAGAGGCTCCCCTTCACAGATTACTCACCCCCCATCAATCCCCACACTTCTGATGGGCCATTGGCAACAACTAGGGTTTTGGGGGGGGGGGGGGGGGTTGTTGGACAGGTAACCCTCTGCACTTCATTGATTGGCAAATGGCTCAATAATGTGTGCTAGTTTGGCCAGACACTCTGTACTTAACACTATTGGCAGCCCCCAGGAAAGCTAAACTAACATTTACACCCCCCCCCCCCCCCCCAAAAAAAGGAAAGCACATTGTGACATTATGAAATTACCAAGCAAGCTAATAGGAGAGAAAGAACACAAAAAATTAGGAAATGGAAAGTATGGAGGCAGCCCCTTGCACTACATGCTTTGCAGAATTCATCCCTAAAGATGCCCACTATAAAGAGGTAGGTATATAGTGTGTATTGACCTTGGGAAAGCCAGCAGATAGAGGATTGGTACCATCTGACAGAGCAGTTGGGGGAGGGGGTTCCTAATGAGTTTGCCCCCCCCCCCCCCCCAAAAAAAAAGGGGCTCTACCTCCACTAAAACCATACAGCAAACATTTGTGCATATTTTAGGGGGTGTTTGGGGGCAAATAATACTATGCAGCAGACAAAATACATTGCTTAAGTGACTAGGCCATAGGTGTCTATTGGGGCAGAAGAGCATGCTGGGGAGGTAAGTGAAGGGAAAAATGCATGAAGGAGAAAAGGGGCACAGCATATTAGAGCATATTGCAATCATGGTAATTAGGGAAGGAGGTCAAAAATAGAAGACATTAGCAAACAGAGCATACATAGAAGGGAATAGTAAAGTAGAAATGTTACCTTAATATAGTCCTCCTGCAGGACCTCGATGATGGCAGAACAGGTCTCTGGAATAATGATTCCCAGGGCCTGGGGAGAGATACCTGAAGAGAACTTCAAATCCTGAAGACTTCTCCCTGTCGCCAAGTACCTCAACGTGGCAACAAGCCTCTGCTCCGGAGTAATGGCTTGTCTCATGCAGGTATCCTGCCGGCTGATAAAGGGGGTCAGCAAAGCCAAAAGACGGTGAAAATCGGGGTCCGTCATCCTGAGAAAGTTCCTGAAATCATCAGGATTATTCTCCCGGATCTCACGAAGCAAAGGCATGTGCGAGAATTGGTCACTCTGAAGCAACCAATTCTTGGTCCACATACTCCTCGTCACTCTGTTCATGGACGGGTCTTGGGTCAAAGCTAAAAGCCCGACACCAATTCCGCGTACAGCACGAACTCGGCGACGAGTACGCACGGGAAACATCGCTCACAAGGTCACAAAAGGTCGGCTGGTCAGAACGGACAAACAGAAAGCACCGATAAACAGCAAGGCCTGAAAGAACGAAATGAATACCAGAAACGAGCAGACAATAAGCAGTGCAAATCAAAGCGTCCTATATCAAGATATAGGCCGCAATGACCAACAAATGCGAACTGACTACACGCACTAATAAACAGATACGCACGACAAGCACAAACTGAAGAGCAGTAACGATCTGAGTCAGAAAACTGAGAAGCGCGAATCTTAAGTCACCAAACTTCGACTAACTCGCGATAAACACGGGATCAGCAGAAGGAGCCCAACGGGTGCCTGACGTGGTGCTGAACTTCCCTTTTCTAATGTCGTGGACGACGACTTACGTCACGACGTTCTTGCAGACCGGATATTCCGACAACGTAGTCCGACCGTGTGTACGCAACAACAACATCGGACAAAGTACGACGGACAGGATCCGACCGACCTGGTCCGCGGATTGTCCGACCGTGTGTATGGGGCTTAAGAATGTTCCACGCAATATATGTCCTTGACAAGGTTCTCAGCATTTTTTGGTAAACACTTTTTTGGTAAACACGCCAGTGTGAGAAAGGAAAAAGCTACCGTGAGAAACACATTTTCTACAGAGAAACATCTTTGTACAATATTATTAAATCTTAAAGGGTAACTCTACACTTCTTTGCAATAACCTTAAAGAGAGATTCCACATTTCCTTACAGAAATGATTAAAAATTAGATAAAAAACAATTCAGATCCAATTCGATGTTTAACCCCTTGGGGTGCATCGTTCCCAAATGATAAATCCATTGGGTCTCATTGCGAGAAATGGCTCTCTTGAGATTGCCTCCTCGCTAGTGGGCTTCAATTCTGTCAATACCACAAAAAGTAAGGCCACTGGGATCCCTATTGTGGAATAACCTAAAATGGTTGGACAGACTGTGGTGTTTAAAACCCTTTTTGATCCGATTAACATTCACGTAAACGGACCCCTAATACTCTGGTGGTCATGCCCACGTACTGTAGACCGCACGGACAGGATAAAAGGTAAGTAACATGGGTAGTACCACAAGAAATAAACTTTTTTATCTTAAAGGATTCCCCCGGAAGACTGGGATGTGAACTCAAATGTTTTCCTAGTTCTATATTTAGACGTTTTGCACATTACACACCTTCCACAGCTGAAAAAACCGACTTAATCTAGGAAAGTGACAAGCTTCTTGGGGGGGTCAACTACATTAGGTGCCAGTTTAAGCCTTAGCGTGGGAGGTTTGGTGTAAATAAACAAAGGTTTGGCAGGCAATGATTTAGCAAGATCACTGTCTTTCAACAGTAAATGCCAATGCATTGACAGGTGAACCCTGTCATAAACGCAATTCCAAAATCTTTCTTATTTGTCTCTCTTATTTGTCTTTTTTTTCTTAAACAAATCATCTCTATTGATACTCCTGACTGAGAGCAAGGTATTACTAAGCTCCCGCAAGGAATATCCCTTTTCAATTAATCTGTCAAAAAGGACTCTCGCCTGACTGTCAAAATCATCAATTGCGCCTAACCCGCATAAATTGGCTCTTGGGAATGGAGCTCAACCATAGAGGATGGTGACAACTCCCCAAGGGGATATAGCCATTTTGATCCACTTCCTTGAAAAAAGTTTTGGTGGACAGTTGATGGTTGTCCTTGAAGATTACCAAATCCAGGAAGGAAGTTGATACTATTGTTGTCCGAAACTGCCGAGAAGGATATATCAAATCTGCCAATTTTTGACAAGAACTGTAAAAACTACTCTTTTGATCCTGCCCAAACTACAAATATGTCGTCAATATACCGCTTATAAAATTTAAGCTGTGATAGATTGGCACCAAAGATGGCATCTTTTTCCCACTGGCTCATAAAAATTTTGGCCACTGACGGGGTGTATTTAGCCCCCATGGCCATTCCTCTCTTCTGCCTAAAAAACTGTTTGTCATGCCAGAAAAAATTATGACTCACTGCTAAGTCTAAGGCATGCACCAGAAAATCTTTTTGTTTATTTTTAATTTTGGTATTATTCAATGCCCATACTACCGCCTCAATGGCATGTTCCTGTTGGATGTTAGTGTACAGGGAGTTAACATCAATGCTAGCCAAAAGATCTTCCTCACCTACCTCAATCTCCTGCAATAATTGCAAAAGATCTCTACTGTCCTTGAGGTAAGCTGGACAGCTCTGAGCCCGCGGCTGCAAGAATTTATCTAGGTACTCCCCAATTCTAGCAAACAGTGAATCCACACCACTTACTATGGGTCTACTGGGTGGTTTGGATGTTTTTTTTATGAATTTTGGGCAATTGATAGATTACTGGTACTTTCGGGGCAACGGGCACCAAATACCTTGCCTCTTTCTTTGTAACAATACCATCATCCTGGGCAGATTTCACCAAATGTTTAAGTTTGGTTTTGAAATTGTTAGTGGGATTCCCCCCTAGTTTCAGTATCATAGACGAGTTTATTGAGTTCAGCTAAATAATCAGATTTTTTAAGAATGACCAGACCCCCCCCCCCCCCTTTGTCCGCACTTCTGATCACTATTTGTTTCTTTTTTTCTAAAGATTTAAGACCTATTTCTAGATCAGTTATGGCCTACTATGTTTAAAAGACAGACCCTCTAAATCCTGTTGAACCAAATACCTGAACACCTCAGAAAAGTGGTTATTAGGATTTCAAGGGTTAAACACCAAATTGTTTTTAAGATTGGTATGAATATAATATGGGATTTCCTGTCCATGTTTTTTTCAAATGTTTTTTGATATTTATTTTCCTCATAAAGTTTTGAAAGTCAATGAAAATATCAAATTTATTAGGTTCCTTATCAGGAGAGAACTTGAGGCCCAACTCTAGCACTTTGAGCTCATCCAAAGTGAAGGTGGTATCACTCAAATTAAAAATACCCCGCATTAAGTCTCTCTCTTTCTTTTTCCATTGCCCTCCTCTGCAACCTCTGTTTGCCATGCCTGGCTCTTCTCTGTGCTGTCTGGGAGTTGCCATGTGATACCACGGTTTCCAACCTCCTCCGCCACTCGGCTGAGGATATTGTCCTCTCTCCCTCCCTCTGGGGTGTTAGCCCCTCCCCCTCTGAAAATCCCCCCTGTTTTTGGTGCCCGGATGGCCTCTCTTTGCTCTTTGAGGTGGACCACCTCTAGATTGTGGCGGAGCCCAGCCTGGGCTATGCCAGCCTCTAGATTGTGGCGGAGCCCAACCAGGGCTATTCCAACCACGTTCATATTAACCCCTTGATCACCCCCTAGTGTTAACCCCTTCCCTGCCAGTCACATTTATACAGTAATCAATGCATTTTTATAGCACGGATCAAAAATGTCCGATATGTCCGCCGCAATATCGCAGTCAAGATAAAAATCACAGATCGCCGCCATTACTAGTATTAAAAAAATTATAAAAATGCTATAAATCTATCCTCTATTTTGTAGACGCTATACCTTTTGCACAAACCAATCAATATACGCCTATTGCGATTTTTTTCACCAAAAATATGTAGAAGAATACGTATCCGCCTCAACTGAGGAAAAAATTTGTTTAAAAAAAAAAAATTGGATATTTATTATAGTAAAAAGTTAAAAATATAGATTTTTTTCAAACTTGTCCCTCTTCTTTTGTTTATAGCGCAAGAAATAAAAACCGCAGAGGTGATCAAATACCACCAAAAGAAAGCTCTATTTGTGGGGTAAAAAGGATAACAATTTTATTTGGGTACATTGTTGCATGACCGCGCAATTGTCATCTAAAATGCGACAGCGCTGAAAGCTGAAAAATGGCTTGGTCAGGAAGGGGGTGTTCTTGCCTGGTAGGCAAGTGGTTAATGCCTATGTTTATTCATCAGTATGGCAGAAAACAAAACCAAAAAAAGAGGTTTCCTTCCAGGGGGTAATAATCACAGTCCAATAAACAACAAAAAGTTTTTTAGCCTCCTGGGTAGTCAGGAGACCACACTGGGTCTGCTCAGATCTGCAAAGATGTTCCTTCACAACCCACATACAGCCTCTCCCTAACACACACTCACTATGTTCATCCCAGGGAAGACAAATGATACCCCAGGTGAGGGAAAAGTGTGACCATTGCTTAACCCCCTATATACTGCTAGAGACCTATCACTGCCACCAGTGTATCTTATGAAATGCTGCAAACTAGGCAGCAGGTAAACTCCATTGATTATTATTCCTTTGAGTGGCAAAGTCTGTTTATCACAAGACCATAACAGAACTATATTGCAATGTCCAAATAGCAAGAGCTACTGTACCACCCAGGGCACACAGCAAATCATAGAGGTGTGTGTGTGTGTACATAAAATATAGATAGGGGTCCTGTAAACCTAGGTACAGGAAGAATGGGCTTGTTGGTAAATTGAGAATTCACTTTAGTTGTCCCTGTTCTTGCTGATGCAAGATTCTCTGCCACTGGCCAGTTTCTATTCAAGCTCTAATGCAGAATTAGTAGACTGCAGATAACACAGCAGAGCTAATTTACCTATCAGCAATACAATTTTAAATAGCAAGGCTAGGCCAACATTTACTAGAGACAAAGAGCATAGGATGGGGCTTTGCTGCAAACATTTATATTCTGTAGAGGATATTGCAGTGTAAAACTAGCTAGTTGCAGGAGAGTTTTAACCAGGGATAATGGGCCAAAATGTGCTTAGTCCCATTACTGGCCCTTCTAAACCTGCTGGTCATAGTTCAAAGACCATGCAGTGTGTTAAGGACCTGAATTTCTGAATAAACCTGCACAAAAATTAAGTAAACCGAATTAGTAAAACACCATACATGCTGTACCATGTTAATAAGTAGTGATAAGCAAATGTTTCATAGACTGTTCATCATCAATTGCGTACTTTACTCTGATCTCAACAGAAGGTAATAGGAGATGAATCTTGTCAAAATAGGACATAGGGAGGTAGGATCTGGCCAGGGGAACATGTACCAATGCAAAAAGAACAGTCAACATAGAGAAGGCCCTCCATTTTATGCAATTTTGAGGGCAATAAGCATAATACATGCTTGCAAGATTCCTTTAGGCTATATGTGTTGTTATGGAACCACATGACTCCTCGAGACAGCATAATCTACAATGTATTCTGACATCACATAACTTGAATCTGCAAACCATTTGTTGTAATTTACATTATTCCTTGGCTTACATACGGCATCATCCCAATCTGAATAATTTTAACTTAACAAGTATTTTTATGTACTTTTTGCTATGATACATGATTTTTCATCTAGCAGTAATAGACCAGAATTGAGCAGTTGAAGTAGTAGACACACAGTGGAACAGATCTAAAAGCTTTTGTAAGGTTTACACTTAAAAATACATAGCTAAATTCTTGAACTTCGTAACAATTTCTAAAATCATGTCTCATGTCTCACGTCTCAATCCCACATCCCAGAGATGAAGCAGTTGTTGTGAAGAAATAAACATTACAGAGCCACATTTCAGAGATACTAGACAGACCCATAACGCAGTAGCTGTAGAGCATGTAAACAGTTTGTTTGGGCAGCATTGTAAGAGGGTGAGACAAGGAAAGCTTTATTGTGAAATAAAATGTCAGTGTTTTATGTCATAGATGATACCCAGAAATATAGCTCAGACACTCTGCACATCATGGAAGTCTTTTTACTAAGCAGCTAAGTAGGAGGATAAGACAAGGTAGTTTTTAGAACAAAATAAAATGTACAGTATATTGTGTAAGAGGCAATAGCCATACATACAGCACAGACATGCTGGTGCTGCCAGGCAGAAGTGCTATTCACTTAGAAACTGTGCTGTCCTAATTTCTAAATTAATATGATGTTTTTAATTAATTATAGATATATGAGACAAAATATACACTTTAATAGTTGATCATTTTTATTTGAAAAAAAGGTGCTTTTTCATGTTTTACATGTTAAATGTTTATATTTAAAAATGTGTGATGGCATTTAATTCCATAAAGCTGTTGAAGTGAATGTTTTGTATTTTTTTGTAGTTATTTCTAAGCACAATTTGGAGTCTAAATATACAAAATATATTGAGTTTTTTTTAGCTTTAAACAAGTCTTTAAAGAGGAGTGCCATAGCAGTAATAGATTTACTTATGGTACCTTCGCCCCAACAGTGTAAAATACAAATTGGAGGGGGGAGGCTATAATGGACCTTGATGGTACGCTATACCAAATGACAATAGACAGTTGTAGATACAATTTAAAAAAAAGTTTATTACAGAAATGAGATATATATATATATATATATATATATACTGTATAACATTCAACCTTTACATATTAAAATCAATAGTGCTAATCAAACAAAGCATTTGGTTCTATAGTCGCACCACATTGTGACAACTGGAACATAAATAGCATCTTTATGCTGGTTACTCTACATGTTTCGTTGATCACATTAGCCGCTTCTTCAGGAGCTTTATTATATAATTAGATGGTGATTAAAAGATGATTATCACATAACAAGAATGTCAGGTTGCCAGGAGCCCAAAAGAGGATGACCCACCCCGGAGGGCACGGGTCTTCCCAATACACGAGACCGCATTGATAAAACACTTACTGCTTTTCAGGACAAAGACCAAAATAAAGTTTTTTAATTTTCGCTATTAAAAAGAAGGAACCTTGTACATTCTGCTTATACAGTATTGCTACAATCTTTTTCTGACTGCCGTTTGAAAATGACAGACCGCAACCAGTTTTCTTTCCCAAAAATCCACATTTAAATGTACATATTTCGAAAGACAAATGAAAGAATTTTTCAGTATCTCCATAGACCATATTTAAGCACTTTTAGTTGGCTTCATTTTGAACAGGAGGGAATACAGTCAGAATTTTTAAATATCAGCTTTGGAGTATATTTATTTCACTGAAAAAAAAAGACAGCTAAATGTTGTACTGACTCCCTACACATTGAACCATTTTAATTGGCTTTGTTTTGAAAAGAGATACACCAGGCATCTTTTAACCACTTCAGCTCTGGAAGATTTACCCCCTTCATGAACAGGCCATTTTTTGTGATACAGGACTGCGTTACATTAACCACTTCTGCCCCGGAAGTTTTTGCCCCCTTCCTGACCAGAGCACTTTTTACAATGTGGCACTGTGTCGCTTTAACTGACAATTGCGCAGTCATGCGATGTTGTACCCAAACGGAATTTGCGTCTTCCCCCCCCCCCCCACAAATAGAGCTTTCTTTTGGTGGTATTTGATCACCTCTGCGTTTTTTATTTTTTGCACTATAAACAAACAGAGTGCGACAATTTTGAAAAAAAAAACAATATTTTTTTACTTTTTGCTATAATAAATATCCTCCCAAATTAAAAAAAAAAAACAAATTTCTTCATCAGTTTAGGCCAATGTATATTCTTCTACATATTTTTGGTACAAAAAAATCACAATAAGCATATACTGATTGGTTTGCGCAAAAGTTATTGCATCTATAAACTATGGGAAAGATTTATGGCATTTTTATGAAATTTTTTCTTTTACTAGTAATGGCAGTGATCTGTGATTTTTAGCGCTACTGCGACATTGCGACGGACAGATCGGACACTTTTGACACTTTTTTGGGACCATTGACAATCATACAACGACTAGTGCTATAAAAATGCACTAATTACTGTGTAAATATCACTGGCAGGGAAGGAGTTAACACTAGGGGGCAATCAAGGGGTTAACTGTGTGTTCTCTCAGTGTGTTCTAACTGTGTGGGAATGGGAGTGTCTGGGAGAGGAGACATATCGTTTTTCCTTCTTAGTAGGAACAAACGATATGGCTCCTCTTCTCTGACAGCACAGGGATTTGTGTTTACACACCCAATTTCCGTGTTGGCGCTCATGCAATGAAACGCACGTGGCCGGCGGTGCATGCTCGCCCTTTGGTGGCCGAAAAGGGTAAGGCGTACCCGTGCGGGGTTTCGCTCAGAAGAGCCATTCTGCCGCAGTATATGTGCGTGAGCCGGTCGGGAACCGGTTAACTGGTAATTGTGTAGTCGTGTGACGCTGTACCCAAGTAAAATGTATGTCCTTTTTTCCCCACAAATAGAGCTTTCTTTTGGTGCTATTGTTTTTATTTTTAGTGCTATAAACAAAAAAAGACAGACAATTTTGAAAAAATAAAAAAAATAACACAATAAATAAAGAGGATGATTTCTGGAAACTATGTAGGAAGTTAGAAGCAGCATATAAGTACCACACAACTCAGTGGTGGGATTCAACTTTTCTAAAAATGTATCTGTCGGAGGGACTTGCGCCAAGAGGCTTACGCTAACACAAAGTGTTGTAGCTTCTTGGATTAGGATCTCCAAATTACCTGAGTTTCCTCTTTTTGCACTGCACAATGGATGGAAATTCTACGCATGCAAAGGGAACGCATGCAATAAAACAAAATTACAAGAGTTAACAAAAACTTTAGATACATATGCACATATGCCCAGTTATACGAGATGTCTAAATATCCTTAATGACCGTAGGAAACGGTATGAGGAGGAGCTCATTGCAACTAAACAAAAGAAATTCTCAAGGGACTTAGAGGACTATGAGAAAGGATGTATCTTCAGTTGGAGGAGGCCACCATCTCCCCTTCCTAGTAGGGATACATGCAATGCACAACATAATATTACCAAAGGGAATCACGGTACCTCTAGAGCTCCCAATAGTCAGCACCCCTTGAAAGATATACAGAATAATCCACCCAAACCACGATGACTCCCAGCCATGGGACACAACATTAGAACAGGAATAATATGAACAATTATAGAGGGAATCGTCCCAGTGGAGGCATTGTATCCCAACCATGACACCTTCTGCCTGGAGTTTGCATGTTCTCCCTGTGCTTGCGTGGGTTTCCTCCGGGTACTCCGGTTTCCTCCCACACTCCAAAGACATGCTGGTAGGTTAATTAGATCCTGTCGATAAAATTGGCCAAATATGTGTATGTTGTATGTGTATGTGTTTGTAAGCGTGTCAGGACCCCACAGGGCAAGGACCGCACTATACCACAGATGGACACCAGTGGCAAAAAGCGCCCTGAGGCGATTCAGTTCGCATAGGTTGCGCTATACAAGTCATTCATTCATTCATTCATTCACTAACCACAATTATTGTTATCATCAGCACACCAACTGTAATGGGGGAAATAAGGAGAAAAAATGTGCCCAATAGACAACCCCAAACGAACCCCAAACACAACTGTCCAATGAAAACAGCACACCACAACCAAGTTAAGAATGAAGCAGAGGTCAGAGGTTTCTGTTCCAAGAAATTTGGGGAGTGTTGTGTTGATGTGACCAAAAAGGTTCCTACTAATATTACACAAACAGTGGTATATAATGTAATAACATCAAATTCCTTTCAAGTCCTGAATACAGATTACAGACATTACAGTCAAATGATTCTTTTACCCTAAAGAAAATAAGAAACCAGCACTCAATAAAGAAAAGCCCCAAATAGAAAATCAGACAGATGACGGATTATTGCAAATTTATGAAAATACCAGTGAACTAGAGCTTCTAGAAATATTAGAGGAATTATATGAAGAGGGTCAAATATGTGACATTGATGACATAGTATCTACTCTTTACCATAACCCTATTCTATATACATCATTCAAACCAAAGTCCGTTTTGTATCCCCACCATGCCAAAAGTGAGTACATCAAAACATTCTACTCTATGGTGTACTCAGATTTCATAAAATTAAATCAGGATCCACATTACAAACATTTTCCTAACCTAAGTCTGGTTGAAAGACAGGTTTGGACACTTTGGGTAGGAATGACAAGATAGTTATTCATAATGCTGATAAAGGTGGGAGTATAGTCATCCTAAATAGAGATGACTATATACAGGAAGCTAACAGATTACTTTCTGATAAGGATTTGTATGAGAAACTCAGTAGAGATCCGTTACCCCCTTTTAAACCATTACTGCACAGTATAGTGGATGATGCCACCAGAAAAAGACGTGATAAACAAGGATAACATATTTTTTTTTTAATTAGGGAACATTATTTAACATGATATTAAATTAAGGGATGGTGGTGCTGTTCAGGGTAGAATATGGGGAGAGCTGGATGGAAGTGTAAATATATGACGGGTGCATATAACTAGTAAAAGCAATGCTGTGTGTGAATAATAAAAGAATATATATAAAAAACAATATTGCTGCCTCCTGCCTCCTCTGTGGGGTTGTTCAGCCTTTGCCACTCTCCAGGGATGGGGGGTAAATCACTGATGAAATCCGTATATAAAAAATATATATGACACTAATAGTGTGAAATTGCTTAGTACAGGGGTAGTTTATTGGTAAAAATGGTAAAAAGGGGAACAAAGTAACAATATAGCCAATAAGGCTATTAGGACAAAAGAGGATTGCAAGTAATAATAGAAATGCACAAAATTTAATTCAAATTAAAAAAAGCAGAGCGCGCAGCTGGAGGGCAGAGCGATGAAGGCCCCGCAAAGCCTCGGTTACAGCGTGCGTTCCACTTGCGGCTGGTCAGAAACCGGAATTAAATTTTGCGCATTTCTTTTATTACTTGCAATCCTCTTTTGTCCTAATAGCCTTATTGGCTATATTGTTACTTTGTTCCCCTTTTTACCATTTTTACCAATTAACTACCCCTGTACTAAGCAATATCACACTATTAGTGTCATATATATTTTTTATATACGGATTTCATCGGTGATTTACCCCCCATCCCTGGAGAGTGGCAAAGGCTGAACACCCCCACAGAGGAGGCTTTTCAGAACAACCGCCCCTACAGAGGAGGATTCCCACCGGACATCCAGGAGATTATATGCCTATTACCCCTGCAGGGGTTAGGCACTCTGGTGAGTGTTTCCACATTAGGGGTCATCCGGCGGAAGGAGGGGAGCAGTTGAACAATCACTGCGTACAAGTTATTTGTTGCTTATACCAGTTATATGATGTCACAAGATTCCTGAGATTTAAAGGACAGCACAAGACTTTACCTATTTGGTCACTGATCACTACCATTTTTTCCACTTGGGATATCTGCTAAGATTTTTTATCTCACCATACTGGAAAACTGTTTTATAAACTCTTTTAGGTGGATATAATCATTCGATCATCAGTGGATCTATTTATTATTGTTTATATTCTTATTTTATATATATACTATTTTTCATATATACTTTTTTCAAGATCATCACTGCACGGAGTCATTTTTATTTATTTTTATGAATTTTTTCACTTATGTATTGCTTGTCATATGAATGATTTACGCATACCTATGTATTCGGTCAACTTTGATGTTCATAATTTATTGCACAAAGTCACTTTATACAAGTTTTGTATCACTTTCACTGGTTTTTAGAGTGAAGCAGCAATATTGTTTTTTATATATATTCTTTTATTATTCACACACAGCATTGCTTTTACTAGTTATATGCACCCGTCATATATTTACACTTCCATCCAGCTCTCCCCATATTCTACCCTGAACAGCGCCACCATGCCTTTAATATTATTTCTTCTACTAGACACTCGTGTGTAGTATCTCTCTGGGAGGCTGCCGTTCTGATCCCAAGCGCGGATTCTCTAGTATATTTCAACATTATTTAATACCTTATTTTTACCATATCCCAAAGGTGCATAAAAATACTACTTTCCCTCCAGGACACCCAATTATTGCCAGTATAGACAGTCTCACATGCTACATCTCCCAATATGTTGATTATTCTTTGCAGCCCATCGTAACATTCCTCCCTGCGTATGTTAGAGACTCCACCCATGTATTAGAGTTATTAGAACCCTACAAATGGTCTTCCCAATACATGAGGCTGTCCTTGGATGTATGTTCTTTATGTAGCGCTGGCTCCTGACGAGCACACGCTATGTGTTTTTGAAAATTAATATTCCACAGTTGGGTTTTAGGGCTAATTCTGCCAAATTATGATTTCAGTACCAGTCTGGCTGGATTGCACTCAGTCCTACTTGGCCACAGGTGTCACTGTCACCGCCGGCAAGTATGGGAACGCAGTTTAGTTGGGTGTATTGGATACCATTCTTTCTCTCAGAACCAGCCCAGTGGAAGTGTTTGTCCTGCTGTGATTTCTGGGAGGGGGTATTTAAGGTACTGAGATCACGTTCTTCTGGGTTCGGGTCCAGAATATATCTTCTGTCTGTTTGGTCCTGGTCCTCCTGACCAGCCTTCATGGCCCTTCTGGCCTGGGGTGCGGATCCATGCAATTCCAAGTCTCGGGGCTGGATAGCCCGAAGCAAAGCAACTGCAGGGACAGGCCTGAATGGATATCGGGCCTAATTATCCAAAGGTGGTCCGGTGCCATCTCATCAAACGAGAGGCCCAGCAACTGGAGGAGCATCCAGGGGAGGATTCTTCAGGAGAAGGCCATGCATGAGGCTGGTTTCTCTGAAGGGGCCTGGAGGCTCACTTGAAGGACACTTTATGGATCTACACTCATACGGTATCGCCGGACCGGCTGAGAAATACTGGTACCGTATGATAGCTCTCTAAATTTGTCTATGTCCCTCAGTTACGCTCAAGTCTGTGGCAGAGACTTTTCCTAAAGTATTCTACATACAAGTCTGTGGCAGAGACTTTTCTCAAGTGTTCTACAACCAGGTCTGTGGCAGAGACTTTGCTTTACCTAACACTCTACGGGCTGCTAGGCCTAGTGAGAGGAGGTCTATCCGGAGGTGGTGAGAATCCAGCAGTGAAACAGTTATTCTCTGGATTCCTACAGTAAGAGACTTCCTATTCTTGCAGTTCCAAAAGTACCTGAACTATCCTCCTAACCCTCTACCCTACGTTAAGAGACTGTGTTATCTTTCAAATAAATAACCCAAAAGGAATATCAAGTGCCAGTTTCTACATTTCATTGGGCCATCTACCATGGGAAACCCTAGACGGAGACGAGGTCAAGAAGGTAACGGTAAGCCCAATAAGACCAGCAGCTCCTTCGGCGGTCAGTGCTACATGTATATACATCTATCCCTCACACAGCAGGTATTAAAGCATTAAATCATTTTCTTTCGAACCTACCTAAACCCTCTTCAAGCTCAGTTCATTAGCAATTGCACAGAATTTGCATTAACACACAATTAATTCCAATTCTAAGGATTTCATTTTCTACAAAAATCAGGTACAGCAATGGGAGCTCATTTTGTACCTGGATGTACTTTCGGTGGTGGTAGATGTATCCAGCTCAGATTAGTTGAAGAGTGAGGACGGTTAAGCTGTGACATCCTTTCTGTGGAAAATAAGATCTGATACTGTGCACTATATCCTTGCCATCGGAATCTGCTTACTATTTTGTTCAAGAATTTAAACAGAAGGCTTCTTCTCTAGTACCTTTTGGCTAAACTTAAGATTGAACATCCTGAACTGTAAATCCCTGTGCATTGGACCCTTTTTTGGCTTTTGGGGTAAGCCCTTTTATTCGACCCCAGGTCCGCCTGACATAGACAAGTGCCGGGTCCACATTACAGTGCTCTGGCAGGACTTTAATGTGTAATGCCCTTAGGGAGCCTCCCAAAGTCAATACATACCAGATCAACTCTACTACATTCATTCCCCTCTAAATGAAAACCCCTGAAGAAGCCGACAAGGTGAAACACGTTGGGCTATGCATTTCCTCATATATGTAAAACTTTATTTTCCGTGGTCATCCATGACTGCATAAATAATTGTCTATAGAGGAATTACTATACTTTGGAGAGGGGAAAGTGTGTTCAATTCATTAGAGTTATGCTGCACAACTTTTTTTTTTTTTTAATATGTCTATTATGTGGTATAAACACAATTTTAATAATTTATAATAAAATGAAATTTTAAATATCACGTTGTAAGATTCATCACTCTAGGAGTCCCAATATGTTGTTGTCTCTTGTTGTACAAATTTATTCATGAGGTTTTGGGAGGAAAACATCCGGTGTACTATGCTATGGACAGTTTATTAATGATATTATCATCGGGGGGGGGGGGGGGGGGGGGACTGTAGAGGAGATCCAAAAGTTTGTAGATTATTGTAACCACAATCCATATAATGTTCGGGTTACATTTGTAGCTGACATCAACAGTCTAGTATTTCTGGACTTATTGTTGTCCAAAACTCACTTTAAGGAGACTGCTGGAAACTCCTATTTGCACTATAGGAGTTGTCACTTATCTAATTGGAAACTGTCAGGGCTTGGTTCTCATCCGTTCCTTCTCTGTGCTCAGGTTGCTCAGCTGTCGGTTAATTGCCAATACTCATGATTCCACAGTGGCTCACCTATTGATCATCTGCTGCTCATCAGTCAAGCCCACAGCCAGCCCCTTCTTGCTATTTAAACTGTCTAGTTCATTTCTTCAATTCCATCGCCTTGGTCAACATATTTAAAGACTCTCTGCTGTGTTGCTGTGGAAGACTTGCCTGGATGACTTCCCTTCTGGTTCCTGATCCTGTCTACTGCCTCTGACTGTGCTGATCTTTGGTTTCCTGATTTCCTGGCTTGTTCTGACTACCCGATTTGGCTACTAAACCCTGGCTATGTTTTGACAACATTTACCAGTTGTACCATTTTTACCATTTTTTTAAAAGGTGTGATTTGTACTGCATTTTCTGTCTCCACCTGTTTCATGGTTCCTAACAGTAGGCAAAAGCCATGAACTCAGAAGATTCAGGCAATCCACCTAGTGGTAATATTTTTTTCAGGTTGAATGAGCAGGATCATTGCATGGATCAGTTTGCCATAGCGTTACAGATGCACCTGTTTCGCACTGCTTATCTGGATCCCCCACTGTGGCTGTTCCGGTACACAGGCCATCCCTGCTGCTGCTCCAGTCTCTGTGCAGGCACCCATCTCAAATATTTACTCTGTAAGAGGTATGTCTGGTTCCGCTACGATTTCCCAGTGATTTTGGGGGCGATCAATGCAGAGGGTTTCTCAACCAGGTTGGGATATACTTTGAGATTCTGCCCCAAGAGTTCCTCACGGACAGCAGCAAAGTAGGCTTCATTATTTTTTTTGCTTTCTGATAGAGCCTTGGCCTGGGCAAAACCTCTATAAGAGATGCAAAAATCCATTGTCCTGAGTTACTCAGAGTTTGTGGCTTCCTTTAAAAGGGTATTTGAAGTTCCCGCATGCTCCACTTCTTCTGCCAAGAGCCTCATGTCCATCAGAGTACGAAAACTGTTGCCAATTACGCTTTTGAATTCTGTACTCTGGCAGCAGAGGTCGCATGGAACAATGAAGCCCTCGTGGCTGCTTTTTCTCATGGTCTCTCAGATAACATCAAAGAAGAGATAGCAGCCCAAGACATGCAGTATCTCACAAAAGTGAGTACACCCCTCACATTTTTGTAAATATTTTATTAAATCTTTTCATGTGACAACACTGAAGACATTACACTTTGCTACAATATAAAGTAGTGAGTGTACAGTTTGTATAACAGTGTAAATATGCTGTCCCCTCAAAATAACTCAACACACAGCCATTAATGTGTGAACCGCTGGCAATAAAAGTAAGTACACCCCTAAGTGAAAATGTCCAAATTGGGCCCAAAGTGTCAATGTTTTGTGTGGCCACCACTGCGGCCCAGTCTCCGAAGGGAGGGGATCATGCTCTGCTTCAGTATGTCACAGTATATGTTGGCATTCATGGTTCCCTCAATGAACTGTAGCTCCCCAGTGCCGGCAGCCCTCATGCAGCCCCAGACCATGACACTCCCACCATAATGCTTGACTGTAGGCAAGACACACTTGTCTTTGTACTCCTCAGCTGGTTGCTGATACACATGCTTGACACTATCTGAACCAAATAAGTTTATCTTGGTCTCATCAGACCACAGCACATGGTTCCAGTAATCCATGTCCTTAGTCTCCCTGTCTTCAGCAAACTGTTTGCAGGCTTTCGTGTGCATCATCTTTAGAAGAGGTTTCCTTTTGGGACGACCTCCATGCAGACCAATTTGATGCAGTGTGCAGGATTTGGTCTAAGCGCTGACAGGCTGACCCCCTACCCCTTCAACTTCTGCATCAATGCTGGCAGCATGCAAACGGCTATTTCCCAAAGACAACCTCTAGATATGACGCTGAGCACGTGCACTCAACTTCTTTGGTCGACCATGGCGAGGCCTGTTCTGAGTGGAACCTGTCCTGTTAAACCAATTTCAACACACCTGCTCCCCATTCACACCTGAAACCTTGTAACACTAACAAATCACATGACACCGGGGAGGGAAAATGGCTAATTTATCCCAATTTGGACATTTTCACTTTTGTTGCCAGAGGTTTCGCCATTAATGGCTGTGTGTTAAGTTATTTTGAGGGGACAGCAAATTTACACTGTAATTTACACTGTTATACAAGCTGTACACTCACTACTTTACATTATAGCTTACATTAAAGTGTAATTTCTTCAGTGTTGTCACATGAAAAGATATAATAAAATATTTACAAAAATGTGAGGGGTGTACTCACTTTTGTGAGATACTGTGTATACCGTATTTATTATGCCAATCCCCCGCTAATTGTGAGGAAAGGAGCGAGCAGAGCCGAGATACACAAAGCCAAAGTACACTTGGCTTTACTCGGCTCCTCTTGCAGTCACGCCCACCTCCACTGATTGCGAGAGGAGCGAGCGCCGCCGAAATACAGAAAGCCGCATGTTCTTTGGCTAGACTCGGCTCCTCTCACAGTCCCGCCCCTGAATGTGAGCAGAGCCGAGTCTAGCTGAAGTACACTCGGCTTTCTGGTATGTCCACGGTGCTCGCTCCTCTCCTCTCGCAATCAGTGGAGTTGGGCGGGACTGTGAGCAGAGCCGAGTCTAGCCGACGTACACTCGGCTTTGTGTTTCTTGGCTCCGCTCGCTCCTCTCCGCTCACAGTCAGCGGAGATCGTGCCAATTTTAAATCAGGGCAATGCTGCAAAGAGACTGACAAGGCTGCAAAGGCACTGGGCAATGCTGCAAAGGCACTGGGCAAGGCTGCAAAGGCACTGGACAAGGCTGCAAAGGCACTGGACAAGGCTGCAGATGGACACTGTGCAAGGCTGCAATGATGGACAACGCTGCAGATGGACACTAATAAGGCTAGATTGATGGGAAAAAATTTAATTTTTTTTCCTTAAACTTCCCTCCTAAACTTGAGGTGCGTGTTATACGCCGGCGCGATAAATATGGTATATATATTCTACAAACTCCATGCACAGCATGTAACAACTGTTACCAGGTCACACTTTATCGCTCAAGGAACATAAAACATTTATAATAATCTCTAAATAGAAAATGGGATATTCTTTCTCTAGAATCTTACATTAGCAATAAAATTATCCCTAGGAGACTAAGGAAATGGGTTGTCCCTGCAACTCACTTATAAACGGAGAGGTTCTTGGCTAAATGGAAAACACAATGCATAGACCATGGCATTTAAGTCATGAAACTTGTAGTGGAGGAGGAAAAGATACAATTAGCTGTTCTCCAGGATCAAATAACAAAGTAAAAATAAACTAGAACCCTTTAAAGACAAAGCAGAGTTTTCCAAATATAATGATCTACTTAAAAAGGAGATAGACCGGACCCAAAAAAATTTGAAGACATCTAAGCATTCCAAATTTAAAAGAGATAAAGATGACTGGGAGAAAGGGGAAATCTTCAACCTTACTCCCAGAGGTGGTAGAAGCAGATCCAGAAGGTGAAGGAATACGTCGAGACCTGGATCAGGCAGAAGTCAAGCTTCATCAGGAAGTGAGGAGGAGGATCAACGTACAGTTGATTTTTTAGTTCCAGGTTTACCCAGACACCCAGGGGAATTCTGAAAGGAGACAGAGTAGAAGAAATAGAAGGAGAAAAGGGAAGAGGATGGGGCAAACCCAAAGAGAGTGGAAAACAAAGGAAAGACGATCGAACATGGACCAGAAGCAGAGGGAATAGAGGTACTAGACAGTTTGTCAGAGCCAATTGAAAGTTTGAACATAGGAAACGAAGAGACTACAAAGGTAATTAATCAGAATTTAAACTGAAAGAAAGACATATTACACTCCTAAGTAGAGGCCTGTCCTTCTCACTAGTAGAACAGATGGAGCACTTTAATGTCTATAAGGACCTGTGATTATTGCTTAGGAGGGTTTATTACACACTTTTTTTCTCTGGAAAAGATAATTTAGTCTCAAACGAGGAGGTAGGCGAAGCACAGGATAAGGAAACCTTGGAGGTTTTTGTTTCCCTACTTGAAGAGGGAGGAGAATCTCAAGAGGAGATTGAGCTGGTAACTGACCCCTGAAAAAGGAAATCCAATTTAAAAATTAGATCCACATCCATGCCACAGTTTAGAAAGAACAAGTGGCTAGGGGTCTTTTTAGATCTCATACAGGATGGCCTAAGAGATGTAAACTGGCAAAATATGACCTTTGACAACCTCACCTCTGAGGAATGTAGGGCTCGTCGTGATTAGCAAAATGCTGAGAATCTTGTCATTAAGAAGAGTGACAAGGGGGTGTTGCTATCAGAAGATATGTACAAAAAGGAGGAGTAACAACGACTTTTGGCCGATAACCTAACATACAAATAAATTGACTCTAACCAATTTCCCCACTTGGTCGCTCTGATTAATGACAGGCTTCTCTTCTCCTTAGAAGCTGATCTATTAACCAAAAATAAACATGGCTATCTGAGAGTAGGGGATTACAACACTCCTACTTTCTATATCATCCCCAAAATACATAAAAATTAGATCAGTCCCCTGGGAAGACCAATTGTTTTTGCAATCAGGGGTCCCTTAGAGAGGATTGGTAAATACATTGATTCTCTCATTAAAGATCTAGTACCAAAATTGCCATCTTATGTTAAAGACACTGGGGATTTCTTGAAGAGAACTGCAGATTTGGTCTTCCCAGGAGACCTGTTACTTGTGGGTTTAGATGTGGAATCACTTTACACTTCGAAACCCCACTAGCAGCAGTCTTTAATTTTCTGGATGCCAGTTTCCCTGCTCTAGGAGCACAACATTAATTCATTATTGAACTTCTGGAACTGGCACTTAAAAATTATTTCTTCCAGTTCCTTAGCTCCTATTACCAACAAACCAGGGGCACAGCATGTTTGCACCTTGGATGGTGGGAAGAAGAGGTAGTATATGCCTCGTCGATGTACCTCCGCCATGTTTGCTTATGACTGCGGTACATCAATGATTTTCTTATCCTATGGGAGGGCTCAAAAGAGGAGCTAACTAGGTTTATGGAGGAACTGAACCATAATACCCATAACATCCATTTAATGCATGTAGTAGATGCATATGAAATTTCCTTTCTTGACCTCACGGTAAGGCTCACTGATGGCATTCTTGTATCCAAAACTTGCAGGAAACAGACGGCGGCCAATACTCTGCTATACGCCGGCAGCCATCAACCGGGGTCCTGGATCTGGGGAATACCAATTGGACAGTTCCAGAGAATCAGGAGAAACTGTACCAGTAAAATGGACTACTAATGTGAGGCAGACAAAATGTATATTAGGTTTAGGGAGAGGGGTATTCCCACCGCACTTTAAGGAGAGCAAAGTGAATTGCTGAAGTCCAGAGTGTAGCGCTGAAAATATGTGTAGAAATAAGATTGGAGATTATCCAAACATGTGAAAGTCCATCTCAAAGTCTGACCAACAACGTGAAACAACGAAAAAATAAATAATGTGAAAAAATTCTATCCAAGTTCAGTGCACAAAATGAACAAGAAAAGGGGAAAAATCCAAATTTGTGTAATTTCGATCTGCCTACCAGAACCAAGTTGTCAATGAGCGATGTGATCAAAAGGTAGCAGGTGAGACTTGATCAAAGCGACAAAAGAAGACCAGATCCAGACTCCTCCAGTAAATGTTTCATCCAATGGCGGATATCATCAGAGGCAAGCACGCGTACCTGTTATTTTATACATGCCCTGATGTCTCTTTTTTGATGTAAGTAGACTGTACAATAAAATCTTTGATTTTACCTTGCGGGCTTCACTATTGGTTGCTTTTCTTCCTTCACCCTGTGGGAGATTTCTTTAGCATATTCCATCTACCTGGGTTTGCGAATCCTGTCATCTAACAATTACTGGAGGAGTCTGGATCTGGTCTTCTTTTGTCGCTTTGATCTCACCTGCTACCTTTTGATCACATCGCTCATTGACAACTTGGTTCTGGTAAGCAGATCGAAATTACACAAATTTGGATTGTTCCCCTTTTCTTGTTCATTTTGTGCACTGAACTTGTATGGAATTTTTTCACATTACTTATTTTTTCGTTGTTTCACGTTGTTGGTCAGACTTTGAGATGGACTTTCACATGTTTGGATAATCTCCAATCTTATTTCTACACATATTTTCAGCGCTACACTCTGGACTTCATATATTTTTAGTTTGCTTATCAACAAACTGTGTTGGCTGCTATCACTGTACACTTTTTGGAATTAGCGCAGATATTTGGTTCACCCGTTTTTGACATTCAAAGTGAATTGCTAATAACAAAACGAGAAACAATCTCCTTGAGCCCCATTGTATTAAATCACAGGCTAGTCCTTGTCCCATGTTCACAAAAAAATACTTAGTGATATCCTGCTGATGCAAGTAAAGCTGCTGCAGGATGGCCAAGGTCAAGTTCCAGCACCTGGCCATATAACATTTCAGTCAGTTTGCAGGCAGGTTGTGTTGTCACTGATTTTCAGCCAGGCAAACACTGTCTGTGTCTGGTCACCCAAAGCGGATGCACACTCTTATGGCCTGCAACAGAAGATCATGGAAACCAGGGAACATAAGTAAGAACCAATGCACTACTAAGTTAAGGATGTTTGCCAGGCAAGGCACATGTGTGAACTTTCTCTGCTGAAGCGCGGACAGCATATTGGTGCCAATTTTAAAAAGACCTTTCCTAGCACAAGTTGGCATGGGGACAACAACATATCAGCCTGCCCCTGAAGAGCTTGCCAGCTGCAAAACACCAAGGTAGTGTGTTATCTGGGTAAATTGCATAGGCTCTGTTGTTTGGGTAGGGGTGGTGATTCTGATGAATCTATGAGGCCAGTGATCAGGAGGGGGTAGAGGTACCTGAGCTGTCACCATCATCAAATTGCATTATACAGGGTGACACCACCAGTTTCAGAAGTGTGCCTTGTCCTGTGTCCATCTCTGCTGCCAGCAAATGTACTCAATGTATGGTGAAGGAGATAAAATGAATCCCTGCCCATGCTTTCTGTGTTTTCTAAAGCACATATCTGTGGACCCTTCCACTGACTGTATGGTCCTTCATATGGAGACATACTCTTTTGCATGGGGTGACCCTCTGGGTGGAAAAATGATGGCTGGGTGCCTTCCACTGTGGTTCAATGCAGGCAGCAAAGAAGGGGGCAGACTCTACTAGTTGGAACAGGAGCAGCTGTAAAGCCAGCAAATTTGGCAAGCTGGCATTGAGATGCTGGATGTTAGGGCAACTATGAAAATGTTTTCTTCTTATTTTTAATAAGTCCCAGAGAGATGAAAATAGATGACTCCACTGGTGAAGATCAGCAATCTCAAATGTATGGTGAAAAACCCTCCACCTTCAATCTAAGTGCTACGCTCACCTCAGAGCATGGACTCCTGAGCTAACAGGTGTTCATGCATGCAGGTCCCACACAATAGGTAGACAGCAAAATAGGCCAGTTAATCCACTCCTCCAGACCAATATCGCAAAAAGGAGCACCAAACCATATATAAATAAATAAAGAAGGGGAGATCTAAGTGCTCACTGTGCAAAGGTTACAATTTATTAAGGTCCAATAAGAACTACTCACATGTATTGTAAAAAAAACGAGCATGTACCACTACAGTGTGCTGAATAATCCAAGGATGACAGCGGGTGACATCATCTGTGCATGGCTCCTCCCTGCAGGTGGATAATACAAATCCTGGTAGTACCCCCAGTTAGTCATAGAGGACATTTCCCCCACTTATTCTCTGTGTTATCTAAGGGGGTAAAAGTCTGGGTGTATGGAGGGTCCAGGGTTCCTCTTAGTGTGGGGTTACCTTCTGAACCTGGGGTCTGGTTCACTATTCTTTTGGGACAGCTGGTGTATGGCAAGCAGAGTGGTTGAGTAGTTCCCTGTAGTGAGCTCACTGCTGGAGGTTAGTGTAGTGTTTATATGCTTTTGGGTCTCCTTTCCCTTTCAGCTAATAAAAAACTAAAAACTCAATGGCGCAAAAAAGAAGAATAATAAAGTCCAGAAGGTTAATAAATCCAATTCGGACGAATCACTAGTATGATGACTGCAGCTCTTCCAGCAGAGTGTTGGATGATCAAGCTCATCATCATCAGTCTTTAGTCACCAGCAGGACTCGATAGAAAGTGGCCAAAATGCTGGCAGATGGAACCAGGCAGCAACTGTGTTGTGGAGGAGGCATCCAGCTGAGGAGGGATGCAAGGCTTTACAAAAGAGCCTTGTAGAGTTCTGAAACATGTTACTGCCCATATCCTACTGACGATTACAGCTCTGCTTTTTTTTTTCCCTTTAAGCTACCTGTCTGGCCATGGAGAGTGCCTTGGCTGAAGATTCAGTATTTACTCTGTGTTTGGTCCTGCAGGAACTGTAAAGCCTCATACACATGATCAAACTTTGTACAAACTTTCCCGTGGATTTCTGTACAAAGGGCGTTGTCCGTGAACTTGTGTTGCATACACACGATCAGACTTTTAGGCAACAAACACGAACGTAGTGACGTTACAACGTACTGACAACACTTCGCAAGAGGACATTCAATTCTTCGGTGTCACCCTTCGTGCTCCTTCTGCTAATTTCGTGTTAGTAGACGTTTGGTCAGTGCTGATTCACGGTTTTCAGTTCTGTGCATTTCTTGTGTGTTTCCGACCGTTCGTTGGGCAACCAGCCATGTTGCACAATCCTAGGAGAGAGCATGCTATTTATGGGCTTGGAGTTCTTGCTGTGACTCTAGCCCGGTCCAGGAATAATCGGAGTAGTAGGATGAGGAGTGTTTTGGACGAATCTTGGCTACTTAATCGTGACCAATTTAGCCATATGCCATAAGCCATATGTAGCCTTGCTGCATTAGCTGCAGGAGAATAATCCAAATGATTATCGTAATTATCTCCGGATGACGGACTCCTGCTTTCAGCAAATATTATCCTTGCTTTCCCCCTATATCATGAAGCAGGACACCTGCATGAGGGCTGCTATTCCAGCAGAGCAAAGGCTCATAGCCACCTTGTGTTATTTGGCAACAGGGAGGAGTCTCTAGGATATAAAGATACCACTGGTATCTCTCCCCAGGCTCTGGGAGTCATTATTCCTGAGACATGTAGTGCCATCATCCAAGTCCTGCAGAAGGACTATATTCGTGTAAGTTTTTTGCTTTAATATCACCTTCATGTTTTCTAATGTATTTTATATTTTTTGTTTTCCATCCTTCCCATTTTTGTAATATGCTGTGAATGAATGTCCTCTTTGTCCTCATGCATGCTGTAACCTTTTCCGTGGCCTACATGCATATTTTCCTTCACTAACTTCACTTTATGCTTAATTTTTATGTTTACTCTAAAAAAGTCCCTTTTTTTGTGTGGCGCAAACACTTATTTTAAACCCCCCTCCAAAAAAAAAATGATAGAGTCAACCGATACAACTACTCTATCTGCTGATTTTGCTAAACACATACACAGTATACCTAATTTTTTGAGTTAAGATTGCTGTATAAATTCTCAAAAGCATGTAGTGCAAGGGCCTGCCTGATTACCTTCAAAATGTACAAATTATACGTTCGGTATGATGAATTTAGCATTATGATGGGCTCCCACCACTCCTGTGCTGTGCTCATTATGAGGGGCTACCACCATCCCTGTGCTGACTTCCTGGGTTTTTAACTTCATCATAACGAATAATCATAATTAACAAACATTGGTATTATTTTGTCCGATGTATGTCAAAATGTGTATAGATTTGGACAATGTGCATTCTTATTTTTGGATTATGCCACTTCTTACCTGTCCACTGGCATGCCAATCTTGTAAAGATGTATGGGCTTGCCAAATTAAACTTAATTTTTAATGCATTTAGCTCTCATGGAAGTGTAGAGGTTTACTTGTCCAAAACATCTACCCATTCAACCCCCCCCCCCCTAACATTTTTAAAATGTGCCACCAGAGGGGCTGAGGGAGCATATAATTATAACTTACCCTTTTTTTTTATAAATACACATTTATACGATTATGTTGCCCCCAATGTTTGTGTCAAATATGGTTGCAATTTTATGTGCTCAAGTATTAATTTTTTTTCTTTGTTTGACTCCACAGTTTCCTTCAAACACCCAGCAATGGCAGGATGTGGCGGCCCAGTTTGCCAATTTATGGAATTTTCCCAACTGTGGAGGTGCCATTGATAGCAAGCATGTGAGGATAGTCCCACCACCAAACTCAGGATCCTATTATTTTAATTATAAAGGGTTTTTCAGCATAGTTCTGCTTGCTGTGGTGTCAGCCAACTACGAGTTTCTGTACGTTGATGTTGGTATGAATGGCCACCACTCTGATGGAGGTGTGATGATGCGTACAGATCGGCTACAGAAAGGGACATTACATTTTCCACATGCTCAAGACAATATTGAGGGACAAAATTTTGTGTTTGTGGCAGATGAGGCCTTTTCTTTGGGGGAACATATTCTAAAACCCTTTCCAATGAGAAACCTCACCCCAGAACAACAAATTTTCAATTATCGCCTCTCTCGTGCCAGAAGGGTTGTGGAAAATGCATTTGGCATTCTTTCGAGTAGATTTAGGCTCTTTTTAACCGCCATAAACTTGGCAGAGTATACAATTAACCATGTGGTGTTATGCTGCTGCATCCTACATAATTTTTTAAGGAGGAATGCTTCCAGCTACATTGCCTCAGGGCAAACTGATGAGCCTTCTTTTTCCCAACCAGCTAAAGAGGCTGTGATGCCAGATCTCGAAAGTGCGCGTGCTGGTTTGGGCTCCCAGAATGCCCGTCTTGTCCGTGAACAGTATATGGACTACTTTGTGGGTAGAGGGGCAGTGCCTTGGCAGCAAAATGTATTTGATAATGAGTAAATATTTGACTTATTCATAAAATACTATTTCATTTGAACTACTGTTGTCTGTGTTTACTAGGTTTGCAAATAACCTTGATCTTTGTCATTTTTTGCCGCTAGTGCAAACCAACCTGATGTGCAACATCTCGCTTTGAGCTAACTATTATGTTGTGCTGTATCTCGGCTACACACATTTTAGAGTACACTGTCAATGTAACTACATCAACTTAACAAATATACTGGTATTGAGCATTGAAATAAGAAGCCACACATTGTTGTTAGTTCCAAATTTTTAATCTGCGCATCATGTGCGTTTATAAAAAAAATTTTTTTTTAGTTTTTTTAAGAAACAGGCGTGTTTTAAAACATAACTTACATAACTCTGGAACTTACAAAGTTCAACATCTAAAAAATGTAGGCAAATATCACACATATATTTTTATTTTTTTCCCATCAATATATATATATATATATATTGGGAAAAATAGGCATGTTTAAAAACATAACATGCACAACTATGGAACTTACAAAGTTCAACGTATACACCTTGAAGGCAATATTAGACATTATAGTGTCAAAAAATTCTTGATATTGCCTTTATCAGATGGGGTGATGTCACCCCTGTAAAAGCCAAATTTTGAAGATGCACACAAATTGGGAGTCCAAATGGGTAATGTCAACATGTGCTATCTCCCATCATGTGGGAATGAATGGATTTGTTTTGTGGATGCAATCCCTTCCTCTCACCTACTAGCGTTATGAAGAAGGGATTGAGGAAGGGGTTGCACCCACAAAACGCATACATTTTGATCTAATGATGGCAGATAGCACATATTGACACACCATGTGCATCTTCAAAATTTGGCTTTTAAAACTTAAAAAAAACATTAAAATCGGAATGTGGACATCATCATGCAGCAGGAAATGAAGAACATGATAAAAATGTTTTTAGGGGAAAAAAGGATTAGATTCTCCCTAAAACATCGATCATGTTCTTCATTTCCTGCTGCATGATGTCCAGGCGATTGCGCATGGCATCAATCTCCCCATTCCAGGCCATTATCTGGCCAATGAGCCTTTGGGTTCCGCTTCCTGTTCCACAATCAGCAAATCACCTACAAATGGGTTAAAAAACATGTATTTATAAATATGCAGGCATACATAGATTACCTGAAGCTGGTGTGTCAGACACTCACCTGGTGGGGTGCACATCTCTCACACTTCCTCCACCTCTCCTTCCTCCACATCCTCGGGGAGGCTGGGGCTAACTTCCCAATCAGGCTGGCGAGGTCGGGGGTCCCTGGGATCCTGTTGTCTGAGTCTTTTCTCCCCTATGAGAATGAAAAAAAAAGGTATACTTAGCATACAGATATTTGTGTCCAGAAATAGGAATATGAAACATTGCTTTGAAGTGATGTACAATTGCCTGTTTGGGAAGAGATCCAAGTTGAAGACATGATTAAAATTTCCTTTTAACCAAACTGCAATACTTCGTAACCCTATATCAGCTAAAGACATCGTATTTATTGGCAAACGACCTACGAACTGTGTTTCCTACCTACGAACGATTAAGTACAACAGTAAAGAAAACCACATGGAGGAGCATGCAAGTTAATAATCATAATAGGAACACATGACAAGTACTTACTTTTTCGAAGCAGCTTCTTTATTTTGAGATACTGATCCGGCTCCCTCAGTTTAATGTCGGACTGTCGTACCCCAAACTTGTGTTCCAGAGTGCTCACAACTGTACTCATGATTTGGTCCTTTCTCAAATTTGGATGGGTGTATGGACCATGTTTCCCATCATAATCCTCCCAGCGCAAAATCTCCACCATCTTCACCATTTCATTAAAGGCCATGTTGGTGGCCTTAAATCTCCTCCTCCTGGATCGGGACATTTGTGTCTCCGGGCTTTCCTCAGCACTACATGACACATTGGCAAACATCTGTGTCTCCGCCATGTTGCTCCTACTGCGCACCGAAGAGAGAAGGGGCGGGGAATATTAGAGAAAAAGAACTTCAGGGGCGGACGTCGCAAGTGGAGTCACGCATGAGCAGTCTATGTCACGCCGTACGTACGTAAGCCCGATCGGAATATACGATGAAACCCATACACGATCGGAAACTTTAAACACTGCACTTGCCTTTTGCTAAATACATGTATGGAAAAATAACATAATTTAGACATGTGATAATTAAAAAAGTCCGGACCCGAATAAAGAAACCAATTAAAGTCAATGGGACCCGAACGTCAAATATCAAAGATGCATTGCAGAATCTGGAATCTGGTCACAGCCCAGTGTCATGATGCTCGGAGAGCAGAGGTTTCACTCTTATGCAGTATATCAGTCCAGAACGAACGTGTGATGTAATGTAACGTTCAAAATAAGTGCAAGACAAACGCAAGCCAAAAGTAGCCACGAAAAGAAGGTACGTTACTAAATTCTGTCGCTACTGCTAGTACTTTTAAATGACAAACATGATTAAACATGCGCAACTTTACAGGCATACTATAGACAGCCACACCTCCCCTGTGTCCTCCCAAAAAAAGGGCCAGGAAGAGCCAACACCTGGATGAGGCCACAGCTGACTTCCTAACTATGGCTACATCTGTGATGACCACAGCACCCGATAGTGCTGAAGGGTTTGGCTGTTTTACAGCTAATAAGCTCTGCGAGACTGACGCAGATCAAAGGGAGCTATGTGAGGGTGTAATCATCCAGCTCCTCAGCAAGGCCAGGAAACGAGAGCTAACCACAAAATCACATGTGTGTCATTTGGACCACACACCTCCACTTCCTCCACAACAAGCCTCACCACCCCAGCAAACCTACCCACCTCAGCAGCATGGTGGTCAGTGGCCAAATCAGCCCCAGGATCCAAAACAAGGCCAGTGGTCTGGGAAGTTTAGGGGCTACTAATTTAGCATGTTTCGTTTTTTGATTTGAGTATGATTTAATAGGCTATATTTTTTTATTTTTTCTGTGTATCATTTGCTCTTTTGGTTTATAATTTTGAATTGGGATGACAGAGAATATGTCTAATAATTTATTAATTGTATTTATGTTGTGAATGCACAATAAACAAAAAGGCCAAAAAAAAGAAAATTTTTTTAGTGATATCACTAGAACACAAATCCTATGTAAAATATGTTTGTTAGTACTCCGCCAGTATCACCAGCAAAGCAGATTTATTATTAAGCCATTAAAAAGAAGAAGAGAATGTGCTCTGCATTTATAAATTTCATAAATTGACACGTCACAAATGTGCTATCTCCATTACGAACGCTAGTTTTACAAGCCCCACCGATTCGTGCTGGTCCTTGCTTCCGAGCATGCGTGTTTGTACTTTGGACAATGGAATGGTTTTGTGTACACACGATCGGACTTTGCTCCATCGGACTTTTATTGCCGGAAAGTTTGTCCATTCGCACAGCCAACAAAAGTCCAATGAAAACCGAAAAAGTTTGTCCGATGGAGCGTACACACAGTCGGATTTTGCCTTAAAACAGCTAATTTGCATATTTGTTGTCAAAAAGTCTGATCGTGTGTACGGGCCTTAAGAGCTCAGTTTCCAAAAGGCACCAACATGACCACAGTGGATGTTGAGTCTCTATATTCTAATGTTCAGAATGAAGACAATATTGTGGCCTGACAGTATTTTATACAACTATACAACTTACCGACACAAAACTTACAGCTCACAAAATTCATACTATCACAATTATTTCTGCTTTGGAAATATACTTAGAGATAGTAACAATATGACAGAGTGCATAATGACCACATACTATGCTAATTAAATTATTTCTAAATTGGAAGAAAATTTCAGTTCCACATGTACAGAAAATAAAGACATCACTATTCCACATACAAATGGTCACTTAGCCTACTCCAGATGAGAGGGAGAGAAACAACCAACAACACCCCCCCCCCCACAATAATTTTAATTACCAAGGGTACATGCCACAAAATACTGCAATGATGGCCAAATCCTTGCAGCCTTGAAACAACAGAATCCAGACTATAATTTTCTCTAATCCCCAATAAAAAATAGCCAAGGACGTGTTACCCAATCTGCATACAGTGCCTTGAAAAAGTACTTATACACCTTGAAATTTTCCACAATTTGTCATGTTACAACCAAAAACGTAAATGTATATTATTGTGATTTGATGTAATAGATCAACACAAAGTGACACATAATTGTGAAGTGGAAGGAAATTATAAATGGTTTTGAACAATTTTTACAAATACATATGTGAAAAGTGTGGCATGCATTTGTATTCAGCCAATACTTTGTAGAACCACTTTTCGCTGCAATTACAGCTGCAAATCTTTTTGGGTATGTCTCTACCAGCTTTGCACATCTAGAGTGTGAAATGTTTGCCGATTCTTCTTTGCAAAATAGCTCAAGCTCTGTCAGATTGGATGAGAGTGTCTGTGAACAGCAATTTTTAAGTCTTGCCACAGTTTCTTAATTGGATTTAGGTCTGGACTTTGACTGGGCCATTCTAACACATGAATAGGGATGAGCTTCGAGTTCGAGTCGAACAGCGAACAATTTGGGGTGTTCGCGGCAAATTCGAAAAGCTATGGAAGAAATCTCAAGTGCTAATTTTAAAAGCCTATATGCAGTTATTGTCATAAAAAGTTTTTGGGGACCTGGGTCCTGCCCCAGGGGACATGTATCAATGCATTTTTTTTTTTTTTAAAACTGCTGTTTTTTCAGGAGCAGTGATTTTAATAATGCTTAAAGTGAAACAATAAATGTGTAATATTCCTTTAAATTTCGTACCTGGGGGGGGGGGGGGGTGTCTATAGTATGCCTGTGAAGGGGCGCATGTTTCCTGTGCTTAGAACTGTCCCTGCACCAAGTGTCATTTTTGCAGGAAAAAAAGCTATTTAAAATCACTCACGGCTAATGAATTGCCGGCTCCCGTAACACAGAGAACAGTTATTCATTGACAGTCATTGATAAAAAAAAAGTCATTGGTACCGTCATGGGCCGGGCATACTATACACACCCCCAGGTACGAAATTTAAAGGAATATTACACTTTTATTGTTTCACATTAAGCATTATTAAAATCACTGCTCCTGAAAAAACGTCCCTTTTTTAAAAAAAAATTTGCATTGATACATGTCCCCTGGGGCAGGACCCAGGTCCCCAAACACCTTTTATGACAATAACTTGCATATAAGCCTTTAAAATGAGCACTTTTGATTTTGAACGTTCAAGTCCTATGGACTTTAATAGGGTTCTAAAGTTCACACAAGCTTTGGGTCTGTTCGCAGGTTCTGGTGCGAACCAAACAGGGGGGTGTTCGGCTCATCCCTACACATAAATATGCTTTGATCCAAACCATTCCATTGTAGCTCTGGCTGTATGTTTAGGGTCATTGTCTTGCTGGAAGGTGAATCTCCTCGCCAGTCTCAAGTCTTTTACAGACTCTAACAGGCTTATTTCTAATATTGCCCTGTATTTGGCTCCATCCATCTTCCCATCAACTCTGACCAGCTTCCCTGTCCCTGCTGAAGAAAAGCATCTCCACAACATGATGATGTTTCATGGTGGGGATGGTGTGTTCAGGGTGATGTGCAGTGTTAGTTTTCTGCCACACATAGCGTTTTGCTTTTTGGTCAAAAAGTAACATTTTGGTCTCATCTGACCAGAGCTACCAGAACAGAAGACCGATTTGTGTCGAAACGCGTCGGGCCAGCTGTCTCATACCTTTCACATTGCTGACCTGTTTTATATTCTCGAGATTTTATTTATCACATGCCAATGTGAATAAATTTTAAACTTTTTTGACCTGCACCATTGGAGTTGCTTCCATTCTTCTCTTTTTTCCATTGGTTCTTTGGGATCTTACTAAGTGGACTGCTTTGTGATCTTACAACTCGTCCATAAGAGGTCGTTTGGCTGTGGTATTTGCTGTTCGGGGTTCACCTGCTGCAGAGTTTTCCATCGGCTCCTGCTCACCTGATCTGGCATTTGCCGGCGAAGGGAGATCTAGCGCACAAGCCTTTTTGATACAAATACCGTACGGTAGCTGTATCCAACTATTTCGGTAAGAGTACCCCATCATCCTATGTCATCAGTCAAGCTGTGTATTATATCATCTTCCTTCAGTTTCCTCCTGGTCCTGCGATACCTTGAAGGATTTGCTGCTCCCAGCGCCTTACTCAATAAGGACTTGACGTTTTATTATATTATTTTTGTTTATGGTGTTTTTCAGCACTTATATATGTCACATAGTTACATGTTATTTTTTCTAGCCTTAGTGGCATACAATAAGTAATGTCACATTATTGTTGATGCCTCTATCGTGTGTTCGGGGGACACACTTTTCAGGATTTTTGTTATAACTCACTTTCACACAAGTGTGCTTATATTAGCGCTACATTTTCTCTCCTTTCTTTCAACAATGGCTTTCTTCTTGCCACTCTTCCATAAAGACCAGCTTTGTGGAGTGCACAATTAATAGTTGTCCTGTGGACAGTTTCTCCTATCTGAGCTGTGGATATCTGCAGCTCCTCCAGAGTTACCATGGGCCTCTTGGCTGCTTCCCTGATTAATGCTCTCCTTGCCCGGCCTGTCAGTTTAGGTGGACAGCCATGTCTTGGTGGGTTTGCAGTTGTGCCATACTCTTTCCATTTTCAGATGATGGATTGAACAGTGCTCTGTGAGATGTATAAAGCTTGGGATATTTTTTATAACCTAACCCCGCTTTAAACTTCTCCACATTTTTATCCCTGTCCTGTTTGGTGTGTTCCTTGGCCTTCCTGATTCTGTTTGTTCACGAAGGTTCTCTAACAAACCTCTGAGGGCTTCACAGAACAGCCGTATTTATATTGAGATTAACTTACACACAGGTGGACTCTATTTACTAATTAGGTGACTTCTGAAGGCAATTGGTTCCACTATATTTTAGTTAGGGGTATCAGAGTAAAGGGGGCTGAATACAAATGCACGTCACACTTTTCACATATTTATTTGTTAAAAAATTGGAAAACCATTTACCATTTTCCTTCCACTTAATGATTATGTTTCGCTTTGTATTGGTCTATCACATAAAATCCCAATAAAATACATTTACGTTTTTGGTTATAACATGACTAAATGTGGAAAATTGCAAGGGGTATGAATTCTTTTTCAAGGCACTGTAAAGCCAGTCTTCTAAACACAATGTCCCCAAATCTTTCTCTGCATACCTACAGACAACCTCTTAATTGATAAAAACAGCTAATCGGAAGTGTTTTGACCAGATCAAATGTAATGGTCATGTTTCTATGTACAAGAGTGTCATTATGTACACTGATCAAATTCAACTAAACTTAAATTGGTACTTTGGCATCTCTGATAAATTATTTTGTGTAATTTTAATATTTTGTAAATGATAGGGTGCTGTACTACCATGAGCTATATTGTTCCTGGTCAAATCTTTAATAAAACCTTTTCTGTTCAAATAAATGATAGGGTGCAACAATGATCCTCAAAGGCAATACACTGAGGATTCAAAACAGGAGCTGCACAAAAGACAAAAAGAGAGAGAGAGAAGCCACCATTTTAAAATTAATAAATTCATTGTGACACTTCAGCAGGACAGCACTTTTGCATTCCAATCTACAACAAAGAATATATGAATGCGTTCATAATGAAATGAAATGTCATATTTACGAGAGAGTAAAATCGAAAAAGTATAAATTTACTAAAATATACAGTACATTGTCCTACAAGAAGTGTTAAATGTGCGGACAGGATTTATAAAACCTCATGTAAACAAACGGCTAGGAGATTCACTACAATCAGACTTTTGGACTTTTCACACTTCTTTACTTGCTAGGGACCCTCTGAATCATGTCAATCTCTCGCTTAATTTCTTATCTACTTTATCATATTTACATTTTATCTTTAATACAATGCCTTTGCTTAGTCAGTATCAATATATATTTTTTTACATTGCCCTTGTATCTTTTTGATATAGTAATCCACAAAAAAAAAAAACAGCAAATGAAAGATTCCATACAAATCATGGATCAAGTGACAATAAGTTAATTACTCTGGCTTCCTGAGCCATGGAGTGTGAAATGCATTGAGGCTGCGCTGCTGTCACCGCTGACATCATTTCTGGGTAAACAAGTCACTTCTGGTTCTTTGGAATGCATGCCAGTTCTGCAGATGAGCAGCGGAGCTAGAATACAATAAGGCTGTTTGTGTTGATGCTTTCAAAGCACCTTATAAAAGTGCAATATATCTCTTATTTTAATTCCCTATTTTTAATATAATACTGCACCACGATTACATTTTCCCTTTGGGTTTGGGGTTTGCATCACCTTTGAGAGAGCATTCTTCAATGTTTTTTGGTGAGTGAGCATGTTTTCCACATGTGGTGGAGCACTTATGAAAAGCAATCTCACAATACCCTTCAAAGACACAATGGGGCTGATTTATGAACAGTTTGCACCATGAGTTGCGGCGCACGCCGATGCGCAACGGCCGTTTTCGTATTTACAAAACATTTGCGCCTGTAACACAGCGCAATTCCCCATTTACTATTATATTCTCGGTGCACAGGAGGCGGCGGTCGGTGCGCCACTATAGACATGGCACATTGCATCTTCAACTCAGAATTTAAAGAAGCTGGAAGTGCCAATATTATGGGAGTGATGTGGGGTGATGTGAGGAAGTATGGTTATAACTGTCCAAGTAACAAATATGCCCAAAATAGAATGAGAAAGTAACTTTCTCTGAACAAGCCTGCTGCGCCTGCAAATACACTTAGAACTGCGCAAAGGTCAATTTATGCACTGCGCATGCGCAATCGGCATTTGCGCACGTTCAAATGCTTTGGTTTACTTAGCCGGCAAAATCTTAGTAAATGTCAAGCAATGTAAATGCATTTGCATAAGTTGAACAGGCGCATCTCTCAACCTGACTTTTTTTTTTCACGCTGGTTCACTTTTATGTTTTTTTTATTTTAAGGATAGTTGCACACAGGTCATGTTAGCATTAAGAAAAAAAACAAAATTAAGCCCTTCAAATCTGGTATGGATATTAAAAGGAACCCTGCGGCAAAAAATAAATAAAAATGGCGTGGGGGTCCCCCTCAAAATCCATACCAGGCCCTTCAGGTCTGGTATGGGTATTAAGGGGAACCCTGCGGCAAAAAAAAAATGGCGTGGGGGTCCCCCTCAAAATCCATACCAGCCCCTTATCCGAGCATGCAACCTTGCAGGCCACAGGAAAAGAGGAGGGGACGAGAGAGCGCCCCCCCCCCTCCTGAACCATACCATGCCACATGCTTGGTCCCCCCCAAAGCATCTTGTCCCCATGTTGATGAGGACAAGGGCCTCATCCCCACGACCCTTGTCTGGTGGTTGTGGGGGTCTGCGGGCGGGGGGCTTATCGGAATCTGGAAGCCCCCTTTAACAAGGGGACCCCCAGATCCCGCACTGTGTGAAATGGTAAGGGGGTACAAAAGTACCCCTACCATTTCACAAAAAAAGTGTCAAAAATTTTAAAAATTACAAGAGACAGTTTTTGACAATTCCTTTCCTCCATCTTCTTCCTCCTCTGCTTCTTCCTCTGATTATCTGCTTCTTGCTCCGGTGTTCTCGTCCGCCATCTTCCTCCGTGGCATCTCTTCTTCCCCGATTCGTTCTCGGCCCGCTCCGCATCAATGGGAGGCTCCCGCTGTGTGACGCTTCTCTTCTTCTGACACTTCTATAACGGTACCGTGCATCAGAGGGGGGCAGGGTCACCAGGTGGCCCCGCCCTCCGTTATAAAAGAACTGTCAGAAGAAGAGAAGCATCACACAGCTGGAGGAAACTAAAGGATGAAGGAAGGAAGAAGGAAGAAGGAAGAAGACCCGAAGAAGATGGAAAGAAGAAGACTTTAAATAAAGGAATTGTCAAAAACTGTCTCTTGTCATTTTTTTTATTTTTGACACTTTTTTTTGTGAAATGGTAGGGGTACCCCCTTACCATTTCACATGGGGGGGCTGGGAGCTGGGAGTCCCCTTGTTAAAGGGGGCTTCCAGATTCCGATAAGCCCCCCGCCCGCAGACCCCCACAACCACCGGGCAAGGGTTGTGGGAATGAGACCCTTGTCCTCATCAACATGAGGACAAGGTGCTTTGGGGGGACCCCAAAGCCCCCTTCCAATGTTGAGGGCCTGTGGCCTGGTATGGTTCAGGAGGGGGCGCTCTCTCGTCCCCCCTCTTTTCCTGCCAGGTTGCATGCTTGGATAAGGGTCTGGTATGTATTTTGAGGGGGACCCCCACGCCATTTTTTTGGGGCGCGGGGTTTCCCTTAATATCCATACCAGACCTGAAGGGCCTGGCATGGATTTTGAGGGGGGCCCCCACATCATTTTTCTTTTTTTTGGCGGACCAGACCTGCTCTTGGAGGGGAACCCATGCCGGTTTTCTATTTAAAATTAAAGTCGCCTGGCCTGGGGGGGGCGACGTAAAGTCGTGTTGTAAGTCGCCCCAAGTCGTGTTGAAGTCGCCCCAAGTCGCGCTGTGATTCATACTCAAGTTGTGTCCAAGTTGCCTCCCAAAGTCGCGCTGGAAGTCGTGTTGCCCCTGTGTGAATGGACTGTTAATGATACGGCGTGCGCTATTATCAATGGCAAATTTATTATCGCTGTTGCGCTAATGCGTGCGCTGGTTCACACGCTCAATTAATGATTTATCTGGTGCACCAATTAAGGTATGAACCGGTGCAGCACATTCATCTTAGTAAATGACCCCCAATGCTTGGAGAACTTTCCATGTAATTACCTTATTGTCCAAAGCATTCTGTTCTGTTCACCCTCGGCTTATACTCGAGTCAAGCACTTTTCTGCAGCAGAGAATGACATTTTCCGAACCCGCACTTGGTGCTAGGAACCCCCACCTGGTGTGCAAACCCAGTGGAACTAGCACTACAACATATCCAAAGATGGGGTTCCTAGCACCAAGTGGCCCCTTGACATTTTCTGAACCGGCTTTGGGGCCCCGTATCTCGGGGCCACTTGGTGCTAGGAACCCCATCTTTGGATATGTTGTAGTGCTAGTTCCACTGGGTTTGCACACCAAGTGGGGGTTCCTAGCACCAAGTGGCCCTGAGATACAGGGCCCCAAAGTCGGTCAACTGTGTCCATCTGCAGCAATGTCATTTCGGGACCCTTTGGGTCCAGAGACCCCAAATTTGGAAGCAGCTAGGGGGCATCTAGAAACCCTTAACTACCACGTTTGAAGTTTGGGGGACCTATGGCTGCAAATAGGCACAGTGAGGCATGCAAATGGGCACAGTGAGGCAGCAGATGGGCATTGTTGATCCTCTTTTCCACTTACAGTAGCTGCGCATTTCTCACCCTAGGCTTATACTCGAGTCAATAAGTTTTCCCATTTGTTTGTGGTAAAATTAGGTGCCTCGGCTCATATTCGGGTATGCTTATACTCGAGTATATATGGTACTGTGATTACCCTGTATGACAACAATAAAGCACCTTTGATTGTTAAAAAAAAAAAAAAATGGATTGTCACTCTATGCATGATTTGTTTGGAGTTTTTGATTTGCTGTTTTTTTTTTTTTTCGGGGGGGATTTGCTGATTTCTTGTGAGACCTGATTGCTGCTTTTTTTGCTTTTTGCACAGTTTATTATTTTGTGAGGAGTAGCTCCTACCTTTTACAATCTACCTACTGAGAGTGTTGTTGACAATTAAAAGGGCAGCAGCAATAGGGATGAGCCGAACACCCCCCGGTATGGTTCGCAGCAGAACGAACAGGCAAAAAATGTGTGTGAATATGCAAACACCATTAAAGTCTATGAGACACGAACATGAAAAATCAAAAGTGCTAATTTTAAAGGCCTATACAGTGCCTTGCAAAAGTATGTACCCCCCTTGTCTTTTTACCTATTTTGTTACATTACAGCCAGAGGCGGCTCTAGGCTTTGTGAGGCCTTAGGCAAAACTTACACATGAGGCCCCACTCACGCCCATAATGGGAAAAATAATTCCAGCAAGAAAAATGTCTGCAAAAAGATGCACAGATCTAGCATACAGGTGATCAGCACCACTTCCAGGGCACCCATCAGACATATGCAGCCAATGCCAGAGGAGGGGGGGAGGGGAAGATGAGAAAGAGAGAGGGGTGATAGAGAGATCCCTAGCCCTGTCCCTGTCTGCAGCTCCTCCTGTGCCCCATGTCCCAGTCTGCAGTGGTGTGATGCTTGGTACAGTACCTTCTAAGCCAGCAGGATGTTCATGATGGCCAGCAGCAGGCAGGGTCCATTCTTGTTCCGGGTGGGGACAGTGTTCTCCTCCTTACAGAGGATCTGTTTGCTGTGTGATTGAGTGGTCCCTGGCCGCCAGCACCTTCTGCCCGTCTTTGGTTTCTGGGCCCCAGTCAGCCTGTCCTTCGGTCCTGGGAGGTCTTCAGAGCTCTTCTCCCTCCAGGGCTATCAGTCCTTGCTGCCGATGATGCTCACCTTCCCCACCAGGCCCAGACTGGGACAAAAAAAAGGGGCCTAGGTATTTTAGACTGAGCAGTCCATGAGACTGGTCCCCTCCCCGCTCTCCATCCTGACAGATCCCCTGCAAAAGCCGGTGGGAGAAAGGAGACCGGAACCTTGCAGAGCTGCAGGAGGTGAGGGGGGCCGAGAAAGAGCACAGGGGTGTCGGATAGCATGGGAGTGAGGCGGAGAGCACTGGGGGGGAGTAGAGAGCAGGTGGGCTGAGAGCACTGAGGGGGTGTAGAGCAGGGGGGCAGAGAGTAGGGGGAGATGGAGAGCACTGGTGGGGCAGAGAGCACGGGTGTGGGGGGGGGCAGAGAGCACTGGGGGGCAAAGAGAATGGGGATGGAGAGCACAGGAGCTGGGGAGCACTGTGGGTGTAGAGCACTAGGGAGAGGAGCCAGGGAGCACATGGGGGGCGGAGAGCGCGGTGCAGCGGAAAGCACTGGGGGAGCCAGGGAGCACATGGGGGGCAGAGAGCACTGGGGGAGCTGAAGAGAACTGTGAGGGGGAGCTGGAAAGCATGGTGGGGTGGAGTGTATGGAGGGGTGGAACTAGAGAGCACGGTGGGGTGGAGAGCATGGGGGGCAGGCAGAGAGCACTGTGTGGGGACCGGAGAGCACAGTGCGGTGAAAAGCACTGGGGGAACCAGGGAACATATGGGAGGGGGCAAAAATCACTGGGGGAGCTGAAGAGCACTGGAAAGCAAAGGTGATGTGGAGAGCAGTTGGGGGGCTGAGAGCACGGTGGGACCAAGAGCATGGTGGGGTGGAGCAGGGGAGCACATGGGGGGAACCAAGAGCATGGTGGGGTGGAGAGCACAGAGAGGGTGGAGGAGATCATGGAGGGGAACTGGAGAGCACAGTGTGGTGGAGAGCACTAGGGAGGGGAGCAGAGAGCACTGGGGGAGCTGGAAGGTCAGGTGGAGAGCATGGGGGGGTTGACTGAGAGTCAGAGCATGGGGGGGTGGAGAGCAGGTGGGGGGACAGAGAGCATGGTGGGGTGGAGAGCAGGTGGGGGACTGAGAGCATGGTGGGGTGGGGAGCAGGTGGGGGGACTGAGAGCATGGTGGGGTGGGGAGCAGATGGGGGGGACAGAGCATGAGGGGACTGAGAGCATGGTGGGGTGGGGAGCAGATAGGGGGGACAGAGCGTGGTGGGGAGCAGATGGGGGGACTGAGAGCGTGGTGGGGAGCAGATAGGGGGGGACTGAGAGCATGGTGGGGTGGGGTGGGGACTGAAAGCATGGTGGGGTGGGGAGCAGATGGGGGGACAGAGCATGGTGGGGTAGGGAGCAGATGGGGGACTAAGAGCATGGTGGGGTGCAGGTGGTGGGGTGGGGAGCAGATGGGGGGGGACAGAGCATGGTGGGGTGGGGAGCAGATGGGGGGACTGAGAGCATGGTGAGGTGGGGTGAAGATGGGGGGACTGAGAGCATGGTGGGGTGGGGAGCAGATGGGGGGGGACAGAGCATGGTGGGGTGGGGAGCAGATGGGGGGACTGAGAGCATGGTGGGTGGGGAGCAGATGGGGGGACAGAGCATGGTGGGGAGCAGATGGGGGGGGACTGAGAGCATGGTGGGGTGGGGAGCAGATGGGGGGGGGCTGAGAGCATGGTGGGGTGGGGAGCAGATGGGGGGGGACTGAGAGCATGGTGGGGTGGGGAGCAGATGGGGGGGACTGAGAACATGGTTTGGAGCAGATGGTGGGGTGGGGAGCAGATGGGGGGACTAAGAGCATGGTGGGGTGGGGAGAAGATGGGGGGACTGAGAGCATGGTGGGGTGGGGAGCAGATGGGGGGGGGGACTGAGAGCATGGTGGGGTGGGGAGCAGATGGGGGGGCTGAGAGCATGGTGGGGAGCAGATGGTGGGGTGGGGAGCAGATGGGGGGACTGAGAGCATGGTGGGGAGCAGATGGGGGGACTGAGAGCATGGTGGGGAGCAGATGGGGGGACTGAGAGCATGGTGGGGAGCACAGGGGAAGACCATGGGGCGGAGCAAGGGAGCACAGACAGAGAGCATTGGAAGGGGGACAGAGAGCATTGGATGGGGGGGCCGAGATTGTGGGGTGGAGAGCAGAGTCGGCCGGAGGAGAAAATGGGGGGGCGGAGCCAGGGGGCAGCAAAAAAAAAAGCTGGATAGGAGGTGCATTCAGCCCTCCTGTGCTCCTGGATAGGAGGAGCGGCGGAGCTGCTGCATATAGAAGAATTGATCTTTCCATATTCCTCCTGCAGCCGGTGAATGCTTGTTTCAGCTCTCCCCTGCAAACATTTAGCGGCTGCAGGAGGAATATGGAAAGATCAATTCTATATGCAGCGGCTCCGCGGCTCCTCCTATCCAGGAGCACAGGAGGGCTGCATGGTCAGACTTCACTTTCTCTCCAGGCGGCATCATATCGGATCCATGTAAGCTCCGCTCCTTCCCCTTCACACACACGCACGCCTTGCTGAGATCGCACCTGTGTGAGTCTGGTGCTGACCTTGCTGTCCCGCTCCCCGCACGTGTTGCCACCAGACTGCTCCATCATGTTTGGCCAAGGGGGCCCTCAAGCAGTGCCTGATTGGTCATGGAGTCCCGGCGGCGGCGGCGGGGGGGGGGGGGGAGGTGGAGCCGCTGGCCATTACTAATGATAACAGGCAAACTAGGCGGCCACGAGGCCCCTGTGAGTGCGAGGCCTTAAGCCGCCGCCTAGTTTGCCTAATTAGAGAGCCGCCTCTGATTACAGCCTTTAGTTCAATGTTTTTTTAATCTGAATTATATGTGATGGATCAGAACACAATAGTCTTGGTGAAGTAAAATTAGAAAAATATATACATAAAACTATTTTTCAGAAATAAAAAACTGATAATTGGACGTATGTATTCACCCCCCTTTGTTATGAAGCCCATAAAAAGCTCTGGTGCAACCAATTACCTTCAGAAGTCACATAATTAGTGACATGATGTCCACCTTTGTGCAATCTAAGTGCCACATAATCTGTCATTAGATATACACATCTTTTTGAAAGGCCCCAGAGGCTGCAACACCTAAGTAAGAGGCACCACTAACCAAACATTGCCATGAAGACCAATGAAATCTCCAAACAAGTAAGGGACAATGTTGTTGAGAAGTACAACTCAGGGTTAGGTTAGAAACAAATATCCAAAGCTTTGATGATCCCTAAGAGCACCATCAAATCTATCATAACCAAATGGAAAGAACATGGCACAGCAGCAAACCTGCCAAGAGACAGCCGCACAACAAAACTCATGGAAGCAAGGAGGGCATTAATCAGAGAGGCCACACAGAGACCTAAGGTAACTGGAGCTGCAGAGTTCCACAGCAGAGACCGGAGTATCTGTACATAGGATGACAATACACTCAATAGAGTTGGGCTTTATGGCAGAGTGGCCAGAAGAAAGACATTACTTTCAGCAAAAAACAAAATGGCACGTTTTCAGTTTGCGAAAAGGCATGTAAGAGAGTCCCAAAAGGTATGGAGGAAGGTGCTCTGGTCTGATGAGACTAAAATGGAACTTTTTGGCCATCAAAGAAAACGCTATGTCTGGCGCAAACCCAACACACCACATCACCCAAAGAACACCATACCCCTTAGTGAAACATGGTGGTGGCAGCTAGGGATGAGCCGAACCCCCCCCCCCCCCCCGTTCTGCTCGCACCAGAACCCGCGAACGGACCTAAAGTCCGTGCGAGCTTTAGAACCCTATTAGTTATAATGGATGCGAACGTTCGAAATTAAAAGTGCTAATTTTAAAGGCTAATATGCATGTTAATGTCATAAAAAGTGTTTGGGGACCTGGGTCCTGCCCCAGGGGACATGTATCAATGCAAAAAATTTTTTTAAAAACGGACGTTTTTTCAGGAGCAGTAATTTAATAATGCTTAAATTGAAACAATAAAAGTGTAATATTCCTTTAAATTTCGTACCTGGGGGGTGTCTATAGTATGCATGTACAGGGGCGCATGTTTCCCGTGTTTAGAACTGTCTCTGCGCAAAGTGTCATTTTTGAAAGTAAAAAAGCTATTTAAAATCACTTGCGGCTAATGTTAATTGACGGCTCCCGTAATACAGAGAACAGTCATTCATTGAAACTCATTCATAAAAAAAAGTCATTGATAAAAAATAAAAAAAATAAAGCGTAGGGGTCCCCCCAAATTCAATAACCAGGCCCTTCAGGTCTGGGATGGATATTAAGGGGAACCCCAGCCAAAAAAAAAAAATGGCGTGGGGTCCCCCTCAAAATCCATACCAGACCCTTGAGGTCTGGTATGGATTTTAAGGGGAACCCTAGCCAAAAAAAATGGCGTGGGGTCCCCCTCAAAATCCATACCAGACCCTTATCCGAGCACGCAACCTGGCAGGCCGCAGGAAAAGAGGGGGGGACGAGAGCGGCCCCCCCTCCCGCCTGAACCGTACCAGGCCACATGCCCTCAACATTGGGAGGATGCTTTGGGGGTCTAAGACCCCTAAAGCACCTTTTCCCCATGTTGATGAGGACAAGGGCCTCTTCCCCACAACCCTGGCCATTGGTTGTGGGGGTCTGCGGGCGGGGGGCTTATCGGAATCTGGAAGCCCCCTTTAACAAGGGGACCCCCAGATCCCGCCCCCCCCCCTGTGTGAAATGGTAAGGGGGTACAAAAGTACCCCTACCATTTCACCAAAAAAGTGGCAAAAATTGTAAAAATGACAGGAGACGGTCTTTGACAATTCCTTTATTAAAATCTTCTTTCTTCTTTCTTCATCCTTCGGTTTCTTCATCTTCTCTTTCCGTCATCTTCTTTCATCTTCTTCCATCTTCTTCTTCATCCGATCCGCTTCTTCTTGCGCTGGTCTTCTCGTCCTTCTCGTCCGGCATCTTCTTCCGTCGGCGTCGGCGTCGGTGTCTTCTTGGGCCGCTCCGCGCAATGGGAGGCTCCCGCTGTGTGAGGCTCCGCTCCGTCTGACAGGTCTTTTAAAACGGAGGGCACATGGTGACCCCGCCCCCCTCTGACGTCATGGGGAAAGCCATCATGGAATTCCCCATGACGTCCCCGTGCGTCAGAGGGGGCGGGGTCACCAGGTGCCCTCCATTATAAAAGACCTGTCAGACGGAGCGGAGCCTCACACAGCGGGAGCCTCCCATTGCGCGGAGGGGCCCAAGAAGAGACAGAGACACCGACGCCGACGGAAGAAGATGCCGGACGAGAAGGACGAGAAGACCAGCGCAAGAAGAAGCGGATCGGAGGAAGAAGAAAATGGAAGAAGAAGATGGAAGAAGATGACGAAAGGAGAAGATGAAGAAACCGAAGGATGAAGAAAGAAGAAAGAAGATTTTAATAAAGGAATTGTCAAAGACTGTCTCCTGTAATTTTTACAATTTTTGCCACTTTTTTGGTGAAATGGTAGGGGTACTTTTGTACCCCCTTACCATTTCACACAGGGGGGGGCCGGGATCTGGGGGTCCCCTTGTTAAAGGGGGCTTCCAGATTCCGATAAGCCCCCCGCCCGCAGACCCCCACAACCACCGGGCACGGTTGTGGGGAAGAGGCCCTTGTCCTCATCAACATGGGGACAAGGTGCTTTGGGGGTCTTAGACCCCCAAAGCATCCTCCCAATGTTGAGGGCATGTGGCCTGGTACGGTTCAGGCGGGAGGGGGGCCGCTCTCGTCCCCCCCTCTTTTCCTGCGGCCTGCCAGGTTGCGTGCTCGGATAAGGGTCTGGTATGGATTTTTGAGGGGGACCACACGCCATTTATTTTTGGCTAGGGTTCCCCTTAAAATCCATACCAGACCTCCAGGGTCTGGTATGGATTTTGAGGGGGACCCTACGCCATTTTTTTTTTTTTTTTTGGCTGGGGTTCCCCTTAATATCCATCCCAGACCTAAAGGGCATGGTTATTGAATTTGGGGGGACCCCCACGCTTTTTTTTTGTTTTTTATTAATGAATGACAGTTCTCTGTGTTACAGGAGCCATCAATTCATTAGCCGCGAGTGCTTTTAAATAGCTTTTTTCCTGCAAAAATTACACTTTTTTGCAGGGAAAGTTCTAAGCACAGGAAACCTGCCCCCCTTCACAGGCCACCTATAGACACCCCCCAGATGTGATACTGCAATGCTGTTCTAACAGCACGCACACACATATCCCCAGAAATAGAGCACATATTGTCAGCAGCACACTGACACGCTGACACTGACTGAAACAGAATATGCGCCGGCGGCCTCTTATACCGTGGGGCGTGTACTAAATCCCCGGAGCTATAATTGGCTACAGGCATCCTGCCTGTAGCCAATTATGGCTCTCCTCGCTGCCGGCGCTGTGATTGGCCAAGCATGCGGGGGTCAGTCATCAGCCAGCATTGCACTGCGCGGGCCGCTCGCATCACACGAATTTGATGCGAGCGGCCCCAATAGTTCTGGGCTCGCCGAGCGAGCGAACGCCCGGTGCTCGATTCGAACATGGGTTTGAATCGAACACCGGGCCCATCCTTAGTGGCAGCATCATGCTGTGGGGATGTTTTTCAGCAGTCAGGACTGGGAAACTGATCAGAGTCGAGGGAAAGATGGATGGTGCTAAATACAGAGATATTCTTGAGCAAAACCTGTACCACTCTGTGTGTGATTTGAGGCTACGATGGAGGTTCACCTTCCAGCAGGACAATGACCCCAAACACACTGCTAAAGCAAAACTTGAGTGGTTTAAGGGGAAACATGAAAATGTGTTGGGATGGCCTAATCAAAGCCCAGACCTCAATCCAATAGAAAATCTGTGGTCAGACTTAAAGATTGAATAAATAAAAAATAATATCTCCGCTCTACCAGGATATCAATACACAATGGAACACTAGCTGCAGCAGACACCGAATTGGTCAAACCGTACCAGCAAAAAATAAATAAAAAATAAATATATGGTGTTGTGCTCTAGTGAAAAATACTACCATTAATAAAGTGCTAAATTAATTAATGTGCTATATAAAGTGACATAACGTGCAATATTACATATAAAGTGACATCGCATGTGCAAAAATGCATAAAGTTGCTACATAATCACATATCCTTCAAATTATATAGAATAGGGTAAATAAAGGTGCTAATGCTGACACAATATGGGGTAAAGTCCAACAGTGCACATATACATCCTGAGAAAATGTAAAAATTAAAATGCAGTAAAGTGCTGTGCACCAAGTGACAGTCAGTGAAAATGCAGTCTTTCAGTGCATAGGTAATGTGAATCCTCTTCAGTGTGTTAAACACCTCAAATATGCAGTGGCTACCTTACCTTACTGCTGTAAGGTAACAGCGTGTTGTAACAGATGGTGGTGGTCAGTAAATCCTCCAATGACTCGCATCCGTTGTTCCTCTTGTGTAGTAGTGGCCAGGGGAAGCATCAATGGACTAGATATCCTAATATACCTTGGTAGCCTGATGTATGATCCTCATATATAATGATAGGTTATCTCTATATGCCTCAGTGACAGTAGACAGCCTCCCAGGTCTGTAAACATAGAGTAAAGAGGAGAAGGGGGACCCAAATCGAGAAGTATGTAATCACAGATATTTATTTTAGGTTGCAAGTTTAAAAGTACTCACATAGTGAACAGATAAAAAAAACATGATAAAAACGAGCAGCGAGCTCGTGGCCTGACGTCACTGTGTAAGCCAATCCAATCACATCACCCAAAGAACACCATCCCCACAGTGAAACGTGGTGGTGGCAGCATCATGCTGTGGGGTTGTTTTTCAGTAGTCGGGACTGGGAAACTGGTCAGAGTTGAGGGAAAGATGGATGGTGCTAAATGCAGGGATAATCTAGAGCAAAACCTCTACCACTCTGTGTGTGATTTGAGGCTAGGATGGAGGTTCACCTTCCAGCAGAACAATGACCCTTGAGTGGTTTAAGGGGAAACATGTAAATGTGTTGGAATGGCCTAGTCAAAGCCCAGACCTCAATCCAATAAAAAATCTGTGGTCAGACTTAAAAATTGCTGTTTTTCTGTTATTTTGTCCTATTTGTTGTTTGCTTCACAATAAAAAAAACTACATCTTCAAAGTTGTGGGCATGTTCTGTAAATTAAATGATGCAAATCCTCAAACAATCCATGTTAATTCCAGGTTGTGAGGCAACAAAACATGAAAAATGCCAAGTGGGTGAATACTTTTGCAAGGCACTGTATGCAAGTTATTGCCGTAAAATGTGTATTGGGACTCAGGTACTGCCCCCGGGTACATCCCCACAGGATCAATGTAAAAAAACTTTTTAAAAACTGCAGTTTTTTCAGGAGCAGTGATTTTAATAATGCTTAAAGTGAAACAATAAAAATGAAATATTCCTTTAAGTATCATGCCTGGGGGGTCCCCTTAGGGCTCTTTCACAGGGATGTGTCCATGTACGGAGTCCGCTCTGCTCAGTGGGGGATCGCTCCGCCGATCCCCACTGAGCAGGCAGATGACAGGTCTGTCTCTGCACTCTGTGCAGCCACGGACCTGTCAGAGTGCTGCTCTCCCCTATGGGGGATCGGATGACAATGGACCGTAGAGTCCGACGTCACCCGATCCGATCCGCAGACGGATAGAAAAATAGGGTTTTCCTCCGTCACACTTTTTCAGATCGGAGCGGGTCGGATGTCAGTGGACATGTCACCGCTGACATCCGATGCTCCATAGAGGTCTATGGAGTGTCCGTTCAGGTCCGCTTAAAAAACTGACAGGCGGACCTGAACGATCCGTCCGTGTGAAAGGGGCCTTAGTCTGCCTGTAAAGTAGCACATCTTTCCCATGTTCAAAACAGTCCCGCAGCAAAATTGCATTTCTAAAGGAAAACATTTCATTTAAAATTGCTTGGATCCCAGCAATATACATAAAAAATCATTGAAAAAAGTGGTGTGCCCCCCCCCCCCCAGTCCATTGCCAGGCCCTTCAGGTCTGGTATGGATATTAAGGGGAACCCCGCGCCAATTTATTTTTTTTAAATGGCGTGGTGGTCCCCCAGACACTATATACTCTGAACTGCAGTATATATACTATACAGAGTTCACTATATACTCTGTTAAACAGGGCCAGAAAATTTTGGCCTTAGGTGCTGGCAGTGGTGCCACAACACTGTAACCCCTCACAGTTACTTTTGTTGGGCACAGGAACGGGCCCTGCTGTTAAATATTATATCAAAATATTTCATTACATGCCCCTGTTAAACAGGGGCAGAAAAAATGGGCCTTGAGTGGTGGTGGTGCCCTAAACCAAAAATATTTTTGGAAGCTAGCATCATCATGATTGTGGAGAAATAGGATAGGCAGCATAGGCAGCCTTCAAGGGATCCCAGATCCATACCAAATTCAATCAGTTACATCAGCATCAGGTGCGTGATAGCTGCTGATCAAGAACTGATTCATTTTTATAAATGTGAGCCTATCAACAGAGTTTGTGGACAGGCGCACTCTTTAAACCAGGGGTCTCAAACTGGCGGCCCTCCAGCTGTTGCAAAACTACAAGTACCATCATGCCTCTGCCTGTGGGAGTCATGCTTGTAACTGTCAGCCTTGCAATGCCTCATGGGACTTGTAGTTTCTCAACAGCTGGAGGGCCGCCAGTTTGAGACCCCTGCTTTAAACCATTAGAAACCCTCCAGCAGCACTGAATGTGCGTTCAGAAAGCAGGCTGGATGCAGGACAGGCCAGTAGCTCGATTGCATATTGAGCAAGTTCTGACCAGTGGTCCATCCTCAAGACCCAGTAACTCAGTGGATGCTCTGTTGGAAAGGTCTCCAAGTCTGCTCTTGCCTCTAGATATTCCTGCACCATATAATGCAGACGCTGGCGATGGTTGCTGGACCCTATCAGACCTTGGCGCTGAGGACTGAAAATTTTTTAAAGGCATTGGTCAGCCGGCCACCTTCTCTACCCCTCTTCCTCACCTCACCCCTCTGATGGAACAAAGCCTCAGAAACACGTTGTCCAGCACAAGGAAATGGTAACCTCCCAGGGTCTGGAAATGCGTTACACAAGCTTTTCTTCAAGGCCTCCTGAAGATGTTTCAGCCTCTGCTCCCTTTGTGAAGGCAGGATGAGTTCTGCAAATAAACCCTTGTAATGGGGATCAAGAAGGGTTGCCAGCCAGTAATGATCCCTCTCCTTAATACCACAAATCCTTTCAAAGGCTTTGCAGAATCAGGGAGACCATGCAGCGTAAGTTTGCAGAGGCATTCGATTCTGACACATTATCTGTAACTACCTCCTCCCAGCCACGTACAACTCCTTGGGTTTCTGGGAAATGAAAACCATCCCTTGCAGACTGCTGCGTGTTATCCTCTACATCCATGCTGACACAATACTCCTCCTCCTCTTCTTCCTGTGTGTTTGGCGGCCTCGCAGGAATGCTATCTGGATAAAGGGGGTCTTGAGAGGAAAGGAAGTCCTCCTCTTCTTCCTGCTGTTCTGCCTCAAGTGCCCTGTCCATAATTCCATGAAGCGTGTGCTCCAGCAGGAAGACTAGAGGGACAGTGTCACTGATGCATGCATTGTCACTGCTCACCATCCTTGTAGCCTCCTCAAATGGTGCCAGAAAGGGGGCGTGGCTTACTCATGCAGCTGATCGGACGTGGGTAAGGAGAGCTCCATCCAGCCATGGGCCTTATAGCTCCAGTTATGCCTGCCAGGACACCTAATCTCCGCTCCACGCCTGGTAAAAGATTCGGGAAGGGATCAGTGACTTACCCGTCCGCCGTCGGCTCCATCAAGCGGTATCTAGCCACAGAAAGATCCAGCCCCAGCACACGAGGCGGACAGACCAGAGCCTCGAGGTTGAGTATCTCTCTCTCCTCACACGCCGCCTCCGTCAGAGATAGCTCTCCTCCTATTGCTCGGATCTCATGGATGATCCCATATCCCCTACTGACTCAGAAATGACAACATTGGTGAGTGGACTTAAAAAGGAACTTGCAGGGATGTTCCACAGCCTACAAGGGGCTCTATTCGATCTCTCGCTAGAGTTCTGGATGGCTGGTCGCTCTCTCCCTCCCCACAGGGACCACTGCAGATTTCTGCGTGTTTTTCTTGTAATTCCCACAAGTATGTCAATACATGAATATACTCTATGTATATGTTCTTTTTCTTCTATCTCTCCTCTCCGATCTACCTCTATTCATTACTCTCCCTCCCTTCTACCTCCTTGTTGGCATGCATGGATGAATAAGCTAAAGGGTCACACTCTGCTGTCATAATGGCTACGCTAACAATTACCTCATACAATGTTAAGGGTCTGAATGTCGCTGCAAAGCGGCACCAAGTATTACGTGAACTAAAGAAATCCACATGCTCTATTGCCTTTCTTCAAGAAATGCATTTAACCCACTCAACGCCTGTCAAATTGACCTTGCCCCACTTTCCACAATGGTACTATAGTCTTTCCGACACCAACAAAGCCAAGGGTGTGGCCATTGGGTTCAGCGAGAGTGTATCCTTTCGCCTTTCAGACATGTTAGCGGATGATCATGGTCGCTTTCTCTTCCTTAGGGGCATTCTAGGCAACACCCAGTGCACCCTAGCAAATGTTTACTGTCCTAATCATAACCAACCTACCTTCCTCTCCCAAACTCTTCCAAAATTATCACAATTTGCCAAAGGATTAATTATCATCACAGGTGACATAAACATGCCCTGGACCCCACACTAGACACATCCCAGTGTCGCTCCAATGTCTCATTTAAACGTTTGGTATTTGTCAAAAAGAGGCTCCTAGACCTTCAATTACTAGACGTCTGGTGCCTACTCCACCCCAAAGAAAAAGATTTCTCCCATTTTTCCAAAACGCATCAATCCTAATCCAGAATAGACAATATCTTTTTAGACCACTTTCACCTGCCTCTCTTGCAATCAACCCATATAGGCACTGCGACTATATCAGATCACGCACCTGTATCAATGTGTTTGACCATGTCCACCTTAACACATCGCACTAATAACTGGAAACTTAATGACTCTCTTCTTTCCAACCAAACAGAGGTTTATCCTCCCATCTGGCACAATATTTTAAGGAGAATAAACCCTCTGAGACTTCTCCCTCAATTGTGTGGGAAGTTCATAAAGCCACTATGAGAGGTTTACTTATTGAACTTGGAGAAAGGAAAAAAAGGGAGCATGGTCAGCAGATTGAACAGGTTTTGCAACAAATAACCAACCTCGACAAGCAACACAAACTCACTCTACATACCTCACACCTCAAAGCCCTCAAACATGAGGAACTGAAGAACCTCCTTGATCTAGACACTTAAAGAAAATTTCAGTTCATATAACAACAACTATATGAATGGGGGAATAAACCAGGCAAACAACTTGCTAGGTCCCTTACGACAAAGAAGTCCAAGTCATTTATCCCCAAAATTAAACTTCCAACAGGAGAACTTGCGAATGCTACCCCGCACATTGCCAAAGCCTTTAGAGAATTGTATGCAGACCTTTACAACATTCTAAATGGTCTATCCTTGCTATCTCAAAAAGAGAACCGCAGTCGCATGCTCTCCTACCTGAAAGAGGCTAATTTACCTAAACTATCTAGATTGGTCCTTAGAGAAGAATTTCAAACCGCTTTGAAATCCTCTCCCTCAGGAAAGCCCCTGGACCCGCCGGGTTCACCATTTTATATTCTAAAACATTTAGCGACATTTTAATCCCCCGTCTCACAACTTAAGACAATTCAATCTCCCACTCCTCAGGTTTACATTCAGAATCCCTCTCAGCCCACCCTTTATAGTAGCTACAGGCCAATTTCACTATTAAATATGGATGTTAAGCTATATGCCAAAGTAATGGCAAATCGACTACTCCCCCTACTACCCAGATGGATTTCAGCAGACCAAACCGGTTTTATACCCAATAGAGAAGCTAAATATAATTCCCTACGAACCATATCTCTAATCCAATACATACGTAGATGTGCTCAACCCACCCTACTCCTTTCCACCGATGCTGAAAAAGATTTTGATAGGGTGGATTGGGACTATCTCAAGACAACCCTACGTCACTTTGGATTAGGTCCTAGGATGTTTCATCGTATTTCCTCCCTCTACTCCAACCCCACTGCAAAAATTCACTTAAATGGCACACTGACCCCTTTACCCTACACAATGTTTTTTTTTATTTGTGGTTGAACTGGATGGACCTGTGTCTTTTTTCAACCTAACTATGTAACTATGTAACTATGTAACTAGGCAGGGTTAACCCCTATCCCCCCTCCTCTTTGCCATTACTTTGGAACCTTTGGAACATTCTTGATCACAATTAGACATAATGTTAATATAAATGGCATCCATGTGGGCAATAGAATTCACAAACATGTAGCTTATGCTGATGACATCTTATTCTTTATCCAACAACCACGCATCTGACTCCCAAACTTAATGCCAGCATTTTCTACCTTCCAAACGATATCCAACTTCAAAATAAACCTCTCCAAATCTGTAATCCTGAACATCAATCTCCCCACATCAGAGGCGGATTCATTGAAGCCTCTCTTTCCCTTTAGATGGGAACAAAAGAACATGAAATACCTAGGCATATATCTTACTCCTAATCTCCACTCCCTCTTTAACCACTTCAGCCCCGGACCAATTGTCAGCTTAAGGACCAGAGGTCTTTTTTCAATTTCGCACTGCACTACTTTAACTGGTAATTGCGCGGTCATGCAATTTTTTAACGAAACAAAATTTGCGTCCTTTTCTTCCCACAAATAGAGCTTTCTTTTGATGGTATTTGATTGCCCAAGTGATTGAATAAAGACAAAAATAAAAAAGAATTTTTTTTTTCTTCAAAAAGTTGTCACTAAATGATATATTGCTCACACATGCCATAGTTATATGTGGAATTGCACCCCAAAATACATTTTGCTGCTTCTCCTGAGTATGGGGATACCACATGTGTGGGACTTTTTGGGAGCCTAGCCGTGTGCGGGGCCCCGAAACCCAAGCACCGCCTTCAGGATTTCTAAGGGTGCAAATTTTTGATTTCACTCCTCACTACCTATCACAGTTTCGAAGGCCATAAAATGCCAAAATAGCACAAAACCCCCCCAAATGACCCCATTTTGGAAAGTAGACACCCCAAGCTATTTGTTGAAAGGCATGGTGAGTATTTTACAGCTCTCATTTGTTTTTGAAAATGAAGAAAGTAAAGAAAAAAAATTTTTTTTTTTTTTTTTCAATTTTCAAAACTTTGTGACAAAAAGCGACATCTGCAAAATACTCACAATACCTCTCAGCAAATAGCTTGGGGTGTCTACTTTCCAAAATGGGGTCATTTTGGGGGGTTTTATGCCATCTGGGCATTCCATGGCCTCCGAAACTGTGATTGGCAGTGAGAAGTGAAATAAAAAAATTACTCCCTTAGAAAGCCTGAAGGCGGTGATTGGTTTTTGGGGTTCCGTACGCAGCTAGGCTCCCAAAAAGTCCCACACATGTGGTATCCCCGTACTCAGGAGAAGCAACAGAATGTATTTTGGGGTGTATTTCCACATATGCCCATGACATGTTTGAGCAATATATCATTTAGTGACAACTTTTTGTAAAAAAAATATATATATATATTTTTTTTCATTATTCAATCTCTTGGGACAAAAAAAAATAAATATTTAATGGGCTCAACATTGCTCTCAGCAAATAGCTTGGGGTGTCTACTTTCCAAAATGGGGTCATTTGGGGGGGGGTTTGAACTGTTCTGGCATTTTATGCACAACATTTAGAAGCCTATGTCACACGTCACCCACTCTTCTAACCACTTGAAGACAAAGCCCTTTCTGACACTTTTTGTTTACATGAAAACATATTTTTTTTTTTTGCAAGAAAATTACGTTGAACCCCCAAACACTATATATATTGTTAAAGCAAAGGCCCTACAGATTAAAATGGTGGGTGTTGCATTTTTTTTTTCCACACAGTATTTGCGCAGCGATTTTTCAAACGCATTTTTTGTGGAAAAAATACACTTTTTTTTTATTTTAATGCACTAAAACACACTATATTGCTCAAATTTTTGATGAAATAAAAAATATGATCTTAGGTCGAGTACATGGATACCAAACACGACATGCTTTAAAATTGCGCACAAACACGCAGTGGCGACAAACTACATACATTTTTAAAAGCCTTTAAAAGCCTTTACATGATACCACATTAGATTCACGGAGGAGGTCTACTGCTAAAATTACTGCCCTCGATCTGACCTTCGCGGTGATACCTCACATGCATGGTGCAATTGCTGTTTACATATGACGCCAGACCAACGCTTGTGTACGCCTTTGCGCAAGAGAAGGGGGGGCAGGGGTGCTTTTTTTTTTTTTTTTTTTTTTTTTTTTTATTTATTTAGCTTTTTTATTTTATTTTTAAACTGTTCCTTCCATTTTTTTTCTTTGTTATGATTTTTATTGTTATCTCAGGGAATGTAAATATCCCCTATGATAGCAATAGGCAGTGACAGGTACTCTTTTTTTGAAAAAATTGGGGTCTATTAGACCCTAGATCTTTCCTCTGCCCTCAAAGCATCTGACCACACCAAGATTGGTGTGATAAAATGCTTTCCCAATTTCCCAATGGCGCGGTTTATATCCGGGAGGGGGGGACATTCCCTCCCACTGCTTGTAAAAGCAGTCTAGAGGCTAATTACCCGCTAGAATTGCTTTTACATGAAAGCCGATCACTGGCTGAAAAGAATGATACCAAGATGATACCTAAACCTGCAGGCATCATTCTGGTATAACCATTCAAAGTCCAGCAACATACTGGACATATATTGTAATCTTTTTTTTTTCATGCAGCCTCTTGGCTGAACGAAAAAGAGATTGATTGGTGGGTATGCCCACCATTAGAATACCTCCCTTCATCCACCCACTTCTAATGATGGGCATACATGCACCATTTATATATGCCGATGCATGGGGGCATCCTCCCGCAAAAGTTATGCCGTGTACACACGGTCTGAATTTCGACCGTATGTACGTGGCATTAGGAGCCAATCGCTCCTCCCCCCCCCCTGCTGCCCCCATGCTTCGGCACGTATGCTCTTTTTTTTAACTGTGGTGGTGAAATCACCTCCTACAGCATTGGAGTCGCGGCTTTATGTATCGTGGGAGCAAACGCTGTTGCTGTCAAGATAAATAAATCCGCGCTGCAACTGAATGGCGCACCTGAAAACAAAAAAATGCTTAACACTAAAACACAGTAAACAAAATTACATACCTGAAAAGCAAGCATGATAAAACATAATAAAACATTGCAGAATAGAATGGAGTAAAAAAAGAGCGAGAATAGAGAGAGAGAGAGAACAATAAAACGACAACTATTTTTGTTTTTTTTATTTTTTTGTGATTCACTGGTAAAAAAGCTCCTGACTGTTAGCGACGAAACGCTACCACAAAAAAAATGTTAGCGATCGCAGGGATCAGGCCTGACTCTGCGAACGCTGCAGTTATGTGTGCTTAGTGTTTTGTAAGTGACAGTGATCGATCGATACTGCACTTGGGTGGGCTGGGCGGAGGGGGAAAACGCAGGTGCTAGCAGGTATCTGGGCTGATCCCGCTAACAATGCGTTTTTTTGGAACCCTAAACTGCTGGGACGCTAGTATAGATCTGATCAGATCAGATATTGATCTGTTCAGATACTATACCACTAAGGGAGGTGTATGCTTTGCGCGTGGGTGTTTGCGGTACTGGCACTAACCTGGGGCGACGCAGACCTTATTTGACCCTAAAACCTAATTGATATCACCCGCCGGGCGATCAGGGGGTTAAACCGTTATTGGGTAATAAATGGCGGGTGCCCTGACAGTATAAAAAACAAGCTAACTAACCAGCGTCACCCGTAACAGTAATACAAAAAAAAAACTGGCTACCTAGCGGCACCAGTGACACTAATGCAGCGATCAGAAAAACAATCGCTTAGTGACACTGGCAAAAGGGGGTGAAAGGGTTAACTAGGGGCAATCAGGGGGTTAAACCTTTATTAGGTAATATATGGGGGTACCTGACGCTATATAAAAACCTGACGGGGAACCTAAATAACGAAATAACTAACTGGCTAACCAGCGTCACCAGTGACATTTATACGGTGATCACTGGTGAAAGGGTTAACTCTAGGGGCAATCAGGGGGTTAAAACCTTTATTTAGGTTGTAATATGGGGGTACCTGACCTATAAACCTATTTATGAACCTATATAAACATGGCGGTTAAAATAAAAAAAAAATAGTTACCTAGCGACACTAATGCAGCGATCAGAAAAACGATCGCTTAGTGACACTGGCAAAAGGGGGTGAAAGGGTTAACTAGGGGCAATCAGGGGGTTAAACCTTTATTAGGTAATATATGGGGGTACCTGACGCTATATAAAAACCTGACGGGGAACCTAAATAACGAAATAACTAAACTGGCTAACCAGCGTCACCAGTGACAGTTATACGGTGATCACTGGTGAAAGGGTTAACTCTAGGGGCAATCAGGGGGTTAAAACCTTTATTTAGGTTGTAATATGGGGGTACCTGACCTATAAACCTATTTATGAACCTATATAAACATGGCGGTTAAAATAAAATAAAAATAGTTACCTAGCGACACTAATGCAGCGATCAGAAAAACGATTGCTTAGTGACACTGGCAAAAGGGGGTGAAGGGGTTAACTATGGGCAATCAGGGGGTTAAACCTTTATTAGGGGGGGGTAGGGGGCTACCTAGGACCTAAAACTAACTGCCCTGACAGTTATTACAGTCACACTGACACTAAATGCAGTGATCAGTAAATAAATGATCACTGCAATTAGTGACACTGTGACTGGGGGGGGGAGGGGGTGATCTGGGGGGTGATCTGGGGGTGACAGGGGAGTGGATTGTGTGCCTATGTGTACTGGTGTCAGTGTACTGTTTGTGCACTAACCTGTACATCTTCACTCCTCAGCGTTCCGGTCACATAGACCGGCGCACCGAGCGTGACATCACTTCCGCCTTCCTGTCTATACAATAGACAGGAAGGGGAAGCTTTTCATTCGCCAGGAGCGATCGCGAGGGGGTGGCCAGAAACCACTGGCCGTCCCCTCGTCCCGGATCGCTCCTGAAGCGATGCCGACCGTCCCCGCCAGCGGAGGGGGTTCCGATCGGACACCCCACCCGCCGGAAGAATGGCACGTACAGGTACGTGGTTCTGCCTGTACGTGCCATTCTGCCGACGTATATATACATGGGGCGGTCGGCAAGTGGTTAAACATAACTATATTCCCCTATTAAACAGTGTTAGAGAAGATCTAAGGAAATGGTCTAGCCTATCTCATTCCTGATTAGGCAAAGTAAATATTATTAAAATGAACATACTGACCCGTATTCTCTTTATTTTTCAAATTATCCCACTGGGTGTTCCTATAGGGTTCTTTACTATAATGCAAACCATGATCTCCCACTTTATTTGGAAGAACAGCCACCTCAGAGTATCCAGAGAGGTGTTATTTTGTTCCAAGTGCTCCGGGGACTGGCCCTTCCAAATCTTAAGACCTACTACCACGTGGTTGTGTTGTCAAGATTGGCAGACTGGAAATATGGCAATGGCTTTAAATTATGGGTGCAACTAGAACACTTCTTAAGTGGCATAGACCTTTCGTTTTCCCCCTGGATACCCAGCTCATCCAGGAATCTTGCCCAAGCGGCTTGGTCACCCACCACATCCTCCCTGGATGTATGGAATGCTCTTCACAAGAAATTCTCCTGGGCATATGACTCGCCCCCTGATGCCTCTCCTCAACCATAATCACTTTTTACCAGGTTTAATGGATCCGGAATTTAAATCCTGGGCATCAGAATAACCCCTCTTGCTGCATCACGTTCTCCGCTCCAATACTCTTAAGCTGCTATCAGAGATCCTTCACTCTAAACCAATCACATTTATGGACAAGTGGAGATACAACCAAATACAACGCTTCCTCCGGAGTCTCCCTCAACCTCTAAGAGGATTACAAGACCTAAATAGCATCATAGAAGTGTTCAACCAAAAGGACCCACCTTTGCACTGCATTTCGCTATTCTACAAAGCCCTTATCGAACGTCAAAACACCTCACACCCGACCTTCCTGGCTAAATGGGAAACTCTGGATTCCTCCCTCACAAACAAACAAAAAGATAAAGTCTTACAACTAGCTCACATCTCCTCGCTTGCTTCAAAAATGGCATAAGTCAACTGCAAGTTACTAACCAGATGGGACTACATCCCATCCAAACTACATCAAATGTTCCCTGTCAGTTCCCAATTGTGCTGGAGAAACTGTGGGAACAAAGCTACTCATGCTCACATTTCAGTAAAAGGGGGCTAAGAAAGGGGAGGGTGGGACTTTACATGAAGCATATGACCAAGAGTGAATGGGGGTGGGAAGCAAAAGCAAGCCACCCATTGAACCAACGCTGGTGTGTAGGAAGAGGAGTGATGAGGGGAAGTGCTAATATCAAAAAGAAACCAGGGTTGAGTGAGTGGGGAGGAAGACCAGAAGGTGGTGAAGTTAGGAATGTCACCTTGTGGGGAGGAGAACCTGACCCATTCAGAAGGGACCGTGAGGTCCAGTGAAAAGTTGCCTCGAGTTCCGGGGACATTGGGAGGAACGCCCATAAGAAGCCACTGCAGGAGAGCCCACCAACGTCTTGCCGTAAGGCTTGGGGAGGAGCGCCGTGGGCCGAACAGAATAGTTGCCGGCCCCCCGGCACATTGAACCTCCGCGAGCCCACGAATATGGAAACACAGCACGCACAGCGGCGCCGGAAGGCGCCGCTGATGCAACGTGAGACGCATGACGCTGACGCGCTGTGACACCAGGTCCAACCCCCCGGATACACAAGAGGCGGTGGGCGGGGAGTGGTCCATCAGGCGCGTCACAGCTCCCAAAGCTGGGGAAAACAAACAGAGAATCAGGTGGCCGGTCAGCATGCCATTGTGATAGTAACAAACCAGCAAATTAATCTAATGTGGACAAACAGTAAATTGATATAATTGTAATGAATACAAATAAATAAATAAAAGCATAATGGGGTATAGTTGATAATAATGATAATAATTGATTGATGAAAAGCAACAGGAAAGGACAAAACATAGGTCAATAGTTGCAGGAGAAATACAATGGGTGTACCTATAGAGCAAGAACATGTGCTTCCATCCCGAATAATACTTGAGAAGAAGTATGGATGAGGTAGGTAAAATAAATAAGGCCAGAGTTTCAATTTTACCTACCTCATTTATACTTCTTCTCAAGTATTATGGAATATCTACCCCCCTTCAGGTTTCTAAGGCCATAGGCCCCGCAGGCAAAAATTTACTTTACGGCTTTATATTAACTTTTGTGGTGAACCAGGAAACTTATTTTTATGGATATATTATGAAACAGTCATGTCATATGTGACTATCATGTTCTTCTTAATACAATGACTACCAGCATTATGATCATGCCTACAGTGTATTATCATGCAATATATGTTTATTATCATGTACCTTGATATCGTTATGATATATATGTATCTGTTTTAAATCAATAAATTTCCTCACGTTCACCTTACTATCTCTATGCAGTCATATGCTACATGTAAAGTCCCACCCTCCCCTTTCTTAGCCCCCTTTTACTAAACTGAATATGGGATGGAAATCCCTGACCTTACCAGGCCAGGGTTTCAATTAAAGTCCCTAGGGATGGAAATATGTGACCTACCGGCCATGGCTTCCTTAAAGTCCCTAAATAACAATCCCCCCCTGTTTATGATAAAACTCATGCTCACATTTGGTGGACCTGCCCAATCATCCATCCCTTCTGGGCCAAACATCCTCAATCTAATACTACAGATCACAGACATTAACCTCCCCAACGACCCATGGATCATCCTCTTCCACGCTACTAAAGAGCCCATCGGCATCTACAAACACTCACTCATCCCTCACTTACTAAACACGGCCAAGGCTCTAATACCCACTCTTTGGGGCCAACCAACAATTCCGTCCATGAAAAAATGGCTGCAAAAGGTCGTCGTGGTTCATCTCATGGAAGATATTACCCACAACGCCAGAGACACATCTAAACGCCATATGTTAACTTGGGCCCCTTGGATAAAATTTACGTCCACCTCCTGCTACAAATAAATCATCTCAAAGATCCCTTAAGACAACCATTCAAACACCTCTAATTGATTCCTTCACCTAATAGATAAACCTTTTGCCCACTATCATTTATCTTTTTCTTACGTGACCCTAAAGGTTTAGTTTTAGTTACTCTAAATGTGATGAAATACATGCCAACAACCCCTCCTACCCCACCACATACCCTTCCCCTAGTCCCCCCCTCTATCTCTCCTCTCCTTTCATACTTAATCCCTCCCTATCCGACTTTGCTCATACTGGGCAAAGTAACATGTTGACTTTGTGATGGACGTGCGGACGTAACGATCAGCACGGAGGGAGGGGCCTGAGCCCGCCGGCCGACGAAAGCAGGAGCAAGGCTTGGAGGTGAGCCGGACCATCATGGAGTGCGAGAGACCCCGCGGATGGCCCGCCACCTCCCCTTAGAGGAACCGGAGGACACCGCGGCTCGTGAGATCGGGGAAGCAGGGCAGATGAGCCGGTATACGTGCCGGCATTACCACTAAGCGGCAAAGGCGGTTTCCCTCGTCTGGCGTGCCGCTGCCTTCCTCTCCCACCCGCCTCCCCTCCCCTCCCTGCCGCCCCTCTCCGCACCACCAACGGCCCCAACGAGCAACAAAAGCAAAGCCCCCAGACAGCAGCGAAAAATGCAGCTAGATGGAAAGGAAGCTCATGTCCTGTAAGTATATGGGCTTAGTCAGCCACCCACCAGATGAACACTGCTTGAGAAGTTAAGACCGTGAACACGTATAAGCCGTTTTAAAGTTACTTTGAAGAAAACATGAAGCTCCTTAAAAGCACTTAACAGTGAAAGCTTATCTTACGTAGGACACTAGGATATTCCAGGCTTTTGAACAGTTTTTGGGGCATACTTTGAGGCATACTTAAGGAGGAAACTAATGCTGGCAGCCAGACTGCGTTATAGCTTATGTATTTTCTTGTATTCATTTAATCTTCAAAGGCAAAAGTGGAAAAACCAAGCAGCTGCCGGTCATTTTAAAGGAAAAAATCATATCTCTTTGGAAAGCCGGTTTTTAACATAATCGAAGCTGGTTGAAATACTGAAGTACATTAACAACAGGGAAGGAAGAGCGAAGCGCAAAAAAGCATTTATTTCCAGGGGGTTTTCAGCCCTAGATCCTGTCCTATCTGAATGCTTTTCTCTCTCCTCTCCTTTGTCTTTTTTTTTTCTCTTTTCCCCTCTTCCCTTTATGGTAACTGGCTAAAAGAGAATGAAACAAACTGCAAAGCAGAGCGTCGGTGTTAAGGCACACATAGTGTATACATCCCCCTAACTATACCTGTAAGAAAATAGCCGAAAGGTTAAGACGATTTCTGACCTCCAAAAGTACAGCGAGAGGAGATCCTCAGTAGTACTTTCAGTACCAGCAGTACCGACAGGAGTGTTCCTGCAGTCCAAAGGATGGTCCAGATGCTCTGTTAATTTTTTGATGCTTCACAATATGATTAGCTCCTGCACGTCCCCCGTATTTGGGACTTTAGCAAAAGTTATATAAAGTATTCTCAGATAAATATATCTTGCAGGATTGTAGGCCTGAAATTGTATTGGAGCAGTCGGAGGCCGGTTTAAATAATATTGAAGGGCTCCACCAGCGGGACATTATAATATTACGGGGCCGGCCAAGGAGACAGCTAAAGTGAAAGGAGGGTCTAGAGGAGACGGCCCTTTCCCGGTGCACATACCTACAACCCTACTCACATAAGAAAGCCCAAAGGGCAAATTACTTTTGGCGTTAAAGGGTGGTTTAAGCTTGCTGGGCATCAAGAACACTCTAGATAAAGGAGCACGAGAGACCGAGTATCCTCTCCCTGAGCAGCTTCCCAATATCGCCCGAGCTCTGGGGTCAAAGCAGTAGTAAGCACAGGCATAATATCAGGCGCTAGATGTCTTGGATGCTGCTAGGCCCCCACAGGTGATGTACATCAGAGAAGGTATACTAAACCTGCAGAGGGGGCACTCTGTGGAAATATTTTCTTTTTGTGCTCATAACACTTTTGGTTTTCTCAAATTTGGATCTCCAATACACCCCCCCTAAATTGGAGCAGAACTTGGGAGATATACCTTGGAACTGGGTTATTTTGCATATTGCTACTATAGAAGTCCGCAAAACGGTCAATCGTTGAGCGGCAGAGCATAGAAACGTCAAACTGGGGAAAAGGATAAGAGGAACCAAAAGGGTCACAATGAGTAAAGAGACCAACAAACTGCCTAAAAAAAGGGGGCTCAAAAACACCGAAAAGTGATACTAGCACAATAAAACATTACCTTAGACAGGGAGCCAGCCCGACAACATCAGGGCTGGAACAACTACCAAAAGTCAATACAGAGAAGGGCAGAGAAAATGCTGGGAGAACAAAAGCGACACTCAAACAATTAGGGGCAGAGTGCACAATGGAGAGTGAGAGTGACCTGAGTAGAGCTGACGAGTCGCAGATAAGAGCCCATCTTCCAACTAAATCGGACATGGAGGAGATGATGTTGAGACTTGAGAATGTGATAAAAACAGAAGTACATGAATTAAGAGAGGATCTGGGCCAGGATCTTACTAACTAGGGTGGAGGGGATTGAAAGGCGGGCAGATAATACGGAGCAAGAAATTAGCGAACTAAAGATGCAACTAAAGAAGACTCAATTAAATCAGAGGGATACTCTCTTCAAGATCGAAGATCAAGAAAATAGAGACAGAAGGCAAAATTTGAGAATACGAGCCATCCCTGAACACAGAGGGGAGGACCTAGAGAAAATCATCAGAATAATATTTGCTCCGATCATTGGAAGAGAAGAAGACCAATTCCCCAAAATTGAAAGGGTGCACCGCATCGGTAGGACAGAATTCTCAGATCCAAGTAGAACTCGGGACGTTATAATTAGATTTAGTTATTATAAAGACAAAGAGGATCTCTGGCGGAAGATCAGAGGCAAGACACCCCTGAATTATGAGGAGTCTGAAATCCAGATATACGCGGATTTGTCCACGAGGACTTTAGAGAGAAGAAGATTACAAAGACCTCTCTTGGAGATACTCCGAAACAAAAATATTAAATACAACTGGGGTTTCCCTGCGTGTTTGATAGGCACTAGAGACGGGCGATCGGCTAGATTGAGATTTCCAGAGGAACTGGCAGAGTTTTGCAAGAAATTAGATGTCGCGGTCCCTGATCTACCGGGGTGGGCTGAAATGGGGTGAAACGAAGCTTGATTACTTGGGGGTTTGTGGGGTATGCGGGGGTGGGGGGGGGGTGTGTGTGGGGGGGGTAGGGCAAAAAAAATAAGGTAATAACGTCTAAGAGAAGGTTATGCCTACGTCGGCCGGCCCACTCCCGGGCACGGAGGAGTCCGGCCTTGTGGGTGGGCACGAAAGGGCGGGCTCAGAAACCTGCCTCGCCATGGATCAGGGGAGGCCAAGAGAGGATGGCGCCCTTTAACTCAGATACCCAGGAAAGGGTGGGAAAGGGTAGTGGGGAGGAGTCTAGGGGGTGGAGGGGGGGAGGGAAGTAGGGGTGGGAGAGGGGGGACGAGGGCAGGGGAAGGGAGGGAAATCCCGCCGCTGTGGGTCGCTCAAGGGGATCAGAGGTGAAGACAATAAAATAGGGAAAAAATGACTGAAATTAACTGCCTTTCATACAATGTAAGAGGCCTGAACGCCCCTAGTAAACGGTACAAGGTGCTGGAGGAGGTTAAGAGATATGGGACCAGTATGGTCTTTTTGCAGGAGACTCATCTGTCTCACACATCAAATATTAAACTTTTCTCTAAGACACATCCAACATGGTATTACGGCGATACAATCTCAAACAGATCCCGAGGGGTGGCTATCGGGTTTGCCAAGGATCTACAATTTAATCTGGAAGATAGAAAGGTAGACGCAGAGGGGAGGTATCTCTTTTTGAGGGGTACCCTCTATGGGACAACCTATACTTTAGCTAATATATATGCCCCCAACATAAGGTCCATAGATTACCTTGTGGCGATTTTACTGAAGTTGAGATCTTTCCGGAAGGGATATTTGATCTTAATGGGGGACTTGAATTTCACTTTGGACCCGGAGATGGATAGTACGTCAGGTGCACAGGGGTCAGGGAACGTACAGCTGAAACTTTAAAAAAAAAACTGAGCTCGGAACAACTGGTGGATGTATGGAGGATGCAGCATCCACAGACTAGAGACTATACGTTCTTCTCCCCAGTGCACGGGACGTACTCCCGACTGGATTATATTCTGGTAGACCACGGTTTATTAGAGAGAGTCATGGACACCAACATCGAGATAGTGACCTTATCAGATCATGCGCCGGTCAGTATGAAATTAAAGATCCCAGAACATAAACAACCAAGTTGCGGATGGAAGCTAAACGACGAGTTATTGAAAGATGGCGAGATTCGGGAACAGGTTAGAAACGAACTTGAATGGTTTTTTAAAATAAATGATAATGGGGAAGTGCAGGGGTCAACCCTCTGGGATGCCCATAAGGTTTTTGTCAGGGGGATCTTAATCTCGAAAGCCTCTTGGAAAAAAAGGGAAAGGACTAGAAAAACTCAGGAATTGATGGTGGAAATAAAGGAATTAGAACAAAAGCACAAGAGCGACCCTACCCATAATCAGGTAACACTTCAAGAAATAACCATTAAAAGGGAGGAATTAAAAGAGCTAGCAGAGCAGGAGGTTAAACAAGTTTATAATAAAGTCGCTAAAGAACGCTATGTCTGGGGAAACAAGTCAAGCAAACACCTAGCAAGAATGCTCCAAAAAAATAAATCTAGAAAATTTTATAGAAAAAATCATAACAAAAAAAGGAGAGGTCAGACACTTGTCCAAATTCAGTAGGCCAAAAGAGCAAAAAAAATAAAGGGGCTAATAGAGAAAAAGTTAATGATTTCCTGAGGGGCGCAAACCTGCAAATGTTGGGACCCGAGGAGAAAGAGGCGTTAGAAAGACCTATCACGGAGGAAGAAATATTGAGAGCTTTAAATAATTCGCCAATGGGGAAGAGCCCAGGCCCCGACGGGTTTACAGTCTCATACTACAAAACCTATAGAGAGATTCTGATTCCCAGACTTCTTGGCTATATGAACGGCCTCGGGATGGAGTTTGGCATGAGCGAGGCCTCTCTATCAGCGACGATCACGGTCTTACGTAAAGAAGGGAAGGATGGATCGACGTGCTCAGGGTACAGACCTATATCTTTGTTGAACTTTGAAACAAAGTTATATGCCAAGATCTTGGCAGATCGTATTAAGAGGTGCCTGGACACGCTGATCCACCCAGACCAAGTGGGATTTACACCGGGTAGAGAGGGTAGAGACAACGGCGTACGAACCATATTGGCAATGCAAAAAATGCGGGATTCACAAACCCCCAGTCTACTACTGTCTATTGATGCAGAAAAAGCATTTGACCGGGTAGACTGGGGGTTCCTGTTTAAAACCCTCGAGACTATGGGGTTTGGCCCTAAAATTATTCAGAAAATAAAAGTTTTATATAACCACCCCAAAGCAAGTATAAAGGTAAATGGCACCATCTCCTCTCCCTTCGAAATGTACAATGGGACAAGACAGGGATGCCCCCTTTCCCCTCTCCTCTTTGTCCTTTCCCTGGAACCTCTTTTGGCAACGATAAGAGGGAACCCGGGTATTGAAGGATGTTTGTCAGGTAAGGAGGAACACAAACTAGCGGCATTTGCAGACGATGTTTTATTTTACGTAAGATCTCCTCAGAAGTCATTACCGAATATTTTGAAAACCATAGGTTCGTACGGAGAAATCTTCTAAATCCATTAAAAACTTTCATATTAAACATTAATCTCAACAAGGTAGAGAAGCGGAATCAGCTAAAAGATTTCAAGTTTCCGTGGAAGAAACAAATAAAATACTTAGGAATCGAACTATCCAATACTATAGGGAAAATGTATAGGGCAAATTACATCCCCTTACTAAACGAGGTTAAAAAAAAGTGTCAAGAATTTATGACTAGACCATTGTCATGGTTTGGCCGGATATATGCGGTTAAAATGATGATACTTCCCTTAATAACATATAAGTTCCAGATGATCCCAATTTCTCTACCCGAACAGTATTTGAGGAAATTAAAAGCCTTAATCATGAACTTCGTGTGGAAACAGAAGAAACATAGAATCTCATGGCAAATCCTAAAATTAGACAAAGACCAGGGTGGTTTAGCGGTACCCGATATAGTGAATTATTATTATTCAATAGTTTTACTTAGAATACCAGAATGGGGGAAAATGCACAGTCTAAAGAGATGGGTAAATTTAGAAGAGGCACTATGTGAAGCACAGCTGGGGAAGATTGTATGGAATCCCCCCAAATATAGAATGTTAGGAGAAAAAACACATTTAATCACACGGAATACCTTGAAAATATGGGATAAAATACACAAAAATTTAAATTTGAAATTTAATTCACCCTTAATCGCACTGAAAGAAAATGATTTTTTTCCACCAGGTAGAAAAGATTTAGGAGGGGATTGGATAAAAAATGATAACACACGTTTAGGAGATTTAATTAGTAAGGGGAAAATCCTGGTAATCCAGGATTTACAAAAAAAAAATGATTTATTTACAATTGACGGATGGAGGTACCTTCAGTTAGGTCATTTTGTTGGGTCGCTACCCCCCCCCCCCCTTGAGGGGGATGGACGACCTTACGGGGATGGAATGTTTATTTACAACTGAAAACACTAAAAAAATTATAACAAAAATTTATAAATTCCTACTGCAGAAGGACAGACCGGGGGAGCCTCCGTTCTTCAAGAAATGGGAAAGGGAGTTAGGCGCACAAATCTGCACAGGGTTAATAAAGAAAATATTTAAACTTGCCCACAGTTCAGCAGTTGATATAAAGACCGCAGAAACAAACTATAAGTGCTTGACCGGCTGGTATTTGACCCCAGACAAATTAAATAGATTCCAGTTAGGAGTTTCAGACGACTGTTGGAGAGGGTGTAAACAAAGAGGGACTATGGGTCACTTATGGTGGGATTGCCCCAAAATCCAAAAATTCGGGAATTCAATCTTAAAATATATCAAAAGAGATAACAAACGTTGAGGTAAAAAACGACCCATGGGTAGTTCTGCACAGGGTTAATAAAGAAAATATTTAAAATGACCCATGGGTAGTTCTGATGCATGCCACACCGGAAGGAATTAGGCAATACAAAGGCTCATTGACTCCGCACATACTTAACGCGGCCAAACGAGTGATCCCGAGGAGATGGATGGACCTTGAGAGCTTGCCCCTTTGGGAATGGGTAGACGCGGTAGAAAGTATCTACACCCTGGAGTGTTTGAAAAACTGTGTTGGGGAGGAAGGGGAGGGATCGAAGGACAGATGGGAGGGGTGGAAAAAGTTTAAGAAGACCTGGAGCTTTGTAGAAGCCCTCAGGAAGTAGCTATAGGGACAGAGGCAGTGGCAAAAAAAACAAGAGTCAACCCTTAGAGACCTAAACTTGGGCGACTATAGCGGCGGGAGGGGGTTAGGGAAGGGAGAGGGGGGGTTGGAGGGAGGGCTTGGGGTAGTGAGAGGACTAGAGATATCTATCCACTGATGAAGGAACCCTAGGTAGGGAGACCAGTGAAGCCAACGACTTACCCGACAGGAGCATGGTGGGCTTCTTATTCAATGTATGGTTCGCATATGTGTTTTGGAAATGTTGTAACCAAAAGAAAAAAGCCTAATAACATTAAGATGGAAGGGTAAGGGAATTTGGAAAAAAAAAAAAAGAGAGAAAACCACAATGATGTTAAGACAAACAAGGGACGCAGCTGAGGGCGCATCTGATTTAGTCCCTCAAAAGTTCTTTCTGAGGTGAAAAAAAAAAAAAAAATAAATAAAAAAAAAAAAAATAAATAAAAAAAAAAAAAATAAAAAAAAAAAAAAAAAAATCGCTCCCTATCCCCCCTCTGATCCTTACTCCTTACTCTCTTCTATTGAAACCGCTTCCAAGTTGGACAAGTTTCTTTATCTTGATTAGTTCAAATGTTTGCATAGTTTTATACCTCTGCTTGGCCAATTGTTATATATGTTTGTTCTAACAAGACTGTGTGTACATAAGAACCAGTGTACTTTGTCTTAAAGGGGAGGGACAGCCGGGAAAAAATAAATTAAAATTCAGCAGCTACAAACACTGTAGCTGCTGACTTTTAATACAGTAAGCAGACTTACCTGTCCTGGGTGCCTGCGATGTCGGCTGCCCGGGACTGATCGTCCCTCGGGTCTCGGTTTTTTTTTTTTTTATTAACATTTTTATTTTAATATTTTTTTTCAGGGTGGCCCTCCACTTTAAAGACTGTATAATTATTGTTGTATGTCTATCCCTCCTCTACTTTGTGTTAATAAACAATTATTAAACAAAAAAAATGGTGACAGAACAGTGCATGCATTCTTGATCAGTAGGCACTGGCGTGGCAAAAAGAAGCCAAGCTCCCCTGACCCTGTCCTGATGATATACTTGCACAGGTACTCATTGATGGCCCTCTGCTGTGTGTGTAGCCGCTGCAGCATTGCCAATGTTGAGTTCCACCTGGTGGGCATGTCACAAATGAGGCGGTTGGTGGGCAGGTTGCATTTAATTTCAATGACAGCCAGCTGAGCACTGACATTGTATGACCAGAGGAAATTACCACAGAATTTTCTGGCCTGCCTCAGAAGATCTTGTAAGCCTGGGTATCTGCTCAAGAACAGCTGCACCACCAAATTCCAGAAATGTGCCAAACATGGAACATGGGTCAAGTGTCCCTGTCGGAGGGCGGAGAGAAGGTTGGTGCCATTGTCACATACAACCATTCTTGGCTGAAGCTAGCATGGCGTCAACCTCCTCTGAGCCTGCCCCTGCAAATCTGACAGAATATCCGCCCCAGTGTGGCTCCTGTCCCCTAGGCAGACCAATTCAAGCACTGCATGGCATCTTTTAGCCTGACTGCTTGCATAGCAACTTGAGCGCTTAGGGAGCACTGCTGGTTCAGAGGAAAATTCTGCAGAAGAGGCCATAGAGGAAGAAGAAGAGGAGGGAGGGGAGCATACAGATGTTGTGGTAGAATCACCACCAGCTTTTTGGAGGCGTAGTGGCGGAACAAGTTCCAACACTGAACCCTGTCCTGCATTCTTCCCAGCTGCCAGCAAAGTTACCCAGTGCGCCCTGAAGGAAAGGTAACATCCCTGCCCATGCCTGCTGGACCATGAGTCAGTGGTAATATGAACCTTACTGCTAACCGCCCTGTCCAACAAGGCCAAAACATTGCCTTCCACATGCCAGTAGAGATCCGGAATGGCCTTACTTGAAAATAAATGGTGTTTTGGAACCTGCCACTGTGGTACAGCACATTCCATAAATTCACAAAAGGGGTCAGAGTCAACCAGCGGAATAGGCAGCAGTTGCAGTTCTAGCAATTTGGCCAAGCTAGCATTTAGATGCTGAGTATGTGGATGGCTGGGACTGAATTTCTTTTTACGGTTCAGCAACTGGGTTAGGGAAATTTGCCTGTTGAAACAATTGGTGGTGTACTGCTAGCAGATTGTCTGAAAGTACTTGTGACACCTAATGCTATACCTTCATTCCTCTCAGTGCAGGTTTTTGAGAGGACTGGAGGTATAGTAGGGTTGGAGATCCCAGATGAGGAGCAAGGAGAAGTCTGCCTTTTTCTATGATGTGGGTCTTTCAAGTTTTGTTTCCAACGGACTGCATGGCAGGTCATCATATGTCTGGTCAGGCATGTGGTGCCCAAGCGGCTGTGGTTCTGGCCAGGCTTGTTCTGCTTCAGATATAGGTTGCAAACAGCAATGGTGCGACCTGCTGCACGGGTGTCGAAAAAGGTCCACACCAAGGAGCTTGTAAAAGTCAGCGGGGAGTCAGCAGCGCCAGCAGCAAAAAAAAAGGACAAGCGTGCCCCACGGCTACCTGCAGAGTATACACCATGTCCACGACCACCACTGTTGACTGTAGACACAGAGGCTGCTTGCTCTCTTTTAGTGGCCTGTGAGTGTCTGCCTCTCCTTGGTGGCCTTCTGGACATGAATGGTGTTTTTTTTTTGTAACACCGCACTACACTGTATTATATACTGTGTACACCGCCTGAAGTGTATTAGAAACAGTACACCACCAAATGCACTGTATATATAGGCTGCACTGAATGCAGTATATATATATATATATATATATATATATATATATATATATATATATATATATATATATATATATGTATATATACTAGACTGTGTATATATATTAATACACCACCTGATGTGTATTAGAAACTGTACACACTGTATTAGATACTGTGTACACCGCCTGCACTGTATTAGAAACTGCACAGTGGCTGCCAGAGAGATGCTGAGAGAGGGGTGAGCTGAGAGAGAGGGGGAACAGAGAGAGGGGGACACAAAGAGGGGGGACGGAAAAAGAGGGGGGCAAGGACGGACGGGGGCTGCGAGGAGATACAGACCTCTAGTCCTGGACCCTCTCGTGTGCCCACAGAGATGGCTCTGCATGCCAGCTGTGGCACGCGTGTCATAGGTTCGCCATCACTGTACTAGACTGTATATATATATATATATATATATATATATATATATATATATATATATATATATATATATATATATATATATATATATATATATATATATATATATATATATATATATACATATATATATATACATACATATACAGTGGTGTGAAAAAGTGTTTGCCCCCTTCCTCATTTCCTGTTCCTTTGCATGTTTGTCACACTTAAGTGTTTCGGAACATCAAACCAATTTAAACAATAGTCAAGGACAACACAAGTAAACACAAAATGCAATTTGTAAATGAAGGTGTTTATTATTAAAGGTGAAAAAAAATCCAAACCATCATGGCCCTGTGTGAAAAAGTGATTGCCCCCTAAACCTAATAACTGGTTGGGCCACCCTTAGCAGCAACAACTGCAACCAAGCGTTTGCGATAACGTGCAATGAGGCTTTTACAGCGTCCTGGAGGAATTTTGGCCCACTCATCTTTGCAGAATTGTCCTAATTCAGTTACATTAGAGGGTTTTCGAGCATGAACGGCCTTTTTAAGGTCATACCACAACATCTCAATAGGATTCAGGTCAGGACTTTGGCTAGGCCACTCCAAAGTCTTCATTTTGTTTTTCTTCAGCCATTCGGTGGTGGACTTGCTGGTGTGTTTAGGATCATTGTCCTGCTGCAGAACCCAAGTTCGTTTCAGCTTGAGTACACGAACAGATGGTCGGACATTCTCCTTCAGGATCTCTTGGTAGACAGCAGAATTCATAGTTCCTTTTATCACGGCAAGTCTTCCAGGTCCTGAAGCAGCAAAACAGCCCCAGACCATCACACTACCACCACCATATTTTACTGTTGGTATAATGTTCTTTTTCTGAAATGCAGTGTTCCTTCTACGCCAGATATACTTGGACACACACCTTCCAAAGAGTTCCACTTTTGTCTCATCGGTCCACAGAATGTTGTCCCAAAAGTCTTGGGGATCATCAAGATGTGTTGTGGAGAAATTGAGACGAGCTTTGATGTTCTTTTTGCTCAGCAGTGGTTTTCTCCTTGGAACTCTGCCATGCAGGCCATTTTTGCCCAGTCTTTTCCTGATGGTGGAGGCATGAACGCTGACCTTAACTGAGGCAAGTGAGGCCTGCAGTTCCTTGGACGTTGTTGTGGGGTCTTTTGTGACCTCTTGGATGAGTCGTCGCTGCGCTCTTGGGGTAATTTTGGGCGGCCGGCCACTCCTGGGAAGGTTCACCACTGTTCCATGTCTTTGCCATTTGTGGATAATGGCTCTCACTGTGGTTCGCTGGATTCCCAAAGCTTTGGAAATGGCTTTATAACCCTTTCCAGACTGATAGATCTCAATTACTTTCTTTCTCAATTGTTCCTGAATTTCTTTGGGTCTCGGCATGATGTGTAGCTTTTAAGGATCTTCTGGTGGACCTTACTGTGTCAAGCAGCTCCTATTTAAGTGATGCCTTGATTGTGAACAGGTGTGGCAATAATCAGGCTTGGGTGTGGCTAGAGAAATTGAACTCAGGTGTGGACAACCACAGTTATAGTATGTTTTAACAAGGGGGGCAGTCACTTTTTCACACAGGGCCATGATGGTTTGGATTTTTTTTCACCTTTAATAATAAACACCTTCATTTACAAATTGCATTTTGTGTTTACTTGTGTTGTCCTTGACTATTGTTTAAGTTGGTTTGATGTTCCGAAACACTTAAGTGTGACAAACATGCAAAGGAACAGGAAATGAGGAAGGGGGCAAACACTTCTTCACACCACTGTATATATATATATATATATATATATATATATATATATATATATATATATATATATATATATATATATTGATACACAGCCTGAAGTGTATTATATGTATAAGTGTGTATTATTTGGCGGCACAGTGGTGTAGTGGTTAGCACTCTCACCTAGCAGTAAGAAGGGTCGCTGGTTCAATTCCCAACCACAACACTTCCTGCCTGCAGTTTGCATGTTCTCCCTGTGCCTGTGTGGGTTTCCTCTGGGAACTCCGGTTTCCTCCCACAATCCAAAGACATGCAGGTAGGTAAATTGGCTTCTGTCCAAAAATTGGCCCTAGTATATGAATGGGGACCTTGGATTGTGGGCTCCTTGAGGGTAGGGACTGATGTGAGTGTGCAATGTACAGGGATGGGGACAATTGTAAACACACACTCAGGTTGAACTGGATGGACTGATGTCTTTATTCAACCTTACTAACTATGAAACTATATACCGTACACCGCCGAATACACTCACATTTTTGTAAATATTTTATTATATCTTTTCATGTGACAACACTGAAGAAATTACACTTTGCTACAATGTAAAGTAGTGAGTGTAAAGCTTGTATAACAGTGTAAATTTGCTGTTCCCTTAAAATAACTTAAGTGAAAATGTCCAAATTGGGCCCAATTAGCCATTTTCCCTCCACGGTGTCATGTGACTCGTTAGTGTTACAAGGTCTCAGGTGTGAAAGGGGAGCAGGTTTGTTAAATTTGGTCTCACTCTCTCATACTGGTCACTGGAAGTTAAACATGGCACCTCATGACAAAGAACTCTGAGGATTTGAAAAAAAAGAATTGTTGCTCTACATAAAGTTGGCCTAGGCTATAAGAAGATTGCCAAGAACTTGAAACTGAGCTGCAGCATAGTGGCCAATACCATACAATGGTTTAATAGGACAGGTTCCACTCAGAACAGGCCTCGCCACGGTCGACCAAAGAAGTTGAGTGCACATACTCTGCGTCATATCCAGAGGTTGTCTTTGGGAAATAGATGTATGAGTGCTGCCAGCATTGCTTCAAAGGTCGAAGGGGTGGGGGGGTCAGCCTGTCAGTGCTCAGACCATACGCTGCACAGTTCATCAAATTGGTCTGCATGGCTGTCTTCCCAGAAGGAAGCCTCTTCTAAAGATGATGCACAAGAAAGCTTGCAAACAATTTGCTGAAGACAAGCAGACTAAGGAGGACATGGATTACTGGAACCATGTCCTGTGGTCTGATGAGACCAAGATAAATGAATTTTGTTCATATGGTGTCAAGCATGTGTGGTGGCAACCAGGTGAGCAGTACAAAGACAAGTGGGTCTTGTCTACAGTCAAGCATGGTGGTGGGAGTGTCATGGTCTGGGGCTGCATGAGTGCTGCTGGCACTGGGGAGCTACAGTTCATTGCGGGAACCATGAATGCCAACATGTACCGTGCCATACTGAAGCAGAGCATGATGCCCTCCTTTCGAAGACTGGGCCGCAGGGCAGTATTCCAACATGATAACGACCCCAAACACACCTCCAAGACGACCACTGCCTTGCTAAAGATGCTGAGGTGATGACCTAAACCCTATTGAGCATCTGTGGGGCATCCTCAAATGGAAGTAGGAGAAGTGGAAGGTCTCTACCATCTTCCAGCTCTGTGATGTCTTAATGGAAGAGTGTAAGAGGACTCCAGTGGCAACCTGTGAAGCTCTGGTGAACTCCATGCCCAAGAGGGTTAAGGCAGTGCTGGAAAATAATGGTGGCCACACAAAATATTGACACTTTAATAATAATTACTTAGGGGTGTACTCACTTTTGTTGCAGCGGTTTAGACATTAATGGCTGTGTGTTGACTTAGTTTGTGGGGATAGCAAATTTACACTGTTATACAAGCTGTACACTCACTACATTGTAGCAAAGTGTAATTTCTTCAAAGTTGTCACATAAAAAAAGATATAATAAAATATTTACAAAAATGTGAGGGGTGTACTCACTTTTGTGAGATGCTATATATATATATATATATATATACACACTGCCTGAAGTGTATTTTATACTGTACACCGCTGAATGCACTGTATATATACACTACACTGAATTCAGAGTATATATATATATATATATATATATATATATATGAAATGGACCTGAAAGTGTGCCTTGGTCTAATGGACGGTATGCTAAAATAAGGGGGTATACCCTAGACAAGAAATGAAAAATGAAATTAAATGAATAATCTGTGAGAAGAATAAATATTTGAGAAATGCCCCGAAAAGGGGATGGGAGGGTGGGTATCGCGCACAGGAAACCGACGAAGAACGGTTAAATACCCCCCGGGCTCCTCCCATAAATTCAGGCCACCATACTGGCCTTCCTACCCTTGGTTGAAGCCTTATGGCCGAGACGGATATGGATAACATTCAGAGTTAACATAAGACTTACCACATGAAATGGACCTGAAAGTGTGCCTTGGTCTAATGGATGGTATACCAAAATAAGGGGGCAAAAACAAGCAGGTAGGGGGATAGTTCTTTATTAGTTTGAGTTTGTTCATTGAGCTAGTTTAGTAAATGCCTGAGCCATCTCCACTTGCGGGTTGGGGATGTACCGGGCAAAGCAGGGAGACTTCCACCTGCCTAGTCTCTTAATGACATGGTCTGGGACACCGTGACAGGATGCTGCACCATTGCGGAATGAGTGACCGGAGTACTGGCTAGGGTTCAGGCGAAGGTTGCGGAGAAGGATCCTTAGGTGCTTCATGAACTGACAGGCACTCAAGGGTTTTACAGGAAAGGGAAGAAGGGGACTGGAGTCCGGCGGTTCGGGCAGGAGTGACAACAGTTGATTGAGAGTGGTAACTGGACACTAGCTATTATTAGTTCTGAAAAGGTGGATGCCTAACCCGGAGCCTGCCTGCTGGGTTTTAGAAACCGCTAGGTGAAGGACAAGGTGATCTTTGTAGCGGACCAAGTGGCGTCCACGTAGCACTTGGCCTGCAGGGTTGCTACAGGTGAACTCTCCAGGTCACAAGAACCCATAGTAGGCCAAGTATATGGCTGCTTGTAGGACCATACTGGGGAGGAGACCAAATGGAGAAGTAGTCAGGATGGTCAAACATACCCCTAAAGATGTCACTCGTTATGGGTAAACGTTTGGCACTGACCACCGGTTGGAGTTTCTGGGTGCCACGTAGAATGGCCCGAATTGCATGGGATGTGAATAAGGAAGGTTTTGCAGGGTCCCGCAGAGACAAGAAATGTTGGATGCTGGCTAGGTATAGCCGAATAGTGTTATGGGATAGGGCCAGCTGGGTATGACAATATGAGATAAAGGCCAGTATCTGCTTCATGCTTTAAGTTTCCTTGGAGTGTTGTGCCAGGAATTTGTTAAAGGCCCTCCAGGCTGTCTGGTAGGCTTTGAGGGTGTTGTGGGAGAGTGAGGAGTAGACATGTGCACAACAAAAAAATTCGTTTTTTTTTCGTTTAGTTTTTTTCGTTTCCGAAAAAATTCGGCTTTTTTTGTTTTGTTTTTTTCGTTTCCGTTGATTCGTAACGATTCGTACATTCGTAAGTCGTTGGTGTTCGTATTCGTAACGATTCGTACATTCGTAAAAGAAATTTTTTCGTTGATTCGTTTTTTCGTTAGTTTAATTTTCGGACGCATTCGTAACATTCGTAGATTCGTAATCAGAGCATAATTCATAATTTTATGTAATGTGTATGCTATTATTACATTTTAATAATTTAAGAATCGGAAAAAAAAGTTACAAATCGAAAAAAAAGTTACGAATGTACAAATTTTTTTGTTCAATCCATTCAAAGCACGTTTAGCAGCACCATTGTAAGGGACACGGAAAATTACCAATTCAACAAAAAAAAAAAGTTACGAATGTACGAATTTTTTTTTCGTTCGTTTTCGTTTTTCGGATTTTCTTCATTAGTACATTCGTTATTTCTAATTAGTTTTTTTTTCGGATTTTCGTTGTTTTTCCGATTCGTTCGATTCAAATGATTCGTTAATCGGATTCGTACTATTCGAACGATTTGTTATTCGGATTCGTACGATTCGAACGATTTGTTCATTCGTACGAAAATGAACAAACGAAAATAACGAAAAGAAATGAAAAACGAAAAAAAAAACGAAATGAATTGCACATGTTTAGTGAGGAGTTGATGTACCAGCCTACGCAGGAAGGACATGACTGAGAAGGACTTGGACTGGCCTTTGTTAATGATCTCTGCTGTGGCCTGATTGTCGGTGGTGAAGGCCACAGTTTGCCCTGTCAACCAATGATCCCAGAGCTGTGCGGCTGCCACTATCGGATAGAGCTCAAAGAGGGAAGATGCTCAGATGAAGCAAGGAATTGAGAGTATCTGTGAAGGCCAGGGTTCTGAAAACCAGTGATGGCTAAAAATTGCTGCGAAGCCTGTGGAGGCTGCAGCATCTGTCACTACCTGGGGTGATAGGGACGATATGGTAGGTTTAAATAGGAATATGCCATTCCAGGTGGAGAGGAACTCCTCCCACATAGAAAGGTTCGCTACTGCTGCGGTGTCCAGATTGAGGACCTGATCGGGATCCTGTGCTTGAGAAAGGAACACCAGCAGGCGGGACACAAAGGAGCGACCCTGTGGAATGATGTGCATGGCAAAATTAAGCATCCCTAAGAGGGACTGCAGCTGTTTCTTGGTACACCCCCCTGTGTGAGTGAAGTCTCGGTACTGCCCTAATGCAGGTCAGTTTGTCGAGGGGGAGGCTGGCCTGCATGGCGCAGGTGTCAAAGTTGACTCCAAGAAAGGTGATGGTATGTGCTGGACCGTCGACTTTATGTTCGGCGATGGGAACATTAAGATTCTTGAATACGATTCTTAGTTTGTCAAGGTCTCCTGGGGACATGCTGGGCCATTCTATTAGTAAGAAGTCTTCCAGATAATGTATGACCTCTTGACATTGGGCTTTGTGCAGCAGAATCCAGATGAGAGACTGCTCAAAGGTGTCAAAGAGCCAGCTACTCTTCGAACCGAAAGTCAACTTGGTGGCGAAATAGTATGCCTCCTTCCACTTGATGCCATGCCAGCACCAAAGAGACGGGTATATAGGCAGGAGCTTAAAGGCATCTGAGATGTTGGCTTTGGAGAGCCAGGCACCTGTGCCTGCTTTGATGATTGCTTGAATCGCCATGTCCACGGAGGCATATTTGAGGAAGAATTCTTCGGAGGGGATAAGGGAATCGAGACTGGGAATGTGGGAAGAATGAGTCGCAGACAGATCGTACACCAGACGCAGTTTATTGGAGAACTTGCCCTTGACAAGCCCAATAGGGCTGACTCTCCAGGTACTGAAAGGGGGCTGAGTGAAAGGGCCTATTATAAAGTCCAGGTCTATTTTGGCCTGTAGGAGCTGGTCTATGGCCTGCTTGTCAGTGGACGCTAAGCGGAGATTCCTGCACTCGTGGGTAGTGTGAGGCAGGGAAATTAGGCCAGTGTGGAACCCTTCTGTGAAGCCCTGGATAAGGTAGGTCGCCAGGGAGGGAGTGGGGTGTGAGGAGAGTTAGAGCCCAAGCCATATGACATTAACTTAGTCATGTCTTCTTCTGCTGTTTGACTTCGCAGAAGATCCTTGGATGTGCCCTCTGGCATAAGGTGCAGATGTGGAGCAGGCAACACTGGCTGAAGTTGCAGGAGCCGTAATTGAAATTATTACATATGGCTGCTCCTCCCACAGTCCGGACTGGGCGTCCGAATTTGTCCACCTGGGGCGTATGTACGGGGGCTGGCTGGCCCTGGACGGCACCGGAGGTGGAAGGAAACTCAAAGGGGCGACTGACTGTCGCATTGGCGCACCAGGTGGCGGTGTGGGTGGAAGATTGGCAAATGGCGCACAACGGTGAGCGCAAGCCAGCAAAGTGGGGCCAGAAAAGCTCTGTGTCCATAAGGCTCCAATTTGTGGTTGTCTGGAACTGTGTGAGCCTGGCTGCTGCCTTGGGGGAGAAGGAACGGTGATAGTCATAAAAGGAAAATCCTCCATACTTGTAGCCCAAGTCTACTACAGTATGGAGGTATAAATCCAGCTCTTCCCTTCTGCTGGGAGAGACTGAACATAGAACATCCCTCAGCATGCCGAAGGCCAACATGAACTCTGGGACGGACAATTTCCGGTTGAGCCTGGGGTCCTTGGCCTTAAGGACCACTGACACGTCACCCCAGGTGTAGGCTTTGTTCTCCGCCAAATCATGAACAGAAATGAGTAAAGAGGCAAGGTTGATGTCCCTGCCGTCCATGATGTCCTTCCTGATGCTGGCCGGAACCAAATGAAACAGATAAACAATGGGACTCTGCCCTGTGGTACCTGCAGGAAGGGGTGTCAAAGCCTGGACTATGGTAGGGTCAGGGGCAGCAGCGGCCAGGCGAGTCTCCAAGAGTGGCAAGAGTTTGAACCTCTCAGACTGAGGCGGTCAATGATGACACCATAGTGTTTAGTTGTGAAATGGCAGAAGATATAGACTGGAGGGACGCCTGCTGGGTGCTGGGTCCTGCTGTGGCTGGTGGAGGGAAGAGGAGCTTGAAGAGCTCACCCTTCCTAGCTGTAGCGGGAAAGGGCACTCCTCTACGCCTCAGTTCTGCGGTCAACTTGAGGATGGTCCATGCCCTGAGGAACAGCACGCTGTCATTCTCTGAGACCGGAGAAGGAGACAGAGGGGCCGTGAGATCCTCACTGCCAGCCTGGGACAATGCCTTGAGGTGATTCAGTTTGCATTTGCAGCGCTATACAAATCATTCATTCATTCATTCATGTCTTGTCCTCAGGGGCGAGTCTTGGTTGACCGGAACCTATTGAGGGTGACATGAATTTCAAGTTTGCTTCTACTCCCTAAAGGCATACGTACCTAGGTGGTGCTCTATTTATTTATTTATTTTTCTCTTTTTTTTTTACCTGGGGGAATATTGTCCAACCTGGTGCAGGGTGGACCTACTGAACCCGACTGACCTGGAGGAAAATTAAAGTGACTTGTATGGTAACTTTAAACAACAGGTGGCGGTGTGTCGATAATGAAATGAACAAAATGTCTTGCCTTAATCGTGAAATGAATAAAACATCTGTCATGACAGAGACACGACTCGGTCGTGCCGCAGCTACGACTGACAATAAACCGGACTCTGAAGCATGTATTGAAATGAGGCAACTGAAAACATTGATGCACAGAGGGACAAATCGGTGCATTGGAGATGCGACTGGATTTGAATCGGAGAGCAGATCGTAACAGTGAAATGAGTGAAATGTTTGCCTTGACAGAGGCATGAACCGGTCGAGCCGTGACCGCGACTGACATTGAACCAAGTTCTGGTACAGGACAAGGCCGAAACAACTCCGGCACTCCGGAATGAATCGGTGCATCTTGGATGTGACTGGATTCGAAACGGGGCATGATACATAGGAGTGAAATTAAATAAAGCTTGAATCCCATGACAGAGATACAGATCAGTCGCACCTTATCTGCGACTGACAACGAACCAGATTTATGGAGCATGTACTGAAATGAGGCCAGACAGCTGGGGCACACCGGGACGAATTGGTGCATCACGGATGCAACTGGATTTGAATCGGAGCGCAGTACTTGACAGTGAAATAATTTGATTGCCATGACAGAGGCACGAATCGATCATGCCGCTGCGACTGACCATGAATCGGACTCTGGAGCATGTATTGAAATGTGGCTTAAATACCTGGGGCACGCCGAGACGAATTAGTGCGTAGATGCCACTGGATTGGTATCGGAGCGTGATACATGACAGTGAAATGATATGTCATGACAGAGACAAGAATCAGTAAAACCGAACCCAATGACTGACACTGAATCGGTCTCTGGAGCATGTACTGAAATGAGGCCGAGAACAACTGGGGCACACCGGAGCGAATCAGTGCGAATCATGGATGCGACTGGATTCGAATCGGAGCGTGGTACGTGACAGAAATTTATGAAATGATTCGAAATGGTTTAAAAAAGGTTTGAAATGTTTGAAATGTTGTGAAATTAATAGCCTTGATGTGGCACGGTACCACTTTGCGAGCGACAATGATTTGTCTTGTGAAGCATGGTAAAATGGCATTTAGACATGCAAGAACGATGGTACGAGTGAGAGGTATACGTTACGGCTACGTGAAATGTTTGCAAATAATTTCCGAACACGGAACTCACAAACACGGAACTCGCGAACACGGGACTCACGAACACAGGAACTCACGAATACGGGAACTCACAAACGCTTAGTCTCGAACCGTACCAGGCCGCGTGCCCTCAACATGGGGGGGTGCTTTGGGGAAGGGGGGCCCTGCGGACAAAGGCCTCTTCCCGACAACCCTGGCCATTAGTTGTCGGGGTCTGCGGGCGGGAGGGCTTATCGGAATCCTGGAGCCCCCTTTAATAAGGGGGTCCCCAGATCCCGGCCCCCCACCCTATGTGAATGAGTATGAGGTACATCGTACAGTGCCAATAAAAAAAAACATAACACGGGTGTTTAAAGTAGTTTATGAGGGGGCGTGGCCAAGATGGCGAACTGAGAGGAAGCAGGATTCAGAGCTCTGCTGGATACTTGTCATTTATCCGTACTCCTACCTAAATTAGCAACCTGCACAGTGTCCCAGCTCACTCCTGATGTCATACAGGACACGGCGCGGAGGGAAGAATCTTCGTTTTCCGCAAGGAGCGGAGGTTATACCGGCACCATCAGCCCTGCACGTGGCGGCCTCCCCCACTAGAGTCGGCAATATGGCGTCCCAGACGGAGCCAGAGGACCAGGCCACAGAAGCTCAGATTGGCTTCCAGGAAGTAATGCCGGCTATCGCTTCATGTCAGGCTGCCCTGACCAACAAGATCGAAGCGGTACAACTGGACGTCGGCCTAATCCGACAAGACCTGGATAAGCTCCGCTCCCGGGTCTCAGAAGCGGAGCACCGCGTGGGGCTGAGGGAGGACATGGTTGGGGAACACACGGCGTCCATCCGTACCCTGCAAACAAAGGTCAGGGCCCTGGAGTACAAGAAGGACGACGCGGAAAACAGGAACCGGAGGAACAACCTCCCGATCGTTGGTCTACCGGAGGGTGTGGAGGGTAAGAACCCTACGATTTTCGTTGAGGAGCCGCTGCGCACTGTCCTTCTGACCACACAGTTCTCCCCCTACTATACAGTGACGGGCTCATTGGATCCTTCCTGTCCCCGGTCCACCCAGCTCACATCCCCGCACCTTGATCTTCAGGATGCTTAATTTCCGGGACAGAGATAAAACCCTCCGAACGGCCTGCAAGGCCGGTGAGGTAAAGTACCAGAACGCTAAACTCATGTTTTTCCCAGATTATTCCCTTGAGACACAGAAGCTGCGCAGATCTTTCGATCAAATTAAAGTGGAGCTGCGTGCACGTAATGTTAAATATAGTATGCTCTTCCCTGCCAAACTGAGGGTTCAGATGGGGGACACTGTAAAGTTCTTCACTGCACCCCGGGATGCCGCTGCGTGGCTAGAATCACTGCCTCCCGCCCGCTAGTTACTGTACACAGTTGTAGTGCAGTCTAGTTGAACTGTTTGCTGTTTTACCACCTCTTTATGCACCATGTCCTGGCTGGGACTACTACAGGACTCTGTGCCCACTGTTATTTATGCCTGTTAGCTGATCCTGGGGGACTTCTTTGACTGTGGATCCTCACACTTTACCAATGTCACGTGATTCACTGGGTTCACCGCACTGATGCTCCTCTAGCCATGTTGCGCCGGAAGGATTTCTCTGCACGAGACGCCTTCTCACTTACATACTTGATGACCTCGGGAATGGTAACCATTGAGAGACATGCAACCACACCATGCAGGGCAGTCCAAGACCCGGGTTTCAACTGGCTGGTGAGATCTGGCGGGTATGTACTGTTACAATGGATAACTGTGTTGATGCCCTGTTGCCCCCACCGTCGGAGTTCGGTCCCTCATGTAATGACTAGCTGGGGACCTTCTCCCTTCTACCCTGGTTTCTATGGCTACAACCAACGTCAATTGCCACTCTGTAGGGTCAGGGGGACAACGACTGCCTTTCCCCCTGGGTGGCATGGATGCATGTTGTGCTTTGCTGCCAGAGACTTGGTGGTGAGGTGTACCCAGCATATATGTAAAGGCTGACCGCAGGTCAGCCTGTTTTTGTAGGAGGAGTCAGGCTGCATAAAGCCTGCCCTCCTTTGCCTCCTCCTCTCGTGGTGGAGGCTCTCGTGTCGGCGTCATTGCGGGGCGACGCTGACGTCACTTCCGGGTCTCGGATCATGCGAGGAGGACGCTCGGCGGCTTCGCTTTCCCGGTCATGGCAGCATTTCTCCGCGAGGCCGCCCGCTTCTCCCGGTGACTGAGCCGCTTCTCCTGCCCGCCCTCTTCTCCCTGGGACCCGCCGGAGGAGGGGGGGGTCGCGGCCGCCTGAAGCTGCTTGGGCCCCACGAGGTCTCCCAGTGTTCCGCCGGGGGAGAGGGGGGGTTGCGGCCGCCTGTCGGCCCCTCTGTCCCCTTTACTCTACCGCCTCCGTATTTGCGGAAGAGACGCTTCTCCCTCCCGCCCGCTTCTCCTGGGTTCAGGGGCGGGGGAGGAGCATGGCCGCCTGTCAGCTCCGCTGTCTCCACATGGGAGACGCTTCCTCCTCCCGCCCGCTTCTCCCTGGGTTCCCGGGAGGGGGGGGGGGGGGGGGGTTGGGGGAGCTTGGCCGCCTGACAGCTCCGCGGTCTCTACGTGGGAGACGCTTCTCCCGCCCGCTTCTCCCTGGGTGCGGGGGGGTGCATGGCCGCCTAGCGGCTCCTCCATCTCCACGTGGGAGACGCTTCTCCCTGGGTTCCGGGAGGAGGGGGAGCATGGCCGCCAGCGGCGCTGTCTCAAATTGGGAGCCGCCCCTCCCTCCCGCGCCGGTGTCCCCCTGGGAGATGGGGGGGGGGGGGGGGGGGTGAGTCGGCCTGACAGGTCTTCTGTTCGAGGGGGCCGCCGGCATTCCTGCGGGGGGATTCGGCCACCCGATGGCTCCTCTAGTCATACAGTTGGTCTCCAGGGGGGGGGCAACCGTCTGCCCCTCCCGGTGTTGCGTGCAGGGGGGGATTCAGTCGCCCGCCAGCTCCTCCCCGGTCACAGGTCTGGGCACCCGGTTCTCCTGCCCTGTCACCACATGTCGCCTGTCATCTCAGTTTGGGGGGGTTCTTAGGGGGCTGCAGGGTTGTAGTTCACTTCTCAGGTAAGTTTGGGCATTTACGTTTCTCAGGCGTGTTACGTTTCTCCCACAATTTTATGTTTTTCATGCGATCCATGCGTTGTGTTTCCCGTGCAAATTTGGGCATGCGCTTGGGTCCTTACGATTTACGTTCTCTTGCGATTTACATTTCTCAGGTAAGTTTTGGGTCATTTACGTTTCTCATGCCTTTTCACGTTTCTCATGCGATTTAACGTTTCTCAGGTAAGCTTTGGGTCATTTATGTTTCTCAGGCGATTTTAAATTTCTCATGCGATTTTACATTTCTCAAGTAAGCTTTGGGTCATTTATGTTTCTCATGCGATTTTACATTTCTCATGCGATTTTACATTTCTCATGCGGTTTTACGTTTCTCATGCGTTTTTACGTTTCTCAGGTTAGTGGGTCATGCACCTTTGTTCTTGCGATTTACGTTTCTCCTGCGATTTACATTTCTCAGGTAAGTTTTGGGTCATTTAGGTTCTCATGCGATTTTACGTTTCTCATGCCTTTTTCACGTTTCTCATGCGATTTAATATTTCTCAGGTAAGCTTTGGGTCATTTATGTTTCTCAGGCGGTTTTACATGTCGCATGCGATTTTACATTTCTCAGGTAGTTTTGGGTCATTTATGTTTCTCATGCGGTTTTTCGTTTCTCATGCGATTTTTACGTTTCTCATGCGATTTTATGTTTCTCATGCGTTTCTCATGCGTTTTTACGTTTCTCATGCGATTTTACATTTCTCATGCGGTTTTACGTTTCTCAAGTAAGCTTTGGGTCATTTTTGTTTCTCATGCGATTTTACATTTCTCATGCTTTGGGTTTTACGTTTCTCATGCGTTTTACGTTTCTCAGGTAAGTTGGTCATGCACCTATGTTCTTGCGATTTACGTTTCTCCTGCGATTTAAATTTCTCAGGTAAGTTTTGGGTCATTTAGTTTCTCATGCGATTTTACGTTTCTCATTTGAATTGCTGGGTGCTAGACCATGGGAAGAGCTGAAGTAGACCTATCATGAAGGATGCATCTTGTCGGGGACTGATCGCAGAGGTAGGGTCATGTCAAACTTTGGGTGTTTGAGCTGAACTCGGTCACATGCTGGGGTTTTTCATGCATTTTCTGGTTCTCATGCAATTTTCTGGTTCTCATGCGGTTTCACGGTTTCTCAGGCATAGTTACGGTTCTCATGTTTCCGACGTTTCATGTTTCTTGCGTTTCTCACGTTTTCCCAGGTTTTCTTACATTTCTCATGTTTTCCATGGTTGTTATGTTTCGCATGTTTCTCGTGTTTTCTTACGTTTCTCGTGTTTTCTTACGTTTCTCGTGTTTTCTTACGTTTCTCGTGTTGTTTTTTCTGTTTTCTTACGTTTTCCGTGTTTTCTTACGTTTTCCGTGTTTTCTTACGTTCCTTACGGTTCTCTTGGTTTCTCATGTTGTGTTCTCGTGCATGTCATATGCCTTTTCATGTCATTGCCTTTCGTTTGCGGCATTTCCGTTAGCTAGTGCTTACATCCAGGATCTGTCACGTCTACAGATCCATACGGGCTGAGGTTTTCGTTTTTAATTGATTGTCGTCCCACAATCTTCTCGCCTGTAGTCCATACGTCATACATGCACGTTCACCATTACACCTTTACTACTACCCACCACGTTCTGTGGGTACCTTAGCCCTGAGTGTTCGTTTTTAATTGCCTGTCTTAGCGCGGCAGGTTGCTCGGGCTCGCTTACTGCATACGGTAGGGGGGGTGGTCATTAGGTTCACATTCCGGCGCTGATTGGTCTTGTCATTTCTGCACCCACATCCTTACACTTGTTAGGTACCAGGGGTATTGTTGTGTTCTCTGGTAATTTTACAGCTGGGTTGTCCATGTTCTTCCACTGCGGGTTTCCCATCACGTCTATGGGTTAAACAGATTGAGATGATCGTTTTTAATTGGCTTGTTCAGTGGCAAGTCTCCTCATCTGTTTTCTTGCACTGCTCACTTATTTCGTACAAAACTCATGTTTCTCGTGCAACTTACGTTTCTCGTGCAACTTACGTTTCTCGTGCAACTTACGTTTCTCGTGCAACTTACGTTTCTCGTGCAACTTACGTTTCTCGTGCAACTTACGTTTCTCGTGCAACTTACGTTTCTCGTGCAACTTACGTTTCTCATGCAACTGTTTGTTTCTATGCCAACTCACGTTTCATGTTCTCTCGTTTCCCAGGTTCTCTCGTTGTTCATCGGTTTACGTTCTCGTGCGACCGGCTTTTCTTATGCAGGTTGCGTTTTCGTGCAGCCTCGGTCCGTGTGCTACTCACGTCTTAGTCTGATCACGCTACTCATGTTCTTGTCCAGTCACGTTCTTTCACGCAGTTACTTTCCGGTCGCAGGTTCTCAGTCTTCTCAAGTTTCTCTCGCAATTCATGTTCCTGTCCCAGTTCTGTGTCATTTTCACGTTACCTTCCATGTCCTAGCTCTGTCCGGCCAGGAGTTGCGCAATAGTATGGAACTATTGGTAAGTCAGCCATTGCAGCTCCAGCAGCTTCTGCTGGCTCTGGGGCTTAGGGGATTCCGGATCCCTCTCTGTGCCTGGGCCGGTATCATTAGGCCCAGGTCTTGGACACAGGTGCTGGCGGCACGCCTTCTCTTCAGGTTTCCAGCATTGGTGATGGATCAGGTTTCCTTGGAGCGACGCAACAGCCTTGATCGACAAGATCTTTGTTTGGTATACCAGGTAGGCTCGTGACATGGCTTAGGATGTTTTCAGGCTTTCCGGTCTAGGTTGCTTAGTCCTGATGGTCGACAGCCAGTTGCTATTTTGCTTTTCTGTTTTTTGTTTTTTTTGGCCCCTTCCAACTCGTATCGGCCTACAGCACTATTGGCGCGCATCTGGAGGAGACTCAGCATTTCATGTTGTCGGCATTCCCCGACAGGCTTTTCTTCGTTGTCTGCGCACTATAGTCAAGCCATCCTCAGGGATCCACAAGAGTTCCTCCGGCTGTACTCGGCAGTCTTCCCATCGTTGTTAAATTCTTCATGACGTATCCGACAGGGTCTCCTTTTTGTTGTGAACCAGCTTGATGCTTAAGACAGCGCTGTATCTGACCTTTCATGGTTCCTAAGGCCAGGGGAGTTGCACTTCTGGCCCAGGGTCTCGCATACTTTTGGTCAATCAACTGGTTGGCACCCTGGTCTTGTCCGTCACATCTGCATGCTCGCAAGACGCAGCATTCGGGAGGCGGCACGTCATCAGGAGCCTGGCAAGGCGTGGGCTCGGTGTTGGTTTTAAACCAGCCCGTCAGTGCCACTTCTGATATACCCAGGGGGGTCCCCGGTTGCCTCTTCCTAGTGCTCCCCTCTCTGCAGCTCTATGCATGCTTCATTACCGTCCCCTTTTTTGGGCAAATCAGGTTCTGGACCTTCAAGCATACTTTGGCTATTCATTTAGGGTAGGAGCGGCTTCCGTGACTTTGCGCCAGGCGGTCCCGACCATTAGCATGTGGTTAGGTGGAGGTTGTCTTGTTTTCTCTGGGTACGTCCTCGAGCCACTTTGGAGGTGTCATAAGCGTTGGTCAATTTCAGCAGATTGAACGGCAATTCTGTTGGTAAGCTTTCATCCTACTATGGTCATTTTTGGCCCCTTTTAGGCATACTGACCACGTGACCCCTGGCACACCACAGGTCAATGTTCTCATTTGCTCTTGGTCCCTTTCCATACCATCCGTCAGATTGACTCAGAGTACAAATGTAAAGGCTGACCGCAGGTCAGCCTGTTTTTGTAGGAGGAGTCAGGCTGCATAAAGCCTGCCCTCCTTTGCCTCCTCCTCTCGTGGTGGAGGCTCTCGTGTCCCACCCACCCATTCCCTTTTTCTTTTTTCTTTCATTCCATTTCATTTCATACTTGGGTATGCCCCCTTTTAGGCATACTGACCACGTGACCCCTGGCACACCACAGGTCAATGTTCTCATTTGCTCTTGGTCCCTTTCCATACCATCCGTCAGATTGACTCAGAGTACAAATGTATGTTTGCACCGTTGTGCCTAATGTAGAGGTGGTAATAGAAGGATATACCTGGGGACCACGCTTAATTATTTTTATCTAACACTCTATGGCTAATCTGTCTATTATATCTTGGAACGTCCGGGGTTTAAACTCCGCTACTAAGAGGTCTCTGGTGTTTAAATACTTGTAAAATACAACCCTCATATCTGTGTCCTCCAGGAAACACATTTGATAGGCTCACAAATACTGGGCATGAGGAGGGCATGGGTAGGCACTCATCACCATTCCTCCTACTCTAGCTATGCCAGGGGGGTGAGCATTCTGGTCCACAGGTCCCTCCCTATCCAGGTGCTGGATGTCCGAACAGACCCAGGGGGTAGATTTGTGATCATACATGCCTTAATACATAACAGGAACTTGGTTCTGGTGGGGCTGTACCTTCACCCTCCAGCTAGTGTACAACTGCTATATAATATTATGCATATTGTGATGTCCTTTAATACGGGTGAAGTATATCTGTTTGGCGATTTCAACATGGTTCCTTCACAGACCCTGGACACCACAGCCCGGCCCTCTTCTGAATTGCAGAATTGGGCAGACACATTTTTCCTCACAGATGTATGGCAGCATTTTCACCCGTCTGAGAGGGAGTACACATGCCACTCGTCCTCCTACAGGGCCCTCTCCCGCATAGATCTCGCCTATGCCTCCACAGGGGCCTTAGGCTGGACGCGAGCTGCAAAACATCTACCCCGTGGCATCTCAGATCACGCTCCCGTGCATATCACTATTTCCTTGGCCAAAAGCCCGGGTTCGAAATTGTTGCGCCTGTCCAGGTTCTGGGCGATTGATGACAGGTTGCAGGAACCACTGGTGGAAGCCATATGTAATTTTTGGGCAGCTAATGGGGACTCATCCAATGCTATTATATTATGGGACACCTTCAAAGCGTGGGTTAGAGGCGAGTATATTTCCCAAATATCCTCTCTGCAGTGGAAGGCTTCTCAGTCCTTAGAGGCCTTGGAAAAGAAGGCCGTGGAGAGTGAGGCCAATTATGTTCAGGCTCCCACTGACACTAACCATAAAATATGGCAGAGGACCCTTAGTGACCTTTCAATGCACAATGTTGAACAAACTCAAAAGTCCATGCTTCACTCCAAGCAGAGGATTTTCGAGCATGGTAACAAAAACGGACGACTGTTGGCATGGCTGGCAAGGGATCAGGCAGTTACCACCCACATAGCTACCATTAAAGACGCTCAGGGACATGTGTTGACAACTCCTGGGGACATTAACATTAGGTTCTTGGGTCTCTCTAGGGCAAAACTTTTCTCCGACTGCACTGAGAGACTACCTGGAGAGGGTCCCCTTCCCGACCCTTTCTGAGGAGCATAGACTGACGCTAGATGACGCTATCTCCCTTGAAGAGGTCCAGGCTGCGATTGGGGGCCTACAATGTGGTAAGACACCGGGTGCAGACGGCCTACCTACGGAGTTCTACTCCCAACATGCGGAGATCCTTGCCCCTAGAATGACGACTCTCTTTGCGAAACTTGCCAAATCCGGGGCTCTCCCAGAGTCTATGGAAGAGGCAGTAATCGTTTTGATCCCCAAACCTGGTAAGGACCCGCAGGACTGCGGGTCATACAGACCTATCTCACTGCTCAATGTGGACGCAAAGGTCTTGGCCAAGATACTGGCAACTCGCCTGTCTGCTGTGATATCCACCTTGATCCACATTGACCAGACTGGGTTTATGCTGGGCAAGGGCACTGACATAAATATTAGGCGCCTGTTCTTGAATACGTCCATAGCCCATGATAACATGGGTTCCCGGGTCATTGCCTCTCTCGATGCCGAGAAGGCATTTGACTCCATGGAATGGGAGTACTTATGGGGAGTCCTCAGGTATTTTGGGTTCGGTCCCAACTTTATACGGTGGATTCAATTACTGTATAAAGCTCCAAGAGCTAGAGTACGCACCAACAACTGGGTATCTGATTCCTTTACACTGGAGAGGAACTAGACAGGGTTGTCCCCTCTCCCCCAGCCTCTTTGCCTTGGCACTGGAGCCCCTGGCAATTTTAGTCCGGGAATCCCCGGAGGTCAGGGGGCTGCGGATTGGTAAGCTGGAGGAAAAAATATCCCTCTATGCGGATTACACCCTGCTCTATCTGAATGATGCTGGTCCATCCCTGTTGGCTGCTCTTGAGCTGTTTGATAGGTTTGGCTCAATATCTGGTATTCAAATTAATTGGACGAAGTCAGTGTTATTCCCCTTAGATGACCACGCCCAAATCACTTCTGGTCCTACTCCATTGATGTGGGTATCGGAATTCAAATATCTAGGGATCAGGGTTGCTAGAGATAATGCACAATATTACACCTTAAATGTGACTCCGCAACTCCGACTACTCAAGGACAAATGACGCTCCTGGTCGAGTCTCCCACTAAACCTTATAGGCCGTATAAGTATCCTCAAGATGATTATCCTGCCTAAACTCAACTATTTCTTTCGGAACAGCCCCATATGGATTCCGCCAACTTTTTTTAAGGAAATGGACAAATGCAGCATGTCCTTTCTGTGGAATGGTGCTGTTCCGAGGCTGGCGAAATCCACATTACATCTACTGACTCAGCTTGGGGGTCTGGCTCTCCCGAACCTCCAGGTGTATTACTGGGCAGCAATGTTGGTTACGACACACTGGTGGCTTGGGCAAGGTGCTCGAATGCAGCGGTTTGTCTCGAGGCAACGGTTTTGGGTTCCTTGCAGGATCTGCAGAACTTCGTGTACAGAGGCATAAGGGCAAATAGTGACCTGCCGGGTCCTACTAGGGCGACTGTCAGAGTATGGATTAGAGCTAGGCGTAGGTTTAACCAACCGGACTGCTGGTCCCCTGTTCAACCTCTTTGGGGGAACCCAAATTTGCCTCACCTAAAATCAGTGCCTGACCCTCAGGTATGGGCAAGGTTCGGAATTAGGACGTTGAGAGACATTATGCCTTCGGGCACCTTGCTGACATTCCCCCAGCTGACTACTAGATTTGCCTTGCCGGGATGGATGTACTTCCATTACATCCAGCTCCGACATGCAGCTAGGGCCCTATTCCCCAGTCCTCCAGTGTTGCAACTGGATCCAGTGGAGGACCTGTTGTCGGATGAAGACCTAAAGAAGCCTCTGTCGGTGCTGTATGGCACTTTACTACCCAAAGACATTCAGAAAATGGATAGGCTATTGGATAAATGGAAAAGTGATATTCCAACGTTAGAGAGGGAGGACTGGGAGGATTGCCTGGAGCAGGGCCCCAAGCTCGTTATTGCAGCAAGTGATAAACGTATCCAAACCAAATTTCTCCACAGGGTATACTTTACTTCTGTGTGCATTGCCAGAATATATCCTGGTAAGGACCCCCATTGCCCCCGGTGTAAGACACAACTTGGAACCTACTTGCATATGTTTTGGGAGTGCCCCATGTTGTCCACATATTGGACGGATATCTTTGACCAGCTGAATGTCCGCCTGGAGTTGTCTGTTTCTATGTCACCAGAGATTGCCTTGTTGGGGATACACGATGATGACCAACGTTCACATCATAGCAAACTACTGATCTCATACCTCCTCTTTTATGCTAAAAAGGAAATACTGTGTCAATGAACCTCGCCCACTTCTCCTGCGGTGGCCACGTGGGAAGCTAAAGTTAACGCTGCTCTCCCTCTATACAAGCTGACGTATATTAATCGAGGGTGTCCCTGGAAATATTATAAAGTATGGTTACCATGGACTTCTATCTAGATGATGAGGGCTTGGGATGTAGCCCGCCTCTCTCCTGCCCTCCCTCTCATCCCTTTCTTTCCCTGCTGGTTCTCCCCTCCTTTCCTCCTGGTGTCACCCTGATCTTTGCCCTTGAGTCCAGTCCTTCACCTTCACCCTCCCGTTTCTTCCTCCCCCCCATACCTCCCCCCCCCACTCCCTCCTGCTTTCTTCCCTCTTAGTCTTTTTCTCAGTAAGACACTTGGACACCTAGCTGGTAATGTTATCGTTGACTGGGACGCTGTTCCTGAGGAACGACCAGATTGATACTTTGTATGAATAGCTCTGTTCTTGTTTATTGTACTAGTTTGTCCTTACTTCAAGATCTGTCTGTACTAAATGTAAATAATGTACTAACATTGATTTTGTATATTTCTGTACTGTATACTCTTTTCTCAATAAAGCACTCCTGTTTATTAAAAAAAAAAAGTAGTTTATGAGACAGCTCCGGGGGTCTTCTTCCGACTTCGGGGGTCTTCTCGCCGGGCTCCTCCACTATCTTCTGCTCTTTTACCGCTTACTAGAGGAGGAGCCCGGCTTTCTCCTTCGTCATCCGGGGGTCTTCTTCCAACTTCGGGGGTCTTCTTCCGACTTCCCCCGATCTTCATTTTTTCTGCCGGGCTCCTCCGCTATCTTCTTCCAGCTCTTTTACTAGTGCTGGCCCGGTTTTCTCGTTCAACGCTGTCGCTGTCGCCGCCTTCTTCTTCCTTCCGTTTCTCTTCTTCTGATGTTGACACGACGCTCTCTCCGCCTGTAATGCCAGGACGTGTTGCGTGCCCACTTATATAGGCATAAGGGGCAGGGTCACCGAGTGATGTCACATGGTGACCCCGCCCCTTATGATGTCACAGTCCCAGGGGATGCTGGGACTGTGACATCATAAAGGGCGGGGTCACCATGTGACATCACCCGGTGACCCCGCCCCTTATGCCTATATAAGTTGCCACGCAACGTGTCCCTGGCATTACAGGCGGAGAGAGTGTCGTGTCAACATCAGAAGAAGAGAAGAAGGAAGAGGAAGAAGAAGAAGGCGATGGCAACAGCGATGAACGAGAAGACCAGGCCAACGCTAGTAAAGGGGCCCCCCCTTCCCCAAAGCACCCCCATGTTGAGGGCACACGGCTTTGTACGGTTTAGGAGGGGGGGGCGCTCGCTCGTCTCCACCCCCTTTCCTGACCTACCGGGCTCAGATAAGGGTCTGGTATGGACTTTGGGGGGACCCCCACGCCATTTTTTCAGCGTAGGGGTTCCCATTTAAATCATTCCAGGCGACGGGGCTAGCAAGGTGTAAATCTTGCCAATGGAGGCGGTGACATTGACTTCCTTCGCTAGTCCCATCTACCTGGAGTCACGTTCAAAATGAACAGACTTTACTCCATGTGTGGGCAAGTCCGTTCATTTGAACCGCCAAAAGTCTGGTGGATTGTCCGCTGGAAAAGTACGGTCGTGTGTGGGCAAGTCCGGCGGATCTCCGTTGGAAAGTCCGGCGAACAATCTGATCGTGTGTACGCAGCATTAGATTTTCCTTATATTTTCTATAACTATAAATGATTGTAATTGCTTGTGATTTGGAATTATAAAATGTACTCTGTTACAAGTAAACAATGTATATTTATGTTACAGTTTTCCTTTAAGTAGACTGCTGAATTGTTGAAAAGTAGGCTTTTAAGCTGCAAACATAGAATGGCAAGTCCCCAAGGATATAATTATCTAAACAAATGCTACAATAGAACAAAGATAAATTATTTTTCATGTACAACAACAACTTCTTATCCTTAGGCAAAGCCTCTAGTGGATTATATGTTCCTTATAAAAAGAAGCATTCTATAGTGGAATGTATGTAATATTAAGACAATACATTCACTGCAACATAATCTGACACAAAATGTATACAATTGTAGAAAAAATATATATTTTAATATCCTTCTAAAAATGTATGCATTACATCTAGTTGTTATTAAGCACCAACATTTGGTTAAACAGTTTTTTAAAATGTATAATACATTTGTATATAATAAAAAAAAAAAAAAAATCTCAGACAACTGGGTTTTAAAGGTAAACGCCAGGCAAACAACTTAACTGCTTCAGCCCCAGATGATTTGGCTGCTTAATGACCAGGCCATTTTTTTCCGATTCGGCACTGCATCGCTTTAACTGAAAATTGCGTGGTTCTGCGGCACTGTAACCAAACAAAATCTACGTCCTTTTTTTCCCACAAATAGAGCTTTCTTTTGGTGGTATTTGATCGCCTCTGCGGTTTTAATTTTTTTCCGCTGTAAACAAAAGAAGAGCAACAATTTTGAAAAAAACACAATATCTTAAACTTTTTTCTATAATAAATATCCCAAATTTTTTATTAAAAAAACAAACCAATTTTTAACAAAAAAACAAACCAAGTGGTTAATATACAATAGAAATGCACATATGTGAAGCCATGAAAAACCCAATAGTAGCTTATCTTTTGCACTAGCCTGCTGTAATTAAGATGTTTCTAACATCAATATGAGCAAACCACAGCGGCAGAAGGACCCCAGAAGCTCCCTAGTTTAGACTGCCCCTTAAATCTGCCACTACACTGTCTGTCTATCTCCCTCCACAGCAAGCTCTACTGCTTCCACAGAGATAGAAAAACCACAGCAGATCCTCAGATTTGGTGAGATCATCAGCTCTTGAATTGACAATCATATCCCCAGTTGGTATGGTCACATGTGACTTTTTCCACCATTACTACATGAGAATATGTCCCTGCACAAGCCACCTTTCAACTAGGGGGATCCAGAGGTTGATGCATCTTCATATTCTTCACCACAAACCTCATGGGGCATCACCCGTGTAGCCCTTCATACACTACATCATCCAGGGCCCAGGTGCAACCCTTGATCAAGCACTGGGCTTGAACCTGATGTTATGCAGCATGTTTCATGACAAAAAAAATTTCAATACATACCTGTAATGTAAAAAAAGACTAGTGAATAAAAGACTGTATTCACTAGTCACTTTTTAGTTTTCAGATTTACTATTTGTGCTTTATGTGTGCAGATCAAACATATTACAGCGCACACATGCAAAACTGACATTTACCTCCAGCAAGGCTATTTAAAAGCACCTAGACAGACATTTTCAAAAAACATTATCAAAAAATATGGGGATTTGGTCACACCATATTGCTATATGGTGCTTAAGCCCACTTACTGCGACAAAGTACCCCATGATTAGTGGGTCCTACACTATCCATAGATCGGGAGATCCTGCTTCTCTGAACCAAGGGAGCTATACTCCTCTATATGGGAGAACATGAGGTCTCCACCCATGATACAGGTGGTCACTAATTGAGGTACTTACTGAGTGGGGTGCTCCACCCAAAAGGATTTGGTCAAAATCCATACAATAGACAAAAGAGATATTTGGGGGGCACACCCTAAAAAATGCATAAAGATGGTGCTGCCATAAGACCATACAACAGAACAAACATATTACAGCGCACACATGCAAAACTGACATTTACCTCCAGCAAGGCTATTTAAAAGCACCTAGACAGACATTTTCAAAAAACATTATCAAAAAATATGGGGATTTGGTCACACCATATTGCTATATGGTGCTTAAGCCCACTTACTGCGACAAAGTACCCCATGATTAGTGGTGGAGCACCCCACTCAGTAAGTACCTCAATTAGTGACCACCTGTATCATGGGTGGAGACCTCATGTTCTCCCATATAGAGGAGTATAGCTCCCTTGGTTCAGAGAAGCAGGATCTCCCGATCTATGGATAGTGTAGGACCCACTAATCATGGGGTACTTTGTCACAGTAAGTGGGCTTAAGCACCATATAGCAATATGGTGTGACCAAATCCCCATATTTTTTGATAATGTTTTTTGAAAATGTCTGTCTAGGTGCTTTTAAATAGCCTTGCTGGAGGTAAATGTCAGTTTTGCATGTGTGCGCTGTAATATGTTTGTTCTGTTGTATGGTCTTATGGCAGCACCATCTTTATGCATTTTTTAGGGTGTGCCCCCCAAATATCTCTTTTGTCTATTGTATGGATTTTGACCAAATCCTTTTGGGTGGAGCACCCCACTCAGTAAGTACCTCAATTAGTGACCACCTGTATCATGGGTGGAGACCTCATGTTCTCCCATATAGAGGAGTATAGCTCCCTTGGTTCAGAGAAGCAGGATCTCCCGATCTATGGATAGTGTAGGACCCACTAATCATGGGGTACTTTGTCGCAGTAAGTGGGCTTAAGCACCATATAGCAATATGGTGTGACCAAATCCCCATATTTTTTGATAATGTTTTTTGAAAATGTCTGTCTAGGTGCTTTTAAATAGCCTTGCTGGAGGTAAATGTCAGTTTTGCATGTGTGCGCTGTAATATGTTTGTTCTGTTGTATGGTCTTATGGCAGCACCATCTTTATGCATTTTTTAGGGTGTGCCCCCCCCAAATATCTCTTTTGTCTATTGTATGGATTTTGACCAAATCCTTTTGGGTGGAGCACCCCACTCAGTAAGTACCTCAATTAGTGACCACCTGTATCATGGGTGGAGACCTCATGTTCTCCCATATAGAGGAGTATAGCTCCCTTGGTTCAGAGAAGCAGGATCTCCCGATCTATGGATAGTGTAGGACCCACTAATCATGGGGTACTTTGTCGCAGGAAGTGGGCTTAAGCACCATATAGCAATATGGTGTGACCAAATCCCCATATTTTTTGATAATGTTTTTTGAAAATGTCTGTCTAGGTGCTTTTAAATAGCCTTGCTGGAGGTAAATGTCAGTTTTGCATGTGTGCGCTGTAATATGTTTGTTCTGTTGTATGGTCTTATGGCAGCACCATCTTTATGCATTTTTTTTAGGGTGTGCCCCCCAAATATCTCTTTTGTCTATTGTATGGATTTTGACCAAATCCTTTTGGGTGGAGCACCCCACTCAGTAAGTACCTCAATTAGTGACCACCTGTATCATGAGTGGAGACCTCATGTTCTCCCATATAGAGGAGTATAGCTCCCTTGGTTCAGAGAAGCAGGATCTCCCGATCTATGGATAGTGTAGGACCCACTAATCATGGGGTACTTTGTCGCAGTAAGTGGGCTTAAGCACCATATAGCAATATGGTGTGACCAAATCCCCATATTTTTTGATAATGTTTTTTTGAAAATGTCTGTCTAGGTGCTTTTAAATAGCCTTGCTGGAGGTAAATGTCAGTTTTGCATGTGTGCGCTGTAATATGTTTGTTCTGTTGTATGGTCTTATGGCAGCACCATCTTTATGCATTTTTTAGGGTGTGCCCCCCAAATATCTCTTTTGTCTTATGTGTGCAGATGACCCGTCAGTCTATATGATACAAGTCCAGGTAACTGCATAGTTTAACCACTATTAGAGAATTTAAGGGGCATCTAGAGGATTTAGACAAAAGATGATTTCACAATAATAATAAGGTCCAGGGTTTGTCTGAAGCATGAAACATTAAGCTGATTTTGCAGATGGTCTTCAACAATATTTTAGACCATCCCTCCACCAAACTAGTCAAACTAGACAGAGCAGGGTGTGGCTTGGCGATGGCGGCGTGAGGAGGCACTCACTGGAGCTCTGCACAGGCTGAGGCCAGATACCGGATGGCGGCCGACACGGGCAAGCTCCTCTTTACATGCCAGGGGATCGCAAGCACCCGCTGCCCGCTGGGAATCTCAGGGGGGGCCCAAGATCACCCACTATTTTCTTAGGCGATACGGCACAACCTCTCCCATGGCCCCGGCCAAGATAGTGCCGCCGCTATGAAAAGCAACAGCAAGAGAGACTCACAGATGCAAGGTAAGACGGCCGGGGACCTGCACACTCCCAAGGACTGGCCACTCTCCCCTATCCCACCCCCAGACATCCCTCACACAGACCCACAGCCATCTTCACAAAGCATGGTAATGGAGCAGGCAGCCACACTGAGGGGACCCTCCTGGACATTGTAGCAGGCCTGCCTACCAGGCCATGGCTGCATCAATTGTTACTGCCCTCACAAGGAAGCTCCATGACCTGCATCAGCAGGTTGACACTGTAGAGGAACAGGTGCAAGACCTGAAATCTTCTAAATCTGCAACGGATGCCTGCCTCACTACACTGGAACTGGAGCAGCAGAACTTCCACCGCCAACTTGTTGAGGTCCAACTGTGACTAGACAATGGGGAAAATCGCAGCAGACGCAACAATCTGCCACTTCACGGCATCCTGGAGGCCACCATGGGCCCAGACCTGCGCACCACGGTGACAGCTATCGTAAACCAAGGCATGGGCAAACCATTTCTAGACTTTCTGGGTACCACACTTTGCCCTATGGCTGACTGTACCATGTTTTAGCTAGTTGTCCCTACGGCTACACCTTCAGAATGTTGGGTAAGATTATAGGTATCAAGGGTTCTACCTTAGCCGAATCAGGCCATCTGGCTTCTATCAACCAGTCCCACCACATTTTGTTGGGTCTTTAATGCCTATTCGCTCTCCCTGACCCGTCATACTCTTTACTGGAATGCAGGCAGGGAGACTGCTTTGCAGGTGATATGGGTCGCTGGACAGGCCTCATAACTCCCCACCTCCACATTACCTGAGTCAGAATCAGCTGGCTACCCTGCTAACCCCACTGGGTAAATACCTGGTGGATACATGCACCCGATCCACTCACCATCTTTCCTGCACCTCCCCCCCATAAGGGACCTTACCGGTTTGCATTTCTAACTTGCCAGAGGGGGAGGCGAGGCCAGTCCGGTGTCTTTATTGAAGTGGGGACAGCCCTGCTGATCGCTGGGTCCGCATCGGTACCCCTTTATGGGGTCCATATATGTCTATGTCTGGATCCTCCGTCTTGGTGACCCGGGGTTTGGTACAGAGCTGGTACATAGGGGTGTTCGCCTTAGCTGTTGCCCATTTGGGTACTGTGCCATTCTCACTGCCACCCCGGGGCACCACCACGAACTGTTAACGGTGTATGGCCATCTATTACCGTCACTGCTGCTCCCATGTTATGCTGTTATTGTGTAGTATATTGTTATTTTATTGTTGTTTGATTTGCCTATTAACTCAGTTATAATGTGTTCCTTGTTGCTCTCTTCCTGTGCACCTCCAAATATATATATATATATATATATTTGTTTTTGTTTAAACCTGAACCCTACTGCCCACTTTGGGCACACTCCTCCGCCTCTACCACCCCCAACTAGGGCAGACTCCCACTTGATCACCTGTGTTCTGAGTCAGAGTCCTCAGTTTCCTGCCATTTTAGACAGATTATGCCCCTTAACACTCCTCTCCCTCACCCCCTCCTCCCCTCCTCCCATTCCCCCTTGTCTCACATTTCTCTACTTTTTCTTAATTGTCCTTTCTCCTTCCCTGCCCTTTACTTACCTACTCCAATCTCAAACTCTCGCCCAGGTGCACTACTTCGGCAGGGGTGGAATCCCACACTGTATTGTGGTCACATTCTGCCCAGACAACACTATGGGTCTCCTCAAGGTCACCTCCCTCAATGTACGGGGCTTAACCGCTTGCCGGCCGTCTAACGCTGACAGAAGGGCATTTACAGGCATATTAACGTACCTGTACGTTGCCCTTTATGAAGCAGCTTGCGGATGGGCTCCGTGAGTGTGATCACAGGTCCTGTGGATCCTGTGGACTCGATGTCGGCGGAGATACCCGCGATCGTCTCACGGAGAGGAAGAAAGGGGAAATGCTCATTTAAACAAGCATTTCCCCATTCTGCTTAGTGACACTGACACTGATTACAGCTCTCTGTAATCGGGATCGGTGATCAGTGTCGTGTCACACATAGCCCCTCCCCTCCACCATTACTAGTAACAAAAAAATTATTAATAAAAATGCCATAAAACTATCCCCTATTTTGTAGACGCTATAACTTTTGCGCAAAACAATCAATAAACGCTTATTGCAATTTTTTCACCAAAAATATGTAGAAGAATACGTATCGGCCTAAACTGAGGGAAAACATTTTTTTTTATATATTTTTTGGGATATTTATTATTGAAAAAAGTTAAATAATAATTTTTTTTCAAAATTGTCGGAAAATTGGGGAAAAAAGGACATCAATTTTGTTTGGGAGCCACGTTGCACAACCGTGCAATTGTCAGTTAAAGCCACGCAGTGCCAAAATCGCAAAAAGTGCTCTGGTCTTTGGCCAGCCAAATGGCCTGGGGCTGAAGTGGTTAAACACGCCTGAAAAACACTCCCAGCTTTTGGCTTGGCTGCGGAAGGGCAAGACTCAAGTCACTTTTGCCAACGTCTACTTTCCAAATGTGGATCACTGCGGAAGCTTCTCCCTGAAATCCTGGAGTTTGCAGAGGGACTCCAAATCTTTGAAGGTGATCTTAATTTCGCTATGGACCCCCTTCTTGATGTCTCACAGGGTTCATCCCATCTCCCTTTCTCTAGTCTCAAGCGCCTTAAGGCAGACCTGCACACTCTTCACCTGGCTGACCCCTGGAGGTTGTTGCACCCCCAAGACCATGACTATTCCTTCTTCTCTCCGGTGCAACAAACCTACTCGCGGCTAGACTATTTTCTGGTCCTGCATAAGGACCTCTCCAGAGTGGTGTCCACCAGCATTGATGTTATCTCTCTCTCTCTCAGACCATGCCCCGATTCATTTGACCCTCCAACTGGGCCCTGTTACCCAGACTCCTCCATCCTGGTGATTGAACGAGCCTCTGCTCGAATCAGCAGACATATATGCCGAGCTCCTGGCCACCACGCGTGAATACTTTGCCATCAACGAGGCCTCGGTCACCAATCCCTTAGTAGTATGAGAGGCCCACAAAACAGTGATCCCGGGTGCATTGACCAAAATAGGAGCCCGACTTAAGAGGGAAAGGTCTCGCCGCACAGAGGAACTTTTTGTCAATCTACACAAACTAGTGTGCTCCCATAAGGCCAGCCTAGCACACTCTACATACTAGGATCTCCTTCGATTTCGTGAGGAGCTTCGTATGCTCCTATTCCACAAAACAAAGCAAGTACTAGCATGTGCCCAACGTACTAGAAGCTCCATACATCCTCTGACATGGCGACGGAGTTCAGATCCTTGTACGAGGGCCTATACAATTTAGACTGTTCCCCCACTCCGGACCCCCCTCTTGGTGGCGTGGCGACTCTTCAGTCCTACCTCACCTCTTTGGTGCAGCTCAAGAGGAACTGGAGGAGCCAATCACAGTTGCGGAACTGGGGGTGGCCCTGACCCATTTAAAGCCCAAGAAGGCCCCCCTTGCCGGATGGCTTCACCCCGAGCTATTACAAAGTCTTTTTTGAGACCCTATCTCAACCGCTGGTCTCTGCGCTGAACTCGATCACAGAAGGGGAGTCATTCCCGACTGACACATTGTGAGCTTACATCTCTCTTATCCCGAAAGAAGGGAAGGATCCGTTGCGCTGCGGGAATTATCGCCCGATAATTGCTCTTGAATACGTATCTGAAACTATTTGCCAACATTTTGGCAAATAGGCTACTTCCATATATCTTGAGTCTTGTCCACAGAGATCAAGCAGGTTTCACGCCCCTTTGCGAACCACAAGACAATACCATCCGGGTGGTGAACTTGATCCATGCAGCCAGGTCCTCAAAACGGCCTCTCCTCTAGCTGTCCATGGACGCAGAGAAAGCCTTTGACCGGGTGAACTGGTCCTTCATGCGAGCCACTCTAAAACACATTGGTCTACGATTCTCAATGCTGAGTTGGATACTATGCCTCTATTCGAACCCCACGGCCACAGTCAAGGTCAATGAAATGAGATCTAACTTCTTCAATATCCATAACGGCACACAACAGGGCTTCCCCCTGTCCCCCTTAACTTTCATACTGACCCTAGAGCCCTTCTTGTGCATGGTTAGAGCGAATTCTGCCATTGTCAGCTTTCAGAAAGCTTTTGGGATGCACAAAGTGTCCGCATTTGCGGATGACCTGATCTTTTTCCTAACAACAGATCCACTAACCTCCCTTCCTCAACTCTTTCAGTCCCTAACAGATTACAGTGCCCTTTCTTTTTTTCAAATTAATATAGCCAAATCGTCTGAATATCATGGGGGGAAAACACCTGATCACATCACTTCGCCCGGATTTTCCCTTTCACTGGGCAACTGAAATTCGCTACATGGGTGTCGATATCACCCCCAACCCCTCCACTCTTTACTCGCCGAACTTCTTACCCTTACTTACCTGCCTCAAAACAGATCTTCTGCATTGGCACTCGCTCACATTAACGTGGTTTGGTTACTGCAATGCCCTCAAGATGACGATACTACCCAGGGTGCTGTACATGTTGCAAGCTATTCACATTTGCCTTTCTCCAGTGTTCTTTAAACGGGTGAACTCAATGTTCAGAGATTTCATCTGGTCCTACCGCAAATCTCGTATTAGGTTGCAACTTCTCCATCTTGCAAAGCATAGGGGAGGAGTTGGTCTCCCAGATGTGAAAGCCTATTGCAGGGCTACACACCTCACCAGGTTGGTGGACTGCCATTTGTCACACAGCAGCAAAACGGTGGGTGACCATGGCGATGGAGGACTCTGGCTATACAGCCAAAAGTTGGCCATGGATCTCATCACCTCTCCCAAGGGCCCACACTGAACACTCCACACTGGGCAGCACTCTTCTGGTGGTCAGGGACACATTCAGACATACTTTAGTGTCGACTCTGCCCTCTCCTATGGTACCATATTGGGCAACCCGGAATTTTCACCAGGCCTTCAGAATCCACACTTCCAGTGTTTTAGTCATGAGTTGGAATCTCCACTTATGTGACTTTGTGGGTGCGGATGGCCGACTCACTCCCTCGGCAGGGTATCAGCGATGGATCCCCTGCTGGACTTCTGGAGCGGTTTCCAGCTACGCAACTTTCGTATATTTTCCAGATATTCGCAGGTCGAAAAAAAATTATTTATAAATGAATCCTCAGCCATGGAATACAATAGAATTAAACAAAAAGGCTGCCATCAGCGTGGCTGTATGGTCCTCCACCCCTGCACCTAAATGTCAGAGCCTTGTGCACCAGGGCTAAACATTATGTGTGCATGAGGCCTTACATTTGTGTTCCTGTCAGAGTCGCCCCATACATGAGCCTCCTTGCCCATTTGTGTCCCCAGCAGGATCTCCCCACACATTTGTGTCCCCAAAGATTTTCCCCACACAATTGTCTCCTCATCAGTCTCTCCCTACACCCTTCTGTCCCCAGTAACATCCCCCCTTGCACATTTCTGTTCCCATAACAGCCACCCCTCACACATTTGTGTTCCCATCAGAACTCCTGCCATCAGAACTTCTGCCAATCAGCGCCCCCACATGTGTGTCCCCCATCAGAGCCCCCACACTTTTGTCCCACATCAGAGCCCCCCCTGCACACTTCTGTCCTCATCAGAGCCCCCCCTGCACATTTGTGTCCCTATCAGAGACCTTCGTACTTGTGTCCCCCATCAGAGTCCCCTTCCCACATTTGTGTGCCCATCAGAGCCCCCTTTTCACATATGTGTCCCCTATCAGAGCCCCCCCCCCACTTTTGTCCCTATCAGAGTCCCCCTGCACACTTGTGTCCCCATCAGGGCCCCCCTGCACATTTATGTCCTCACCAGAGCCCCCCCTGCACACTTGTGTCCCCCTCACACTTTTGTCTCCCATCGGGTTCCCCCTCACACTTGTGTCCCCCATCATAGCCCCCCCCACACTTTTGTCCCCCATCAGAGACCCCCCTATATTTTTGTCCTCCATTACAGCCCCCCACACACACACACACACACTTTTGTCCCCCATCTGAGTCCCCCCCTACACTTGTGTTCCCACCAGAGCCCCCTCCCCCAGCACATTCTATTCCCGTCACTGTCTTCTAGATCAGTGTTCATTACCGCTGTGCTGCTTCTCTGAAGGGCTGGCATTAGAGCAGACCCACTGCACTTCACAGGTCCCACCCTGCTTTTACACAGGCACGCTGTATGTGAAATAACAGTGAAAAAAGACACTGAATTTAACTGCGAGGCCGGAGCCGGAAGGTGCACTGGAACAATTTGGACTTTGTTGGCTTTTATTTGAGTCACAAGACTTGCGCTGCACACCCCCTCAATGCCTGTCAGAATGCAGTCCCTTCAGTGAGTTTGATGACTGTAGCTGCCGCAGGCCACACTTTGGAGACCCCTGCTCTATATAAGGCCATTCGGGGATGTTACTGCACCCTCATTTGCTAATATCTCTACAGTATTGTTCCAGTAGTGCTTGGTTGGTTGTTTTCTGTGGGCCTGTACCTTTCTGATATAAATTTTTGCAAAAAATTACATTTCCTCCTCTATCATTTTCCATAAGGATGCATATCTTATTTCATTGCCATCCGTTCCTTTAAAACCCATCACATTCCACATGAAAGACAACTGCACCCACACCTGGTTTGAGTCAGAAATAATTCCACCGCCATCTCCTAACACTATAAGAACTTGCAGAAGTGCTGCTATTTCCACATATTGTGCAGAATGAGCTCTACATGAATATAAAAATTGTCTCTGTACCTCGCCACCTTTTAAACAAACACCAGCAAATCCTGCAATTCTGCTTCCATCTTTATAGTAAGAAGAACCATCAATGTACCAGCAAAAAGGTTTGGATACAGCAGCAAAAACACTGTGCTGGAAACTATTTCCTTGCACTGGACATTCATGAGGTTCACCTTCAACCATCAATCCACCAATCAGGAGACTAGGTTCCTTTTACATCAAACCCTCAATACCGTATTCTCTGACAATAAAGCTGTAGTCCATCTTGCAAGCCTTTTACAATTCACATTTGCTTCTTTCCATTTCCCATTTGCTAACATGTCTATAGGAGTGTGATGACTAGCAATGATAACCTTTTGTGTACCTGTCAAATACCTGAATTTACATAGTAGGTACACTTACTTTGCCACTGAGACATGTAAATAGTTGGGGGCTGGCTTACATAGTATTACATGTATTAAAGCTTATATAGTGAATTTGTTTATTGCCCAATAACAACACAGCAACCACAAAGGATACTTCAATTCTACAGATGATAATAAGCGTGATGCATAGGCTACAGGTCTTTGTTTTCCAAAATATTCTTGTGTAAGTACAACAGATAAACTACTGGGGTCTACATTTGGGTAGAGTCTGAATTTGTTGTTGGGGTCTGGTGATGCTAATGAAGGGGCATTGCCTAAAGTTATCTTTGAAGCTTCAATAGCTTGTGTGTGCTCTGATTTCCATTTCCATGCTTCTTTTTTTGGCAGATTATACAAACACTCTGTTAATGCTGCATAATGAGCCACAAATGCCCTTCAGAAACCTGTTATGCATAAGAATTGTCTCAGAATTTTTTCATCCGTGGGTAATGGCATCTTACTTATCAGTTCAACTCTTTGTTCATGTATACTTTCCCCCGACTGTCCTACAGTCACACCCAGAAATTGGACTTCTTGCTTCTTCAATTGTATTTTCCTTGGGTTCATTTTCAAACCTGCTTCCCTCAAAAGCTGTAACATTTCCCTCACATATTTCACATGCTCCTCCATAGAGGCTGACCCAATCAAAATGTCATCAAAATGTCATCAACATATGAAAACTTATTAATCACTTCTTTAATATGTGAATGAAATATTGCTGCACTGTCTTTATAGCATTGGGGTAAAACTGTTTAATGAAATTGAATGCCTTCCCAGCTAAAAGCTGTTTTGTATTGGCATTTTGGGTCATGGGGTAAATTCCAATAGCTGTTACTGATATATAACCATAAACCAGTTAATTTCTGGCTTTAATTTGGCAATCATTTCAGGGTAAACTGCTACAACAGGTGCCATACTTTTAACATATTTGTTTATGGCACGATAATCATCAGCCTGAACGACCAATCAGGTTTAATGACAGGCCAGTAGGGGTGAGCTTCATGTTCGACTCGAACATCGTCTTTTTGGCTGTTCGACGAATTGCCAACTTTATGGGCCGTTCCTGCTAAATTCGAATGGCGCGTCACGGCCCATAATTCACTGCGGCATCGCAGTGCATTGCTGGCTGCTGATTGGCCAATCATGCACTATGACCTGCATGCTTTGGCCAATCACAGCGCAGGAAAAAACAGAGAGCCATGTTTGGCCAAAGCCAGGGTGGCTTTGGCCAATTATGTCTCAGGGGGTTTAGTACACGCCCCACACTATATAATGCCGCCTGTGTGATGGTCTTGTGTAGTGTGTTGCGGCGGCGGTTAAAGACAGAGAGAGAGAGACAGTGTCATTTCATTTGAGTTAGATAGAGTAAGCAGGCGAGTCAGCTTCAGTTACAGTGTGTAGAGGATATATATGCATCCCAGGTGTGTTGTGTATATATATTTATACACTGTATTCAGTTTAGCTAGATCCGTTCCTGTTCTTCTCTTCATAATATTCTGACAGAATGAAAGGTAAAAAACTGCGCTAATCAGAAAATTGATTGGATCAGTAACACAGCAGCAATAAATGTGGGATAAACACAAGCAAAAATGAAAAAGAAAAAAATGCGCTAATAAAGTCCAAATTAATACTAGAAGTATATATATAATGATCATGAAGTCCCAAGTAATTTAAACAATCAAAATTTCCTAGCGGAAATAGATCCAGGGAAAGTATTTCATCAATTTTATAGAGAACATGCTCACCAGATTGCAAGCCACAGAATCACATATGGCTTTAACCCAGCCCGGGTTGATGTTTTTTTGCTAGAAGACAGTCTGATAAGATGGTATGATGTAGATTTTAAAACCTTTTTCAATTTTATACTTGGCTCATGAAACAGGATTACATGCCACCGAGAAAAAAGGAAAAAATATGCACCATAGCGTAATTCTGCTACACTCCAAAAAGTGCAGTTTTAAACAAAAACACTCTAATGCCCCGTACACATGGTCGGATATTCCGATGGAAAAAGTCCAATCGGATTATATTTTCGGAAAATCCAATCGTGTGTGGGCTCTAGCAGGCTTTTTCCATCGGAATTTCCGACAGAAAAAATTTGAGAGCAGGATCTCAGATTTTCCAACAACAAAATCCGATCTGACTTTTTTTTCCAAACATGTGTAGAGAATTCCGACGGACAAAGTGCCACGCATGCTCAGATCAAATTACGAGACCAAAGCTATTGGCTACTAGCCTCTACATAGTTCAGTCGTACGCAACGAACATCACCACATTTGGAACGATCAGATTTTCCGACAACTTTGTCCGACCATGTGTCTGCAACACCAGTTTCGGACAAAATCCGTCGGAAAAAAACTGACGGATTTTGTGGTCGGAATTTCCGACCGTGTGTACGGGAGCTTAGAGACAAAAATAAAAATGCAAAAAATAAAAAATATAAAATATAAAAAAACACCCAGTGGTTGAAAAACAAATATAAGTGCACCACCACCACACAGAAGGCCTCCTTACCAGATGCCAAAAAGGAAAACACATATACGGATATCCCTTTAAGGCTCTCCCACATAGGCCAAACAGGTGTAGAGAAAGAATGTACACGGATAAAAGCCCAGTGATTAAGACTTAATTAATGTGTGCTGCCACCACATAAAGTGCCTAATTAACGGAAAACCAGATCAAAAAAGCCAACAGCACTTTCTAAGAAAATGAATCCTCCACAGTATGTAATCTATGTTGATCGATGGGTGAAAGACAAAACAGACGTTTTCATAAAATTTGAGATAAAAAGTTACAGAGCCGGCCGGCTGCAAACAAACACTCCCGTCCTTCTAGCGTGGTGATGTTGGCATGTGCTTCCTCAGACACGTTTCGTCATAGCTAACATTTTCAATGGGGAATGGGCAGCGTGCTAAGTCACCACCTTATATAAAACCACACCTCTGTCTGAGTCCCGGATGTAGATCCTCGAGCGCCATTTTAGTTGTGGGCAGCCCTTACATCAATCATGTCAGAGAAACTTTTATTGGATACCACTGACGGCAGAGATTCTAAACGCCATCTTTAATATGGGTATCCCGTACCTGATGTAAACAATGAATAATTTTATTCATTGAGAGGATAAATGATAAATGATAAAAGTGATTCTGAGCTTCACTCCGAACAGATTTCTTTCCTTATTGAACTGTTGGAATTCGCAGCAACCCACAACTATTTTTGGTTTTGGAATCAGTTCTATATACTGAGTAGGGGGTGGCTATGGGGGCTAAATATGCCCTCAGCATCGCCAACCTATTTATGGCAAAATGGGAGGAGGATGTCATCTATGCCCAGAACATACCTCAGTTGGTTCTGTGGATAAGGTTCATAGATGATATCCTCCTCCTATGGGACGGTGATATCCAATCCCTTCAATCATTTATGGTTTTCCTTAATGGCAACCAGAGGGGTATAGAATTAAAATATGAGATGAGTGATATTGAGATTCATTTCCTGGACTTGAGGATTAAGGTTAAAGGTGACAAGTGGATCACTTCCACTTACTTCAAGTCCACAGACAGAAACTCTTTCATTCCCACAAATTCTTGCCACCATGGACCTTGGCTTGGGTCGGTTCCAAAAAGCCAGTACATTAGGCTCAAGAGAAATTGTTCTAAGGAGGATGAATTTCTATTGCAGGCAGAGACCCTTACTCAAAGGTTTTTGGAGAAGGGGTATACAAAGGGGGGATCTATTTCCGCTAAGAAATTTTGATTGTTTAAATCACTTGGGACTTTATGCTTATTATATATACTTCTAATTAGTGATGGACGAACTACCGACAGGATGTTTCGCGAACGTGATCCGCGAACGCGCCCAAATGTTCGCGAACCTCAGGTTCCCTTCGGGCCCCATTGACTAATGGCAGGCGAACCTAAAAGACCTCCAGGTCATATTTTCAGCCACAAAATACTTACTAGCTGTGCACACTTAGTCCCACAACATGGACACTGACATACCAGAAGTATTAAGTGAATCTGGGATCGACAACGACAAGCATTCTTTTTTTTATCTGTGAAATTTTGTCAATTCAAGGCCATGGAGAAGAGGCAAGGTCAGGCCAGGCTATGAAGGGGGTGCAGGAGATGATTGATCAGTGCCACAGTCAGGGCAGCGCAGTCCTGTGCCAGTGTCCCAGTGTGCCAACCTGTGCTTGAGTCCCTGACCCCTCCCTCTGCCCGGCCCTTACCCCCACCTATGCAGGGCTCCACTGCGGTGGTCCGGAGGTGCCAGTCCAGTGCTGATCCATTCCTCAGCCATGGTGCTGGCACTGCCTGCTGATTGGCTTCTTTGCTGCTATCTCCCTCACTGACACCAGCACAGAGATAGAGAGCACTGACATCAGCACCGAGATAGAGAGAACTGACATCAGCACCGAGATAGAGAGAACTGATACCAGCACCGAGATAGAGAGCACTGACCCCAGCACTGAGATAGAGAGAACTGACACCAGCACCGAGATAGAGAGCACTGACACCAGCAACTCGCTGTGGGACCCAAAAATATGACACCGCTCAACTTCTTCAAACAGGAGGGTACGGGCATATAGTACGATGTGCTTTTTTTTCTACAAGTGAGCCAAAGGTAGAAAAAAGGTCTGTGTGCTAGATTATATAAATCGTTTATAGAGTTATGCATATACATAGTCTACTAATCACATGTGTTGAATTCCCCCGAGATCCATGCCTCATTCATTTTTATAAATGTGAGGTAGTCAACACTGTCGTGAGCTAGGCAAGTGCGCTTATCGGTCACGATCCCCCCTGCTGCGCTGAACGTCCTTTCGGACAGGACAGTAGAAATGCACTATACTATGCTTTCTATATTTGAAAGTATTTTATTATTATTTTAGTATATTATCAGTTTATTTCACCTCTTTATACTGTACACCTATACCAGTCCTTAAAAGGACTTTTGTGGACCTAATAGTAGCTAGCTAGTGTATTAGACTATCCCTGCTCCAAACGCCAACCTTTCCCTACACTGAGAAACAATGCCGATCCTGACCTCCCTGGGGCCCTAAGCAAAATTCTGCTAAGGGGCCCTCTACCTGACCCGTGATGCCGTGAGCTATGTAAACTATTTGCCATTGCCACACAGTCACACATGACACTTCAGTGCTCCCCAATACAATCCTCCCTCCTTTAAACAAAACAATGCCTTCCCTTACATCAGGGTCCCAAGAGAGCCCCCCTTAAATCAGTGTCCTCAGAGAGCCTCCCCTTACATCAGGGTCCCCGGAGAGCCCCCCTTAAATCAGTGTCCTCAGAGAGCCTCCCCTTACATTAGGGTCCCCAGAGAGCCCCCCTTAAATCAGGGTCCCCAGAGAGCCCCCCTTACATCAGGGTCCCCAGAGAGCCCCCCTTAAATCAGTGTCCCCAGAGAGCCTCCCCTCACATCAGGGTCCCCAGAGAGCCTCCCCTCACATCAGGGTCCCCAGAGAGCCTTCCCTCACATCAGGGTCCCCAGAAAGCGCCTCCTTACATCAGAGTCCACTCAGAGGTCCCCCCTTGCATCAGAGTCCACACAGAGGTCCTCCTTACATCAGAGTCTGCACAGAGGTCCTCCTTACATCAGAGTCTGCACAGAGGTCCCCCTTACATCAGTGTCCGCACAGAGGCCCCCCTTACATCAGAGTCTGCACAGAGGTCCCCCTTACATCAGAGTCTGCACAGAGGTCCCCCTTACATCAGAGTCTGCACAGAGGTCCCCCTTACATCAGAGTCTGCACATAGGTTCCCCCTTACATCAGAGTCTGCACATAGGTTCCCCCTTACATCAGAGTCTGCACATAGGTTCCCCCTTACATCAGAGTCTGCACATAGGTTCCCCCTTACATCAGAGTCTGCACATAGGTTCCCCCTTACATCAGAGTCTGCACATAGGTTCCCCCTTACATCAGAGTCTGCACATAGGTCCCCCTGAGTGACAGGTGTGAGGGGCCCCGCCCTCCTCCATCAGTAAAAACAATGCAAAACCGGTTTGTTATCTTATACAAAGCCTGTAGTCTCTTGTTATCTGTTAACTGTTGCTTTGAAACTTACAATGTCCCTGTACTATGTGCTTCTATACATACATCCATGACTATAGTATAACTGATGTGTCTTACTTACCCCTACATAAACCACCTTTAACTGCTACATACCCTTAGCATCTACCCCAGAAAATGAGACCACACCAATCTGGAGTAAATATTGGCCATAGCAGCCAATAACTTTATTTATAAATAACCAATAATAAACATAAATTAACATAACTACCACTAGTAAGGCACTTCCTCCATAAAACTCCTCCTGTTGGTCTGTGCAGGAAAAACCCACCAGTCATAACGGCACTGCGGAACCAAACTATAATAGGCCTCATGCTGACTCAGAGGTAACAAACACTGTCCCTGATAATAACATTAGCTAAGCTACTGTTAGCTTCATCACACACACGGGTACCATACACCAGAAGGTCCCGAACTTCAAATCTGGGGTAAATCCTTGATCCGCACAGACCAACACCATGCCGCTGCCACGACAAAATTTATTCTGAAATCATAAAAAGGAATCATTAATAAAACAACAAACCCCCCAATATTAGGGAGGGAGGGTGGGAAGCTTGCTCCTCCTGGCAGACTGAGCTGGGGAGGAACCACCCCTTCTGCAAATGTCCTGTCCTCCTCCCCTCTACCACCTTTCAGCCAATCCAGCTACACCATCCACACATGCAGCTCACATATCACCACCCAGTTAACCCTGTCATGCCCGCCCTGCGCCCATTATGTTATTTCTTTTGCTCTGGGCTCTCTTGACTATAGTATAACTGATGTGTCTTACTTACCCCTACATAAACCACCTTTAACTGCTACATACCCTTAGCATCTACCCCAGAAAATGAGACCACACCAATCTGGAGTAAATATTGGCCATAGCAGCCAATAACTTTATTTATAAATAACCAATAATAAACATAAATTAACATAACTACCACTAGTAAGGCACTTCCTCCATAAAACTCCTCCCGTTGGTCTGTGCAGGAAAAACCCACCAATCATAACTTAACGGCACTGCGGAACCAAACTATAATAGGCCTCATGCTGACATGCTGGCTCAGCGGCAACAAACACTGTCCGCAGTGCACCTGATAATAACATTAGCTAAGCTACTGTTAGCTGTATCACACACACGGGTACCATACACCGGAAGGTCCCGAACTTCAAATCTGGGGTAAATCCTTGATCCGCACAGACCAACACCATGCCACAGCACACAAGGGCAAAACCTTACCCTTGTGTGCCCTGCCACAACCTCAATGCTCGCTGTATGCCATCCTGCAGACCCATGGACCACAAATCAGTCTCTACATCAGTAAGGTGCACACCATCTCTTTTCAGGTACCGCCAGGTGTCCACCTCCAATTCCCAATGTCTTATAGCCAGCCCTCCATTCCTGACTACAAACCCGCTGACTTCCTTGTTTATCTTTCTACGGGCCCTGTTAATTTTTTCCACAGACCTGGCCCCCCTCCAAGATGTTCTGGCCACCATGTCAGACCACACTATAACCATGTGTGAAAAGACACGGCGGAGCTGGCAAAAATCAAACTTAATGTCCTTGACCAAGTCCAACATGGTCCTGCGGCCCAAGTCATTACCTCCCACATGTAATATTAACACGTCTGAAGGTCCGTCCCAGCGCGCAAAACCATATATCTCTGACACAGCCCTGCCCCCCAACATGCCCGGCACCCCCAACCAATGTATATAAGCCTCCTGCCTTGAGAACCCAAGTTGCCTGCCATCCGAGCATCACCTCTCCTAGCTCCCCAGCAAACATAGGAATGGCCTACTATCCAGACCAGTCCCTGTGTTCTTCCTATGAGAAAGGAAGAGAAGAAAACACCCAAAACCATCAACAACTTGCCAATAAACAAAGTACAAACTCCCAACTGTCCCTCCTGTACCCCCCCTTACACAAGCATAAGGTGAGGACGAACATATGATCTAAACCTCCTAGATTCCCACCTCCCAATTCGCTTAACAGCATCCTCATCCAAACCCCATCTAACTGCTTCCGTGGCTGCCCCTATGCAAAATGAGTGTGAGGAAAACCGTCTGTCCCCCAAACCCAAAGCCACCAAACATCTTTTAAAAACTGCCACAAATTGAAAGCGCGATAGAGCCCACCCATCTTGGTGTATCAATAAAGATCCCCCGGCTGCCGGGCGCACTACTAAAAATTCACTAACCAATGTTATAGGGCACAAGGGTGAACCTGGCAGTGAAAACACCTGCACCAGCTTACCCTTGCCCCGCTGATCCGTTTTAGACTTTCGCAGCATGATGGACACCCTATCCCCATCTCACACCACATCCCCAACTCTCAACCCCCCATGAGCTTTTCTGGAAGGGCTAACCAACTCGATAATTCTGAATGCCCCAAAAAATGCCAAGGCAAACGCTGCCTTAAACAATGTAACTTCGTATGCTGATGAACACATAACCCCTAGCTGTCCCATCAACTGACCCAGGAGCTGGAACGAAACCGGGCACCTAGAGTCCCTGTTAGGCTGAGACCGCCTATAACCCTTCATCGCCTGCCTCACCCAAAAATCTTTTAACTTGAACCAAAACGCCAACCCAGCCAACTTCTTGTCTAAGCCCCCAGCTGAGACCCCAGCCTCCAAATTCCTGGACACAAAGTACAACACTAATAAACGGAAGTCCTGTTCTTCCCGTTCATCTGTGACTTGTTGTACCAAGGCCTCCCACTCAACCCACACCCTGTTATAAGCTGCCCATGTCGTGTCGCTCACCGACCGTCTGATCCAACCTGTTAGTCATCCAAAGCAATCCTCCAGAGCCACTCTGGACACGGGACCCCGTGCTGTTCCGCCCTTGGTGCCAACTCCCGAAACTTGCCCCACTGAAAGCGAGACAAAGCATCAGCGATGACATTCTCCACTCCCGGGAGGTGCACAGCGTAGACGAACACGTTCAACTGCATACAACGTAACACCAGGTGCCTAAGTAACCTAACTACCGGCGGCGAAGCCGCCGATACCATGTTGATCACCTGGACCACCCCCAAATTATGCCCGTGGAACCTAACCTTCAAATTCCGAAAAGCTTCCCCCCATAGTTCCACCGCCAGTACCACCGGAAACAGTTCCAACAGTAACATGTTCTTCACAAGGCCGGCTTCCTTCCAGGATTCCAGCCATGGCCCTGCACTCCATTTGCCCTGGAAAAAGGCACCAAAACCCGCTGCCCCAGCTCAATCGGTGTATAATTCCAAGTCAAAATTGCTGACGGGACCCGACATCCACAGCGTCTGCCGTTGAAATTAGCCAGGAACTTGTGCCATGTCGCCAGGTCCTCCCTATGAGCCTTCACTAAGCGCACGTAATGCTTAGGGGATGTGACCTCCGTGGTACTTGCTGACAGCCGTCTGCAAAATACCCTCCCCATTGGCAAAATGCGACACGCAAAGTTCAATTTACCCAGAAGCGATTGCAACGGTCTAAGCTGAACCTTGCGCAATCCCATAATCCCCCGGATCTCTGCCTGCAGCGCCGTCAATTTTTCTTCCGGCAGCCTGCATTCCATCTTTTCTGAATCTAACACAATGCCCAAGAAACTTAAAACCGTCTTAGGGCCTTCCGTTTTATCCGGGGCTAAGGGAACCCCAAACTTCTCTGCTACATGCTCCAACGTAGTCAACAGGACCCTGCAGATTTCCGACGCTGGCGGCCCCACGCAGAGGAAATCGTCCAAATAATGTATGATTGAACTCAGTCCCGCAACGTCCCGGACCACCCATTCCAGAAATGAGCTGAATTTCTCAAACAGCGCGCAGGATATGGAACAGCCCATTGGCAAGCACCTATCCACATAAAACTCTTCCTGCCACTGACATCCCAACAGCCGAAAGCTGTCAGGATGCACTGGCAGTTGCCTGAAGGCGACTCTATGTCGGCCTTCGCCATAAGCGCTCCTTGTCCATATTTCCTTAACCAGAACATCGCAGCATCAAATGATGTATATGAAACTGCACAAATCTCAGGGTCGATGGCATCATTCACTGAGGCCCCCTTTGGGAACGATAAATGATGAATGAGCCTAAATTTATTAGGCTCCTTTTTGGGAACTACCCCTAAGGGTGACACCACCAAGTATGGCATGGGAAGGCTGGGGAAAGGGCCCCACATCCGTCCCAATGCCACTTCTTTGCGTAATTTTTCGGATACAACCCCCCTGTGCTGCAAAGCTGACCGCAGGTTTCTTGCTAACGGGGTAGTGGTATCCAGCTGCGCCGGAATCCTAAACCCCTCGGAAAACCCCTGAGCCAGCAGCCTCGCCGTCTCCCTATCCGGGTACCTATCGAGAAAAGGCAGCATCTTTTCCACCCTCACCGGCGTTGTCCCCCTTTCCTGCAGTATCACCTGTCTTACCTTTTCCCTGCTTGAAGCAGCGGGACATGGGATGTCCTCCGCCACATCCAGAGCATTCGTGCTTGTACTTGCAGGACCCTCCAAACTTGCAGGATCCCTCATTAAATTGCCAACATAACCCCTTCTTTCTTGTGGCCGATTGTCTGGAGTTAGTGGACCCACCGGCCCCCCCTTGAAAAAACTGACGGTCCGGCTTAGCTCAGGTCATAAGGCGCATCCATAAACTGATGTCCTTATGGTCCCACCTTAAGGACGGGTGAATCGCCCTCCGCTGCCTAAACTGCTCGTCATAACGTAGCCATGAAGTTCCACCGTAGACTCTGTAGGCCTCTCCCACGGCGTCCAGATAGCAGAACAGCGCCGAGCAATGTTCCGGATTCCTCTCCCCTATCACACTAGCCAATATAGCAAATGCCTGTAGCCAATTTGTAAACGTCCTAGGGATAAGCCTATACCTCCTCTTTTCTTCATCCTCCTTTTTGTGGTCCTCTGGTCTTACCCTCCCCAAATTTAACTTTTCCAGCGATAACAGGGCGAAGATCTCCACCTAGTCACCTTTCCAGATCTTTTCTCTAACTTCCTGCTTTAGATGAGCCCCTAGGGGCCCTTCAAAGCACACATACACCTTATATTTGGCTTCGTCAGCCAACCTCACCAAGTCTTGTTTTTTAGATGTATCGGAGGTACCCTCCCCCGCAGATTTTTGCCCTGCCTCCTTCTCAGCGACCCCTGCCGCGCCACGCCGTCGGCTCCATGTCCGCAGACACTTGTCCCCCAATCTCCCCTAACGCCCCCGTCACCCCAACACCTTTTGCTGGGGCAACCCACGCTGACACCGGGGCCTGAACCCCACCCGTCCCAGGGTGCACCAACTCCTTTAACCTCGCCAAGAACCCCTGCAACTCCGTCTCCGCCGTTGCCCGGTCTGCACCCGGAGCTGCCAGAGGGGGAGGCACGGTCACTGCTGACCGCCCTGCATACCTATGACCCCGCCCCACAGACCCCATAGTGTTACATGGCATAGCATAGACAACATGTGATGACTTACCGTGATGCCTGGTTGGGGCCCCACCAGCCGAAGGACCATGGACCACTGCCGCTGAAAGGGTAATAAATCAAGATTAGGGGTATTTGTCTGCTTTGGTTTACCGTTACATCCGATACCAGATCTGGGAGATTTGCCCTTTGAGATAAAGAAACATATACACAGCAGGTTTCTCTCCGAGCAAATCTAATCTTTATTCTTGGGTGTCGATATAAGAGGGCTTTTCAGAAAGTACCGCCCTTTAACAGATTATCCAATCATATACAGAGACGCACAAGTACAGTCTGACGCCCACAGTGAAACTAATTATTTCTAAAATATCACGTGCTTTACGAGAAATGAAACTCAACAAGAAGATTACAGTATTATGGGAAAACGAAACTAGACTAGCAGAACTTGAGCATACTTCACAAAATGGATGTTAGAGACACACAAAATGGAAGCTGACTATAATACAAAAGAAGTAGTTAAACTAAATATCCCTTCAATCCCCTCTTAGATCATATAAGATGATCTCTACATTATATGTTGTGCTTTAATACTTCTTTGGGGCTGTGGCATAGATTGCCTGATGACTCTTCATGTATGTCATGTGAGATGGAACCTTATCATCAGGAGATCGAAGGTGCGCAATTATGTAAGTGCAACATTTAAAACAGAAGTAAAGAATCAGAGCAAGGATAAATACCATAACAAGGACAATGTCTTTTAACCATAAAAATATACCTCCAAGCTCAAATCCTACATTGGCAAATGGGCTCCATGTTTTAGCAATGTCCCTAGCTTCCTGCTGGAGCTGGCCTCTAGTGGATGTCCCCCTTTTATAATCCCCTACCATTCCCATGACAGATAACAAGGATACAAGGTAACACCATCCCTTAACATGGAGGGGCACCCAGGGATAACACACTCCTACAACATACATAGATACTTTGTCCCAGTGCAAAAGGTCTCTTAGCGACAAACTCATGAGTGCACTTGTCCTGTGTTGCGATTTATAAATTAGTGTAATATTTCACCTACATTTTTAGAGAAAAAGAAAAAGTTATGCAAAGTACAGTTTAACCCTGGGTCAATTACTTGAAACAGTGAGCAGGCAGGGGCAGAGACTCCGGATTCGCACATGGAGATATTAAATATTGACCTGCTGCAGAAAGAGGGGTTAGTCTGTGTCTCATTCCCTAAATTAAAACACCAAACAGGGGAATGACTTCTACCTGCTATTGGAAAGGTAACAATGTTGTTTATGTACAGAGTGGATATGTTAGTCAAGAATACAGGAGGAGTCTCATTGAGAAAGGAGGAAACATTTAAAGGTACAGCCAAAAGGGCAATTCGGGCAGTACTAGGATGTAATATTATTATTATTATACAGGATTTATATAACCATTTGCGCAGCGCTTAATATGCTACATATTCAACATTCTTCATACCCTGATTTTTTAGCATAAGCATACTTAAATTTTAGCAAAAGCATCTTATCAGTAAAACTATCTCCAATCTCTCTCTTGGTTCTAGCTTGTGTCAATATAATGTTCTTGTGTGTGTGTGTGTTTGTGTTCCCACAGATACTTTTAATTGCACCCAAATCTTCAGGGTGGTAGATACAGTTAGTGGTGATCCAGGTGGGTAGGAACACTGTCAGAGAGATCAGGATTAGTGGGCAGAATGCCTTGTCAGAAGTCTGTGGTGAAGTAAGCAAGGTCATCTTCTCTGGCCGGACCTGCTTTCCCAGGAACTCCTTCATCTGCTTGGACTTCTGCTTGAGGGCCTCCTGTATCCAAGATCTCCTTCTTGCTCTTGGGGCTTTGGGCAACCTTTTTCACTCTGTTGGCATGGATCCAGGACTGGCAATTTTTCACTAGGATGACTGTTCTGGTCACTGCAACCACTGTGGTAGGAGGTCCAAAGGGATACTCTTGCTTCTTATTTCTGTTCAGCTGTTGGACCACCACGGTGTCTCCCAATTTGAAGGGGTGAGTCGTTTCCTGTGAAGAAAAAGAAAAAGGTGCGAGCAACATTTCTCTCAACTGTTTACAATGTTTCAACCAATTACCTTACATATTCTTCCTGTAATAAGTCTAAATCTCCCTTTTCTATCATTAAATGTGCTCTGGCCCATGGGGTGGGGAAAAAATCGACCCATCAAGACATCAAAAGGTGAATACACTGTTGTCTTGGAAGGGTCATTCTTATTTCTGCCAGGACTGCTGGGAGGACCTTCTTCCAGTTGGCAAAGGTTCCTCCTGTGGCCTTTCTTATTTTGTCTTTTTATTTTTATTGTTCTGTTTATTCTTTCTACTATCCCTGAGCTTTGAGGGTGTTAGGGAATGTGAAACTTCCGTTCTATCTTGAGAGTTTTTACCCAGTCCTGGCAGACCATTGATACAAATGTAGGTCCATTGTCTGTCTGAGTTTATAAGAAGTGGGCATCCCCATTGAGGAATGATTTCCTGAACGAGGATCCTCACTACTGTTTGTGCATCTTCTTTTGTGGTGACAAAAAGTTCAACTCAACTTGAGAACTTGTCCACAATTTCCAAAAAATATTCCTGTCTTTTGCCTAATTTGGGCATGTGTGTGAAGTCAATCTGCAAATGTGTAAAAGGAATTGTTGGATATATCAGGTGTTCATGTTCGGCCTTGTGTGGGTTGTTCCTGATACATGTGATGCATCTTGCTACATAAAATTGGCAAGGAAAGTTCTGTAATGTAAAAGTCTTTCTCCAATAGTTCACAAGTGGCTTTCCAGCCTCTGTGACCTATTCCATGGAAATGGGAAATAAAAATGATGCATAAAAAGTGATGCACTAGCTACAAAAGTGATGCACTAGCTACTGGTATACATGGCTTCCCCTCTTTGCAGAGAAGTCCAGTCTTTGGATCTTTCTGCACACCTATTTTGTCCCAACCTCTGAGATCAGCTTCATTTGCCATACCTGCAAATCTGAAAGAACCTGATCAAAAAACAAAAAACAAAAAGAAAACAACAATTCTGGTACTAGCATGGGCATTTGGATCTGTGCATTTTGTGAAGTAGCAGCTTGTTTAGCAGCTAATCAGCCAGAGCATTTCCCTTGGCTATCTGTTTGTTGGCCTGTGTATGCTCTGCAGTGTTGTGGAAGATACAGACCTGGGTGATGTGTCATGGTGAATGAGGTCTATGCAATCATGTTGTGGCACAACCTCATTCTGCTCTCCTTTTATTCCTAAAAGGGCATTTGTATTGGTGCTGGTCCTGAAGTGGGAGAAGCATATTTGATGTGCAATTTTTGATTGGACATCAAGATCAACTCATAGCCGCTCAACCTTTTGAGCAGACATGTGCTGCGTATGTACATTTTTCATACATTGTGGGTGGTGTTAAGTGTAGTGTCGTGCCCCAGAGTGAAAGAAGTGGCCATCTCAAAACCATCATCGAATAGGATGCCTCTGAGACACACAGGCATGCCTTGAACCTGCACCGGAACCATCTTTGAAAAAAAATAATAGGGCGCAACTTGCCTCCAAGCTCCTGAGCGAGGACACCGGACACGTCCTTACAATTTTCCCTTGCAAACAAATGAAACATTTTTCCTGCAAACTAATTAAACATTTTTCCTAGTTAGGGAGGCCGAGCCCTGGAGCCATTACCATAGCATTTTTCAAATACACAAAAGCATTGCACATTTCATTTGACCATTTTATACAATCTGGCATGTGTAAACCTGTGGCTTGTCTCAGGAGATTGTAGTAGGAACAGTCAGGTACTCATTGGCAGCAGTAACCAATCATAATTACCAAGAAAGGTGAACATGTCTTTCTTAGCAAGTGGGCGGGGCAGACCCATACGAGCCATAGCTCTTCTGTGATTGACTTTCCTTTCTCCTTTTGAGAGTACAAAACCAAAATATTCAACCTTTTCTGACACCATTGCAATTTTTCTTTGACACTTTGTGACCACTTTCAAAAATACATTTCAAAAGATCTCTCCCATCCTCCAGGGCGGCCACCCGAGTAGAACTGCAGACGAGGAATTCATCCACATACTGCAGCAGGGATGAACAATGTCCTGGTATCCAAGCTCTGAGAGTAGTTTGGAATAGGCTACAAGGGAGTCTATATATAGCCCTGGGGCATTCTGCACCATGTTAGTTGGCGGTTTTAAAAAAAAACATAAAGCAAAGATTGGTTGTGCCTCCTCATCCACAGGGACGGAAATAAAAATGCGTTCAATAAATCAATCACAATAAAATACTCTGCATCGTAATTTATGGCGGTAAATATTGATGGCACATCAGGCACTTTTGGGGCAATCGGTACCACTAGGCCATCAATGGCCCTCAGGTCCTGTACAAACCTACAGTCACAATTGCCTTCTTTACTTTCTTTACCTTCTCTTTTGTCAATATAGAACAAGGTAATTTCCCTTTAAGATCCCTTTTATAAAAAGAAATCTTCTTTTGTTTCAAACTCACTCATTCTGCTATTCTCTGTGTCCTTGTGTCTGCGCTGCTCCTATCTGGTTTATGGAATGTGAGGGGGGGGAAGCGGGCGCCTGAAAAAGGCATGGAGAAAGTTAATTTAACCTCTAAATTCACCATTCCATGGCTCTGCTAACCTATCTTGGGCAGCTTTTGGGCTAGGATGCCATAGGGAGCCCCGGGCCAGCCAGAGATCTCCCACAGCATCTTATTTATAGACAAGCTTCATACATTATTACTTTGTTATTATTTACAACCAAACAATACATTTTTTTTATTTATTTCTTTCAAATTATTTTTTCTTTTTGGCAGAGTGCCAACAGGTTCAAACAGTACTTGCAAGTTCTGTACTGCCAATGCCGCAAACAATTCTTCACAATATCTATTAGCTTAGTGAGATATAAGTACTTGAACCATGTTGGCAAAAAGCCAAACATCCCAATCTTCACTTTCCCTGCATAGCAGCAAAATGAATCATTACCTTTAAGAAAATATTACTAACACTGCTATTTTTCTGCTAACTTTCTAGTCAAAACATTCATACATAAATCATTAAGAATAAACATCAATACATCACCGGATACTGTAGCATTACTCTGTGTTTCGATCGGGAACTTCCATCAATCACAAAAGAACCCGGAATTCATAGGAAGGCACGTCTGTCGCTCTTAAATCTATGATAACACGGAGCAGTGGAAGGCGTTGTCTTACCTTACAAACGCTGACAAATTCCACACAGACATTTTACAAGTTAGCTTATCATCTACGCAAAGATAAGAAAGCAAAGAGATCGGTTTTTTCCAGCAAACCATAGCAGACTTTTTGTTTTGTTTTGTAATTACAGTACTGTATTATCATTGACCTATGGTCAATCCTGGCACCCACCCGGGGTCCACATTAACGACTGTCCACCCACGAACAGACGGCTGCCGCAGACTTATGAGGACTACACAGAATCCTCCCTGTTCACACCGAACAGATGCTTTCTTATAAAGCATTATGCTATTACTCAGAATAGCTCTTATCTAATGGGCTTCCTAAAGCCCATCCAGCCCCCCCAGGGCTGGCGCTGTTGTCTCAACAGCGCTTGACTTTCTTCAAAGTCTAAAAACTATTTCTACATAAATCACAGGTCCCGTTAAAGGAACGATTTCTAAATAGAGGTCAAGGTGAGAGAAGATATATATCAAGTCTACTCACGCGACATATAGTAATCGATCCGGGACAAGCCCCCAAACTGAAAGGGTAATAAATCAAGATTAGGGGTATTTGTCTGCTTTGGTTTACCGTTACATCCGATACCAGATCTGGGAGATTTGCCCTTTGAGATAAAGAAACATATACACAGCAGGTTTCTCTCCGAGCAAATCTAATCTTTATTCTTGGGTGTCGATATAAGAGGGCTTTTCAGAAAGTACCGCCCTTTAACAGATTATCCAATCATATACAGAGACGCACAAGTACAGTCTGACGCCCACAGTGAAACTAATTATTTCTAAAATATCACGTGCTTTACGAGAAATGAAACTCAACAAGAAGATTACAGTATTATGGGAAAACGAAACTAGACTAGCAGAACTTGAGCATACTTCACAAAATGGATGTTAGAGACACACAAAATGGAAGCTGACTATAATACAAAAGAAGTAGTTAAACTAAATATCCCTTCAGCCGCGGGGCGTTCCTGCTGCACGTCCTCCTCGGACTGCGACAACTCGCCCTCCGAACGCTCCTCGACTACCTCATCCTCGCTTCCAGACCACCCTCCAGTGGATACGTCACTGGATGCCGGGGATCCGCGGTTCTCCCTGTTCCTCCCTAAAGCGCCAGATCCGCCCGCCGACTTCCTCAAGGACTTTCCCGGACCACCACTTTCTTGCCCACAATGCCGCCCCTGGCCACTGCCGGTTGCCTCCTGACGACCTCCACTTGCCGCACCCTGCTGTCCATTGGCCACTGCCACTTGCTGACCCTGCTCCACCGCCACCTGCTGTCCAATATCCACTGAAACCTGCTGTCCATCCATCCCCGACAAGCTGCTTGCTGCACATGTTAAAAGCCCAGCAGCGCTGACACCATCTGCAGCTCTTCTAAGCCCCGCCCCTGCCGACTCTAGGCCTGGAGCATGGTCCTCTCTGCCAATCCCGGTCCTCCTCCTGTGCCCAGCAACCGCAGCAGGTCTGCCGGCGTAATTACCCCCCGATCTCCTGGCCCCCTGGCGCTGACTGCTGCCCCCCACCGCTGAACGCTTTGCGGGCGGGCCTGAGCTGTTCCTACCGCTCCTGCCACTCTGCCTGTGTGTGTCCCTGGGAGGGGGAGAAGGGGGGCCTGGTGAAAAGCGGTCTGGTGGCCAGGAGCGCCGCGCTTGCGCCGTTTCTCGACCGGCTGGTGTGGCCGCTGGGGATGATTCACCCAACCCTGCTGCAAGCCTACCTTCTAGCCATCCAGGGCCCCTGGACGCCACTTCAGCCCTCAAACGAGCAAAAAGATCCTCTGCAGTGGCCATGCTTCCTCACAAGCTCGCTCCTTCTGGCAGACTGAGCTGGGGAGGAACCACCCCTTCTGCAAATGTCCTGTCCTCCTCCCCTCTACCACCTTTCAGCCAATCCAGCTACACCATCCACACATGCAGCTCACATATCACCACCCAGTTAACCCTGTCATGCCTGCCCTGCGCCTATTATGTTATTTCTTTTGCTCCGGGCTCTCTTTAATGTAAGCATTTAACAGTAAGGCCCCTTTCACACTGGGGCGGTGGGTGCATAGGCGTTAAAGCGCCGCTATTTTTAACGGCGATTTACCGTCAAATTTGCTGCGCTATTTGGCCGCTACCGGGTGCTTTTACCCCCCTGCTAGCAGCCGAGAAAGGGTTAAATCCACCGCAAAGCGCTGCTGCAGCAGCGCTATGCTGGCAATATAGCTGTGCTGCCCCATTCATTGCAATGGGCAGCCGCTCCTTCACCACTCCAAAGATGCTGCTAGCAGGACTGGTGGGGGATGTGTGCGTTGTGGAGACTGGAGGGATGGATGGTGCTCGGCATGGGTGGGGATGCGTATGTTGTGGAGACTGGAGGGATGGATGGTGCTCGGCGTGGGTGGGGATGCGTGCGCTGTGGAGACTGGAGGGATGGATGGTGCTCGGCGTGGGTGGGGATGCGTGCGTTGTGGAGACTGGAGGGATGGATGGGGCTCGGTATGGGTGGGGATACATGCGTTGTGGAGACTGGAGGGATGGAGTAGATGCTGGGTGCGGATGAAGATGATTGAGTTGCATTGTGAAAATGGATGTGGATGGGGATCAGAGTTACATAGTGAGGAGGCGGGCTCTCCAAAATGTAACTCATTTGCACCCAGTCATCCATTTTCACAATGCAAATCAATTAATCAATTATAGGCAGCTAGTCAGCCTAAGACCCCCTTCACAGCCGAATAGCGCCACTAAAACGACGGTAAAGCGGCTCTAAAAATAGCGCCGCTTTAGCGCTGACGCCAGTGGCGGCACAGTGTGAAAGGGGTCTTAGGATGTCCCATCCAAGAAGGAGATAAAGTCCCACTAAAATGTACATGCAGCACAGGGGGCACAGTCAACAGCAGTACACATTAAATATTTGTGGCTTACCCCCTCCATGCTGCACTCTCCGACCTGTTGTTGGTGTCTGTGTCGACGAGCTGACCACTCCCCCTGGCCCTGTCCTGCCCAATCACAGCCCCAGCTAATTCCTGCAGCAGACATTAGGCTCTGCCTCCGCAGGGATGGATAGGGCTGAGAAGCAGGGGGAGGGCGTGCTAGCAGTAATGTGCGATCTCTCCTTCCCTTCTCCTCTCTTCAGCTGCTGGCAGAGAAGCGGGGGGGTTGCGATCAGAAATGTGAGGCAATCTCCTCTCCTCTCCTCACCTGCTTGCTGAGATGCGGGGGGGGTGGTGCAAGCAGTGCTTCTCCCTTCGCTTCTCTTCAGCTGTCAGTGCCGATATGCCCTCGGGGCCCTACGCTGCTTGCGTAGTTTGCGTATAGGGCGGATCAGCCCAGCTGAGAAATGACAGCTGCACAATCGCTGAGCACTGCACTATAATATGCTTTCTATGTTTGAAAGAAAGTATATTATCAGTGTATTTCACCTCTATATACTGTACACCTATAATAGTCCTTATAGTGGACCTAATATTAATAGCTAGCGATTAGACTGACTGACCCTGCTCCACACAGCGCCCTTTCCCTACACTGACAAAGGACAGAATGTAAAATGGCCGCCAGATCAGGTTTATTTATAAGGTAGGGGGTATGTCCATGTGCTGAAATGTGTTAATTGGCTGTCCTGTACCCCATGATGGATGTGTCATGAGTCAAAGTTCTTCACAATGTAATCGAATATGGCCACCGCGAACAGCGACATAAGACCGCCGGGCGAACTGCAAGGCCATCTCTACTTCTAATATTAGTTCGGACTTTATTAGCGCAATTTTTTCTTTTTCAATATACTGACAGGCAGGGAGCTGCAGTATTTTCACTTGGTGTACTGTGTCCTTTGCACAGTGTGCACCTAAAGCTTTACCTGAATACAATTGCCGGCGTTCTCATACAAATACAGGCAGGGAGCTGCAGTATTTTGGTTTAGTGTCCTTTGCACAGTGTGCACCTAAAGCTTTACCTGAATACAATTGCCAGTGTTCTCATACATATACAGGCAGGGAGCTGCAGTATTTTGTTTTAGTGTCCTTTGAAAAAACAAAAAAGCTGCGCATTACCAGTGATCAAAATGAATATGTGAATACATGCACACATTAACTACCGTAATATCCAATATAGGTGTGCCTGATTAAGAACTAGTAGTATACACTGGCCTGATTCCTCAAACCATACTGCACACACCAACCAATACCACCCATTTAACAAATAATCAATTCCATAGATGATAAGGATAATACATAGAGTGAAAATTGAATAGATGCAGGTAAAAATAATAAATGAAATGTTCATATGTGAAGTTTTGAAATCCAATAATTAATATAGCATCAAAAGTGCAGCAACACCCGTGCGTCCGGAAAGTCCCAGGTAAAAAATTGTCCTCAATAAAAATTAATCCAGGATTATGTGAGACTTTGTAAACCACCACCACTGAGTAAAGTTACTGCTTACCAATGTTGGTCATCTTACTTTAAAAAAAGTAATTAGTTAAGTTATAAATTACTTCTCCCAAAAAGTAATTGCGTTAGTAACTCAGTTACTACATTGGAAAAGTAATTAGTTACGCAGCAAAGTAACTGTGACTTTTTTTTTATATTCTATACGTGTAACTAAGGGGCGGGTCTAGTATTACTGTAAGCAAGGGGCACATTTATTATTATTGTTATATATCGTGTAACCAAGGGGTTGCTCTATTATTACTCTAACCAAGGGGCAGATCTGTTATAGCGTGTAAGCAAGGGGCGGGTCTATTATTATTATATTGTGTAAGGGGCGGATGGCTGCAGAAGAGGGCGAATGTTAAAATAATGGGCAGCGCTCGATATATAACAATAATAATGAATGCGCCCCTTGGTTACAGTAATACTAGACCAGTCCCTTAGTTACACGATAGACACCCCTTGCAGAGTAGCACGAGCATCGGGAGCGTGCGGCATCGCCTCGTACAATTACATGTTAACTGCGCCTGCGCGGTGTAGAGTTCACTCAGAGCTGTTTAGGTTCGGCAATTTTTGTAAGCTCCATAGTCCTTCATACTGTGCAAGCGCTGCGCCTGAGCAGTACAGGGGGTGCTTATCCGGCGGGGGAACTTTTTCGTCAGGACACCGGAATTACACTACTGCCATCTATTGGCGGTAGATGTAATTGGGGTAACGCTTCCCAAGTAATGGGAACTGAGTTACCATGAGGGGAAAAGTAATCAGTTAGATTACTCGTTACCCTCTAAAGTAACTGCGTTAAGTAACTCAGTTTATTTTAACTCAGTTACTTACATCACTGCTGCTTACCAGAGTGAAATGATCCCCCGTCACAGAGGATCAAATAGGCATTCAACAGGATAACTGTATAATGACCTCCACTGTAACTGCAGGCACAGACCTCCAAATACTCCGAACTGTGAACTCAATGATCCTCCAGGACTCATACATTGTTGTGCATCATGTAAAAAAACGAATTGCTCCCGTAGTGCATTATCTCAAGGGTTTATTTAAAATAAATATCAAAATAATGGTCCCCAATACTGTGTCCTTTGCACAGTGTGCAGCTAAAGCTTTACCTGAATATAATTTCCGGTGTTCTCGTAAAAATACAAGCAGGGAGCTGCAGTATTTTGTTTTAGTGTCCTTTGCACAGTGTGCACCTAAAGCTTTACCTGAATACAATTGCCGGTGTTCTTGTACACATACAGGCAGGGAGCTGCAGTATTTTGTTTTAGTGTCCTTTGCACAGTGTGCACCTAAATCTTTACCTGAATACAATTGCTGGTGTTCTCATACTAATAATACTACAGGCAGGCAGTTGATTCTGCTAACTGCAGTATAATCAGTATGTATGTATATATATATATATATATATATATATATATATATATATATATATATATATATATATATATATATATATATATATATATATATATATATATATATATATATATATATATATATATATATATATATATATATATACACACGTCCCAGCTTTGTGCAGCTACATCTCCCTGCAGGCCATTAGTATGTCTGGAAGGCCAACAAGGAGAGGCAGACAGTCACAAGCCAATAAAAGAGGGCAAGCAGGCTCTGTGTCTAGAGGCAACAGTGCTGGTCGTGGAGACGGAGCATCCTCATCAGCACGTGGCCGTGTGACACGCTGGTCCTTTTTTTCGGCAGCTGGCCTTGTTGAGCTTCAACATGCCGAAAACTTGGTAGAGTGGATGACCAAGCAGTCCTCATCCTCCTCATCCTCTCTCACCCAGGCTCAGGGTACTTTGTCTGGCAAAGCAGCTGCCAACGCGGTCTCTTCTCTCGGCTCAATGGCATCAGTCACTCCTTCCCTAGCCCCACCATGTACTCCTGAGGAGTCCCCCGAACTGTTTGACCACAGTGTTGGGTACCTGCTCGAGGAGGATGCCCAGCATTATGAAGGCTCTGATGATGGTACCCAGATAGAGGCAGGAAGTAACATGAGCCCAGAGAGAGGGGGTGCCCAAGAAGGACAGCAATCTGGCAGTCATGTTTCCCCGGCTGCAGCATACTGCCAGGTTTGCTCCAGTGATGAGGAGGGAGGGGATGATGAGGTCACTGACACCACGTGGGTGCCTGATAGGATAGAGGAGGAGGAGGCACATCTCCAATGAGCCCCTCCGAGGACCAGCTTAAGGGCAGCACACCGACTGCATCACACCGCAGAGCTCCGCATGTGCAGGGCGCTGCTGTCTCTGCGCGTTATTACAAAAGTTCTTTGGTGTGGGCTTTTTTGAGACGAGTGCATCAGATCGCACTGCTGCTATTTGCAACATATATCTCAAGCATATCTCGCGTGTAAAACATCAGCCGCTTGGGCACCACATGCTTGACCAGACATATGTCGACCTGCCATGCAGTTCGTTGGCAAGCATACCTAAAAGACCCACACCAAAGAAAAAAGCGGACCTCTCCTTGCTCCTCATCAGCTGGGATCTCCAACCCCACTATACCTTCAGTCCTCTCTGAAACATGCACTGAGAGGAATGAAGGTGTAGAATTAAGTGTGTCATCCACATGCCCAGTGGTTGAATGCTAGCTTGGCTAAATTGCTAGCACTTCAACTGCTGCCTTTTCAGTTGGTAGACTCTCCCCCCTTCCGTGAGTTTGTGGAATGTGCGGTTCCTCAGTGGCAGGTTCCCAAACTTTTTCTCACAGAAGGCGATTCTGGCTCTCTACCGGCATGTGGAAGGCAATGTCCTCGCTGGACAGGGCGGTCAGTGGTAAGATGCATATTACCGCTGACTCATGGTCCAGCAGGCATGGACAGGGACGTTACCTATCTTTCACGGCGCATTGGGTGACTCTGCTGGCAAAATGCTACTACTGGTGATTCTGACACACCTCCCTCCTCCACCATTCCTCTTCTTCTACCTCTATGGCCTCTTCCTGTGCTTTGTCCTCGGAACCAGCAGTGCTCCGTAGGCATTCAAGGGGCTACGCAAGTACGCAGGCAAAAAGATGCCATGCGGTGCTTGCGCTGGTGTGTTAGGGGGACAGAAGCCACACTGGGGCAGAGATTCTGTCAGCTCTGCAGGGGCAGGCTGAGAGGTGGTTGATGCCACGCTAGCTTAAGCCAGGAATGGTGGTTTGCGACAATGGCACCAGCCTCCTCTCCGCCCTACGACAGGGACAACTGACCCATGTGCCCTGTTTGGCTCACGTCCTTAACTTGGTGGTGCAGCGGTTCTTGGGCAGGTACCCAGGCTTACAGGATGTCCTGAGGCAGGCCAGGAAATTCTGTGTGCATTTCCACCAGTCATATAATGCCAGTGCTTGGCTGGCTGACCTCCAAAAGGAATTTAACCTGCCCAAGAACCGCCTAATCTGTGACATGCCCACCAGGTGGAACTCAATGTTGGCCATGCTACAGCGGCTGCACACGCAGCAGAGGGCCATCAATGAGTACCTGTGCGACTATGGCACCAGGACAGGGTCAGGGGAGCTTGTTTTTTTTCCCCACGCCAGTGGGCCATGATCAGGGATGAATGCACTGTCCTGTCACCATTTGACGAGGCCACAAGGATGGTGAGCAGTGACAGTGCAAGCATCAGTGACACTGTCCCTCTTGTCCACCTGTTGGAGCACACGCTGCATGGAATAATGGACAGGGCACTTGAGGCAGAACAGAGGCAGGAAGAGGAGGACTTCTTTACCGCTCAAGGCCCCCTTTATCCAGACAGTGTTCCTGCTGGCCTGCCGATCACACAGGAAGAGGACAAGGTGGACAAGGAGGAGGAGGATTGTGTCAGCATGGAGGTGGAGCCTAGCACTCAGCAGCAGTCTTTAAGGGATCATTGACAGTACCAAGAAACCCTTGGACTTGTCCTGGCTGGGAGGAGGTGGCTGCAGATCATGTCGTCCTTAGTGACCTAGAGGACTCCGGACCGAATGCCTCAGCTAACCTACGCTGCATGGCCTCCCTGATCCTGCAAAGCCTGCAGAAGGATCCTCATATTCGTGGTATCAAATGGAGGGATCATTACAAGGGTAAGATTGCGGACCTTATCTTGCCATCACAGAGGGAGCAGAGGATGAAACATTTTCGGGAGGCCTTGCAGAAAGGTCTGTGCAACGCATTCCCAGAGACTGGGAGGTTACAAATTCCTGGTCCTGGACAACGTGTTGCTGAGGCTTCGGTCAGTCACAGAAGGAGCGGTGGAGAAGGTGGCCGTCTGACGGGTGCGTTTAGACAATTTTTTAGTCCGCAGCCCCAAGGTATGATCGGTTTCAGCAACCATCACCAGCGTCTGATTTACATGGTGCAGGAATACCTAGACACCTTTCCCACCGAAAATCCTCTGGGTTACTGGGTCTTGAGGATGGATCACTGGCCAGAGCTTGCACAGTATGCAATTGAGCTACTGGCCTGTCCTGCATCCAGCCTTCTTTCAGAACGCACATTCAGTGCTGCTGGAGGCTTTGTAACCAATCATAGGGTGTGCCTGTGTCAGTCAAGTCAGTCTTGGATCACCACCAGCTACCAAGCACCTGATGCTGATGTAACGGAAAAATTATTTTTGAAATGTCAGGTCCCTTCAAGACTGCCTATGCTGAGTGACTATCCTGTTATGCTGAGTGACTATCCTCTTCCTCCTCAATGATCATGCTGATAGCTTGTAAGAACATTTTTGGTCCTGGGCGCCGCCACCAGTGGCTAAGGAGGGTTCGTTGCTGCGCTCAACTACAATATCTGTGAGGGGTTGCAGTGTTGTGGCACCAGTGCCTAAGGCTCAGTTTTTCAGCCCCTGTTCAACAGGGGCGTGTAATTAAAATTTTTGATGCAATACTTTGCAGCAGGGCTCATTCCTGCGCTCCAACCAGAGTATTTGTGAAGGGCTGCAGTGTTGTGGCACCAGCACCAGTGCCTAAAACCCAATTTGTCTGCCCCTGTTTAACAGGGGCCCGTAATTACAATTTTTATATCTAATATTTCACAGCAGGGATCGTTCCTGCGCTCAACAACATAATCTGTGAGGGGTTACAGTGTTGTGGCAACAGCACCAGCGCCTAAAGCCCAACTCTTCTTTCTGCTGCCTTTGATACAGTTGACCACCCCCTCCTCCTCAAAAAACTAAATTTGCTTGGTCTCCATAGCTGTGCTCTCCATTGGTTCGAATCTTACCTATCTCATCGCACCTTCAGTGTCACTTACACTTCCTCCTCTCCAACTCCTCTTACTGTTGGGGTCCCCCAAGGTTCTGTCCTTGGACCTCTACTATTCTCAATCTACACCTCCTCCCTGGGTCCGCTGATAGCCTCACATGGCTTCCACTACCATTTATATGCTGATGACACCCAAATCTATCTCTCTGCCCCTCAACTCACCCCATCAATCTCCTCACGCATCACTGATTTACTAACAGACATATCAGTCTGGATGTCAAACCACTTCCTCAAACTTAATCTGTCTAAAACTGAGCTCTTAATATTTCCTCCCCCACGTGCCCCTTCCCCTGACTTCTCAGTCAAGATCAATGGCACATCTATCAGTCCGTCCCCACATGCCAGGGTGCTAGGGGTAATCCTAGACCCTGAACTGTCCTTTCAGACCCACATACAATCGCTGTCCAAATCATGCCGCCTTAGCCTCCGCAACATTTCCAGAATACGCCCCTTTTTAACGAATGACACCACCAAGCTTCTAACTCACTCCCTGGTTATCTCTCACCTCGACTACTGCAACTCCCTCCTCATTGGACTACCTTTACATAGACTATCCCCCCTTCAGTCCATAATGAATGCCGCTGCAAGACTCATCCACCTTACCAACCATTCAGTGTCCTCCACCCCTCTCTGCAAATCCCTCCACTGGCTTCCACTCACCCAACGAATAAAATTCAAAGTACTAACAATAGTTTATAAAGCCATCCATAACTCTGCCCCCAGCTACATCACTAACCTAGTACCAAAATACCAACCAAGCCGCTCTCTTCGGTCCTCCCAAGACCTCCTGCTCTCTAACTCCCTTGTCACCTCGTCCCATGCTCGCCTCCAGGATTTCTGCAGAGCTTCTCCCATCCTTTGGAACTCTCTACCCCAATCTGTCCGACTGTCCCCTAATCTATCCATCTTTAGAGGATCCCTGAAAACCTTTCTCTTTAAAGAAGCCTATCCTGCTTCTAACTAACACTGTTTTACTTCCTCCAACTCATCCCCCACAGCTATTACCTCTTGTGTCAATTGACCCTTTCTTTTTAGATTGTAAGCTCTAACGAGCAGGGCCCTCTGATTCCTCTTGTATCAAATTGTAATGTAATTGTAATGTCTGCCTTTATTTTGTTAAGCGCTGCGCAAACTGTCGGCGCTATATAAATCCTGTATTATAATAATAATAATAATAATAATAATAATAATTGTTTTGTGATCAATTGAACCTCACTTGAATTGTTAGCGATCAATACAGGGGTTGTAGTGGTAGGAGCTGCTGGTATGCTTGGGGCTGCATTTAACTCATCCCAGGTATACAGTGCATCCGGAAAGTATTCACAGCGCTTCACTTTTTCCACATTTTGTTATGTTTTAGCCTTATTCCAAAACGGATTAAATTCATAATTTTCCTCAATTTTACAAACAATACCCTATAATGACAACATGAAAAAACTTGGTTTAAAAACTTTGCAAATTTATTAAAAATAAAAAACGAAAAAAAAAACACAGGCCTTGCTCAATACTTTGTTGAAGCACCTTTGGCACCAATTACAGCCTCAAGTCTTTTTAAGCATGATGCTACAAACTTGGTATACCTATTTTTGGGCAGTTTCTCCCATTCTTCTTTGCAGGACCTTTCAAACTCCATCAGGTGGGATGAGAGGTGTCGGGGAACAGCCATTTTCAGATCTCTCCAGAGATGTTCAATTGGGTTCACGTCTGGGCTCTGGCTTGGCCACTCAAGGAAATTTACAGAGTTGTTCCATAGCCACTCCTTTGTTATGTTCGCTCTGTGCTTAGAGTCATTGTCCTGTTGGAAGATGAACCTTCACCCCTGTCTGAGGTCCAGAATGCTCTGAAGCAGGTTTTCATCAAGGATGTCTTTGTACATTGCTGCATTTATCTTTCCCTCGATCCTGACTAGTCTCCCAGTTCCTGACGCTGAAAAACATCCCCACAGCATGATGTTGCCACCACAATGATTCACTGTAGGGACGGTATTGGCCAGGTTACTGCATGTTTAATGCACTATATTTCAGTGTGTTAGTGCACGTTTAACACAGTATATTTCAGTGCATTGCTGCACGTTTAACATGGTATATTATAGTGCGTTACTGCACGTTTAATGCAGTATATTTCAGTGCGCTACTGCATGTTTAACACAGTATATTTCAGTGCATTACTGTGAGAACTTACAGTGTTGTGGCACCAGCACCACCACCAAAGGCCCAATTTTTCTACCACTGTTCAACAATGGCATGTAATTACAATTCTTAATATAATAGTTCACAGCAGGGCGTTCCAGCACCCACCAAGAGTAACTGTGAGAGCTTACAGTGTTGTGGCAACACCAACACCTTAGGCCCAAATTTCTGCAGAGCATATAGGGCAGGCCCCTACTTTCAAACATCCAACTTACAAACGACTCCTACTAGCAAACGGAAGGAGACAACAGGAAGTGAGATGAAATCTACCCATAGGAAGGAAAATCCTCTCCTGTAAGAGTTGATATGGGAAAAATGTGTCTCCTCTCCACTGATGCTTTATCACCAATCCTTGTTTCACTAAAAACCCCAAATTTTCAAAAAACATTTGTCATTGGGACAGAAAGTGAGGTGAAATCTTCTGAAGAGGTGTACAGACAGAAAAAAAAATGTTACAGCGGTGATAACCCTTTCCTTTGTTTTCCAAAAAGCTTAAAAATTGAACTGTCTTGTTTGCACCGCCTGTATACTGCTGTTCAGAGTATATAGGGCCTGGGGGGCCCATGCCTTTCCTTTTTTTAATTTGGTTGCTTATTTCCAGTCATTACATAATCCATTACACTGTGAGACAAATGGCATGGGTACCCCCCCCAGTCCATTACCAGGCCCTTTGGGTCAGCCATTTTCAGATCTCTCCAGAGATGTTCAATTGGGTTCACGTCTGGGCTCTGGCTTGGCCACTCAAGGAAATTTACAGAGTTGTTCCATAGCCACTCCTTTGTTATGTTCGCTCTGTGCTTAGAGTCATTGTCCTGTTGGAAGAGGAACCTTCACCCCTGTCTGAGGTCCAGAGCGCTCTGAAGCAGGTTTTCATCAAGGATGTCTTTGTACATTGCTGCATTCATCTTTCCCTCGATCCTGACTAGTCTCCCAGTTCCTGACGCTGAAAAACATCCCCACAGCATGATGTTGCCACCACAGTGATTCACTGTAGGGATGGTATTGGCCAGGTTACTGCATGTTTAACGCAGTATATTTCAGTGTGTTAGTGCACGTTTAACCACTTCCCGACCGCCCCATGTACATATACGTCAGCAGAATGGCACGTACAGGCAAAACCACGTACCTGTACGTGCCATTCTTCAGGCGCGTGGGGGGTCCGATCGGACCCCCCCCCGGCCAGCGGGGACAGTCGGTATCGCTTCAGGAGCGATCCGGGATGAGGGGACGGCCAGTGGTTTCTGGCCACCCCCCTCGCGATCGCTCCTGGCGAATCAGATGCTTCCTCTGTCTGTGTCAATCAAAACACAGGCAGAGGAAGTGATGTCACACTCGGCGCGCCGGTCAGAAAGACCGGAACACCGAGGAGTCAACACACACAGGTTAGTGCACCAACAGTACACTGACACCAGTACACATAGGCACACAATCCACCCCCCTGTCACCCCCAGATCACCCCCAGATCACCCCTCAGATCACCCCCTGCCCCCCCAGTCACAGTGTCACTAATTGCAGTGATCATTTATTTAATAACTGTCAGGGCAGTTAGTTTTAGGTCCACGGTAGCCCCCTACCCCCCCTAATAAAGGTTTAACCCCTTGATTGCCCCCCCAGGTAACCCTTTCACCCCCTTTTGCCAGTGTCACTAAGCGATCGTTTTTCTGATCGCTGCATTAGTGTCACTGGTGCCGCTAGGTAGCCAGTTTTTTTTTTTAGGTAACCGCCATGTTTATATAGGTTTATAAATAGGTTTATAGGTCAGGTACCCCCATATTACAACCTAAATAAAGGTTTTAACCCCTTGATGGCCCCTAGAGTTAACCCTTTCACCAGTGATCACTGTATAAGTGTCACTGGTGACGTTGGTTATCCAGTTAGTTATTTCGTTATTTAGGTTCCCTGTCTGGTTTTTATATAGCGTCAGGTACCCCCATATATTACCTAATAAAGGTTTTAACCCCCTGATTGCCCCTAGTTAACCCTTTCACCCCCTTTTGCCAGTGTCACTAAGCGATCGTTTTTCTGATCGCTGCATTAGTGTCACTGGTGTCGCTAGGTAGCCAGTTTTTTTTTTAGGTAACCGCCAGGTTTATATAGGTTCATAAATAGGTTTATAGGTCAGGTACCCCCATATTACAACCTAAATAAAGGTTTTAACCCCCTGATTGCCCCTAGTTAACCCTTTCACCAGTGATCACCGTATAACTGTTACGGGTGACGCTGGTTAGATAGTTTGTTTTTTATACTGTCAGGGCACCCGCCATTTATTACCCAATAACGGTTTAACCCCCCTGATCGCCTGGCGGGTGATATCAATTAGGTTTTAGGGTCAAATAAGGTCTGCGTCGCCCCAGGTTAGTGCCAGTACCGCAAACACCCACGCGCAAAGCATACACCTCCCTTAGTGGTATAGTATCTGAACAGATCAATATCTGATCTGATCAGATCTATACTAGCGTCCCAGCAGTTTAGGGTTCCAAAAAACACATTGTTAGCGGCATCAGCCCAGATACCTGCTAGCACCTGCGTTTTCCCCCTCCGCCCAGCCCAGCCCATCCAAGTGCAGTATCGATCGATCACTGTCACTTACAAAACACTAAGCACACATAACTGCAGCGTTCGCAGAGTCAGGCCCGATCCCTGCGATCGCTAACATTTTTTTTGTGGTAGCGTTTTGATTCAGTCGCTAACAGTCAGGAGCTTTTTTACATGTAAATCTCAAAAAAATAAAAAAATTGTTGTCGTTTTATTGTTCTCTCTCTATTGTTGCTCTTTTTTTACTCCATTCTATTCTGCAATGTTTTATTATGTTTTATCATGCTTGCTTTTCAGGTATGTAATTTTGTTTACTGTGTTTTAGTGTTAACCATTTTTTTGTTTTCAGGTGCGCCATTCAGTTGCAGCGTGGATTTATTTATCTTGACAGCAACAGTGTTTGCTCCCACGATACATAAAGACGCGACTCCAACGCTGTAGGAGGTGATTTCACCACCACAGTTAAAAAAAAGAGCATATATGCCGAAGCATGGGGGCAGCAGGGGCGGAGGAGCGATTGGCTCCTAATGCTGCGTACATACGGTCGAAATTCCGACGGAGCCTTGCCCCGTGGAAAAGTGCGACCGTGTGTACATGGCATAACTTTTGTGGGAGGATGCCCCCATGCTTCGGCATATATAAATGGTGCATGTATGCCCATCATTAGAAGTAGGTGGATGAAGGGAGGTATTCTAATGGTGGGCATACCCACCAATCAATCTCTTTTTTTTCGTTCAGCCAAGAGGCTGCATGAAAAATAAAGATTACAATATATGTCCAGTATGTTGCTGGACTTTGAATGGTTATACCAGAATGATGCCTGCAGGTTTAGGTATCATCTTGGTATCATTCTTTTCAGCCAGTGATCGGCTTTCATGTAAAAGCAATTCTAGCGGGTAATTAGCCTCTAGACTGCTTTTACAAGCAGTGGGAGGGAATGTCCCCCCTCCCGGATATAAACCGCGCCATTGGGAAATTGGGAAAACGTTTTATCACACCGATCTTGGTGTGGTCAGATGCTTTGAGGGCAGAGGAAAGATCTAGGGTCTAACAGACCCCAATTTTTTCAAAAAAAGAGTACCTGTCACTGCCTATTGCTATCATAGGGGATATTTACATTCCGTGAGATAACAATAAAAATGATAACAAAAGAAAAAAAATGGAAGGAACAGTTTAAAAATAAAATAAAAAAGCTAAATAAAAAAAAAAAAAAAAAAAAAGCACCCCTGCCCCCCCTTCTCTTGCGCAAAGGCGAACACAAGCGTTGGTCTGGCGTCATATGTAAACAGCAATTGCACCATGCATGTGAGGTATCACCACGAAGGTCAGATCGAGGGCAGTAATTTTAGCAGTAGACCTCCTCCGTGAATCTAATGTGGTATCATGTAAAGGCTTTTAAAGGCTTTTAAAAATGTATGTAGTTTGTCGCCACTGCGTGTCTGTGCGCAATTTCAAAGCATGTCGTGTTTGGTATCCATGTACTCGGCCTAAGATCATATTTTTTATTTCATCAAAAATTTGAGCAATGTAGTGTGTTTTAGTGCATTAAAATAAAAAAAGTGTATTTTTTCCACAAAAAATGCGTTTGAAAAATCGCTGCGCAAATACTGTGTGGAAAAAAAAATGCAACACCCACCATTTTAATCTGTAGGGCCATTGCTTTAACAATATATATAGTGTTTGGGGGTTCAACGTAATTTTCTTGCAAAAAAAATATGTTTTCATGTAAACAAAGTGTCAGAAAAGGCTTTGTCTACAAGTGGTTAGAAGAGTGGGTGACGTGTGACATAGGCTTCTAAATGTTGTGCATAAAATGCCAGGACAGTTCAAACCCCCCCCCCCCCCCAAATGACCCCATTTTGGAAAGTAGACACCCCAAGCTATTTGCTGAGAGCAATGTTGAGCCCATTTAATTTTTTTTTTTTTAGTCCCAAGAGATTGAATAATGAAAAAAAAAAAAAATATATATATTTTTTTTTACAAAAAGTTGTCACTAAATGATATATTGCTCAAACATGTCATGGGCATATGTGGAAATACACCCCAAAATACATTCTGTTGCTTCTCCTGAGTACGGGGATACCACATGTGTGGGACTTTTTGGGAGCCTAGCTGCGTACGGGACCCCAAAAACCAAGCACCGCCTTCAGGCTTTCTAAGGGTGTAATTTTTTTATTTCACTTCTCACTGCCAATCACAGTTTCGGAGGCCATGGAATGCCCAGATGGCATAAAACCCCCCAAAATGACCCCATTTTGGAAAGTAGACACCCCAATCTATTTGCTGAGAGGTATGGTGAGTATTTTGCAGATCTTGCTTTTTGTCACAAAGTTTTGAAAATTGAAAAAAGAAAAAAAATATTTTTTTTTCTTTACTTTCTTCATTTTCAAAAACAAATGAGAGCTGTAAAATACTCACCATGCCTCTCAGCAAATAGCTTGGGGTGTCTACTTTCCAAAATGGGGTCATTTGGGGGGGGGGGGTTTGTGCTATTTTGGCATTTTATGGCCTTCGAAACTGTGATAGGTAGTGAGGAGTGAAATCAAAAATTTGCACCCTTAGAAATCCTGAAGGTGGTGCTTGGGTTTCGGGGCCCCGTACGTGGCTAGGCTCCCAAAAAGTCCCACACATGTGGTATCCTCATACTCAGGAGAAGCAGCCAAATGTATTTTGGGGTGCAATTCCACATATAACTATTGCATGTGTGAGCAATATATCATTTAGTGACAACTTTTTGAAAATGTTTATTTATTTTTTTGTCTTTATTCAATCACTTGGGACTAAAAAAAAAAAATATTCAATGGGCTCAACATGCCTCTCAACAAATAGCTTGGGGTGTCTACTTTCCAAAATGGGGTCATTTGGGGGGTTTTGTGCTATTTTGGCATTTTATGGCCTTCGAAACTGTGATAGGTAGTGAGGAGTGAAATCAAAAATTTGCACCCTTAGAAATCCTGAAGGCGGTGCTTGGGTTTCAGGGCCCCGTACGCGGCTAGGCTCCCAAAAAGTCCCACACATGTGGTATCCCCATACTCAGGAGAAGCAGCAAAATGTATTTTGGGGTGCAATTCCACATATAACCATGGCATGTGTGAGCAATATATCATTTAGTGATTAGTTTTTTTTTTTTTTGTCTTTATTCAATCACTTGGGACTAAAAAAAAAAATATTCAATGGGCTCAACATGCCTCTCAGCAAATAGCTTGGGGTGTCTACTTTCCAAAATGGGGTCATTTGGGGGGGTTTTGTACTTCCCTGCCATTTTAGCACCTCAAGAAATGAGATAGGCAGTCATAAATTAAAAGCGGTGTAAATTCCAGAAAATGTACTCTAGTTTGTAGACGCTGTAACTTTTGCGCAAACCAATAAATATACGCTTATTGGCATTTTTTTTACTAAAGACATGTGGCTAAATACATTTTGGCCCAAATGTTTGATTAAAATTTAGTTTATTGGATTTTTCTTATAACAAAAAGTAGAAAATATCTTTTTTCACAGAGGCAATCAAATACCATCAAAAGAAATCTCTATTTGTGGGAAGAAAAGGACGCCAATTTCGTTTGGGTACAACATTGCATGACCGCGCAATTACCAGTTAAAGCAGTGCAGTGCGAAATTGAAAAAAGACCTTTGGTCCTTTGGCTGCCAATTGGTCCGGGGCTGAAGTGGTTAACACAGTATATTTCAGTGCATTGCTGCACGTTTAACGTGGTATATTATAGTGCGTTACTGCATGTTTAATGCAGTATATTTCAGTGCGCTACTGCATGTTTAACACAGTATATTTTAGTGCATTACTGCACATTTAATGCAGTATATTTTAGTGCATTAGTGCACATTTAATGCAGTATATTTCAGTGTGTCCTATGCATGCAGTATATTTCATCCTATGCATTAAGGTGAAAAAACACCTGCCAGTGACCGCCCCCCCAGCCCCCCTGTTTTACATACCTGAGCCCTGGAACTTTACCTGGCAGGGATGTGCTGTCCCTCTGCCCAGGGCTCTCGGTTATTGATTGGATAGATTGATAGCAAATATCAAATCCAATAACATGGGCGCCGGGGCCGAGTCATACATTTGGCGGCTATGGTCGTTAAATGCTGGACTTGGGAGCATGCCCGCAAGGCACCCCCGCTTCTCCTAGGGGGTTATCTGATGTGGGGAGGAGCCGCCAGAGCCACAGAGGGACCCCAGAAGAGGAGGTTCGGGCCACTCTATGCAAAACGAGCTGCACAGTGGAGGTAAGTATGACATGTATGTTATTTTTTTAATAATCAAAGCTTTACAATCACTTTAACCTATATTTCAGTGCAGTATATTTGAGTGTGTTAGTGCATGTTTACTACAGTATATTGAAGTGTGTCAGTGCAGTTTTACTGCAGTATATTGTAGTGTGAATGAATGAATGATTTGTATAGCGCTGCAAAAGCGAACTGAATCGCCTCAAGGCGCTTGTCTGCTCTTGTTGTCAGTGTGTCAGTGGAGTGTTCTGTGTAGTGGGAACTCAAGTTAAAGTGCACCAATGAGATGAGTGTAACGAGTGACAAGGAATGTAGGAAAGGAAGGTGGAGGAAGGTTTGGAACATGTTCACCCAAGAGAATATCATTTTTTATGTAATCTTTTTTCTCACTAGCACGTTACAGAAAGTTGGCACAAGCACAAGACGGGAAGCCATACCAAATAACTTTAGGAAATACTTAGATTCACAGTTTCAAACAAAAAATTTTGTTGTACACTAATGACTGAAACTACACAGATAACACTGAGGAAAATCACATTATGTTCATGGAACGTTAGAGGATTGGGGGACAGGGGAAAAAGAGCAGCAGTTCTAGCAGCAGCAAATACTCAAGGGGCCACGCTTTTATGTCTACAGGAAACACACCTCACTAATAATACTACATCCCAGTTGGGGTGGGGAGAGTTCAGGCCACAGTTCCATTTGATGCACACAACCTATTCCCCGGGGGTTAGCATCCTGATTAAAACAGGGATCCCTTTTAATTGTCTCCAGAGTAGAATAGATGAACAAGGACGGTATATTTTCATACATTGCAGAATAGAGAACAGAACTCTGATTTTGGCTAATATATATATCCCACCGCCTTTTAATACGGACATTCTATATGAACTGATGGAATTTGTGCTGGATAAATCGGGAGTCCCACTGCTGATAGTGGGTGACTTTAATACGGTCATTGACCAGAAACTAGACAGGTTACCACGTGTGTCACAACGGGGAGGGACGACTGATGACCGTCTATCCCAGGTAATGGGCGAGGTAGGCTGGAAAGACATCTGGAGAACACATAATCCAAAAATTCAGGGGTACTCTTGTTTTTCCAGCACACATTCCACCCTGTCCAGAATCGATCTATTACTGGGAAATGATGAGGCGACTATAATGGTAAACAATGTAAAATACCTGCCAAGAGGTCTCTCAGACCATTCACCATTGATAGCATCCCTGGATATAGGGGAGGGTAACTCCCTGCGGGAGTGGAAAATTAGTCCCTCATGGCTGGAACTCATCAGAGATCCACAGGAAGTATCAGAAGCCCTAGTAGAATACACCAATTTGAATACCGGCACTGCCCCACAAGGAGTAGTTTGGGACACGCTTAAGGCCTACCTTTGAGGTTTACTGATTCAACAGATTTCAAAATTTAAAAAAAATTTTAATGAAAGTGAGGCAAGGGCATCAGAAAGAGTTACACTTCTAGAAGAACAATATATAAATGATCCATCAATCGAGAACTTAGGGTCCTGGTCAGAAGCACAAAGGGTATATCATCTTATAACGTTGAGAAAAGTGGAGAATAAATAAATTTTTCATAAACAAATTGCGTTTGGGGAGGGGGAATGTATAGGCCGGATGCTGGCCCACCTAGCAAGAACAAACTCATCACCATCCGTAGTGCCAATAACTAATATACCGTATTTATCGGCGTATAACACGCACTTTTTCCCCCTTAAAATCGGGGGAAAGTCGCGGGTGCGTGTTATACGCCGATACCCCCCAAAAAAAATGACAAAAATCGGTTGCGGCGCCGGAAAATGGCGACCGCGGCAGGAAAAGGCCGAACCGCGGCCGAAAAAGGCCGGAAAAAGCCGAAGCGCGGCCAAAAAAGAACGAAGCCGGCTGTTCAGCTCCGCTCGTAGTCCTGCCTCCCTGCGCTCGCTCCCGAAACAGCAGGGAGGCGGGACTCCGAGCGGAGCCGAACAGTCGGCTCGGTCTTTTTCGGCCGCACTTCGGCCTTTTTCGGCCGCGGTTCGGTCTTTTTCGGCCGCGCATGCGCGGTTTGTCTCACGGCGGGAAATTTAAATGCTGGCAAACTGCAAATGACACTAGCAAGCTGCAAATGACACTGGGCAAGCTGCAAATGACGCTGGGCAAGCTACAAATGACCTGGGCAGGTTGCAAATGACGCTGGGCAAGGCTGCAAATGACGCTGGGCAAGGCTGCAAATGACGCTGGGCAAGCTGCAAATGGCGCTGGGCAAGCTGCAAATGACGCTTAAATGTAAGTTTTTTTTTTTTCCCTAAACTTCTCTCCTAAACTTGGGGTGCGTGTTATACGCCGGTGCGTGTTATATGCCGATAAATACGGTAACTGAGGATAGGACATCTACGTATACGCCCGAGATAGTAGACAGGTTTAGAAACTACTATGAGGAATTGTATAGCTCCAATCAGGAGGGAGGGGGGAATTCAATGGACATCTTCTTTAATAATTTGACGATCCCCTGTCTCTCGGAGGAAGATAGGGCCATGCTTGATAGCCCTATAACACTGGAAGAGATACAGCGGACTGTGCGGGAAATGGCGGGACAGAAATCCCCAGGCCCAGATGGCCTACCAGTTGAGATCTATCGGCACTTTGGTGGGGTATTACTCCCGGAACTGCTGAAATCTCTCAACTGGTCGGCAACCAAAAATGAACTTCCCGTATCCATGACGCAATCTACTATTATAGTGATACCCAAGGAGAACAAGGATCCACTTAGGCCCTTCTCATATAGACCCATTTCTTTGCTTAATTTAGATGCAAAAATCTTGGCAAAGGTCTTGGTGGCTAGACTAAATGGAGTGATAGACGGGCTCATACACCCCGACCAGTCAGGATTTATCCCGGGGAGATCCACTAGCATAAACATCAGACGAGTGTCACGCTTGGGGTATGGCGGGAAACAGGAGGTTGATCCCCTATGCCAGTGAGGCGATAGCACAGGTTGTATTGGAGGACCAGTTCTAATGTTGCTACTGGTTTTCACCAGAGCCCGCCGCAAGGCGGGATGGACTTGCAGCGGCGGTAGCAACCAGGTCGTATCTTCCAATAGCAACTCGACCACACTGACAGCTGAGACAGGCGAGGTACACAGGAATAAGGCAGAGGCAAGGTCAAACGTAGCAAAAGGTCAAGGCAGGCGGCAATGGTTCGTAGTCAGGGGCAACAGCAGAGATCTGGATACACAGGCAGGAGCAACACAACGCTTTCACTGGGCACTAAGGCAACTCAAGATCCGGCAAGGACAGGAAGGGGAAGTGGGTTAATAAGGGTACAGGTGAACCATAATTGGGCCAGGCACCAATTAATAGTGCGCTGGCCCTTTAAGAGGCAGTAGAGCCGCGTGCGCGCGCCTGGGGAGCGGGGACGAGCGCGCTGGAGGAGGCAGGCGGCAGAACAGGCGGGGACGGGTAAGCAGAGCGGGATGCGATCCACGGGCGGACCAGGGATGCCGCGTGGATCGCATCCCAGAGGCAGAACAGCGCCTACGGCCAGGGGAGCTGGCCAGGGCGCTGCAGGAGGAGAGACGCCGTGAGCGCTGCTCCGGGATGGACGGGACACCCGGAGCGCTCAGCGTTACAGTACCCCCCCCCCCTTGGGTCTCCCCCTCTTCCTGGGTCTCCCCCTCCTCCTGGAGCTCAAGAACCTGAGGATGAGACCCTTGTCAATGATGTTACCCTCAGGTTCCCAGGACCTCTCCTCAGGACCACAATTCTCCCAATCAACAAGATAGAACCGTTTACCTCGGATGGTTCTAGAGGCAAGGATCTCTTTAACGGAAAAGATGTCGGAGGAGCCGGAGACAGGAGCAGGAGCGGTGACCTTGGGGGAAAAGTGATTAAGAATAAAGGGTTTGAGGAGGGAAACATGGAAAGAGTTGGGGATGCGGAGGGAAGGGGGAAGATGTAGTTTGTAGGACACGGAATTGATCCGAGCCTTGACCTTGAATGGACCGAGGTAGCGGGGACCCAACTTGTAACTGGGGATGCGGAACCTGATGTACCTGGAGGAGAGCCACACCCTATCACCCAGGGAGAAGACAGGAGGAGGTCTTCTTTTACAGTTCGCATGTTTCTTCATGCGAGAAGAGGCCAGGGCAAGCGACTTTTGGGTCTCCTTCCAGATGGACGACAGCTCTTGGGTGACTTCATCTACGGCAGGGACTCCGGAAGAAATGGGGATGGGCAGGGGGGGAAGAGAATGGCGGCCATATACTACAAAAAAGGGTGACTTGGAGGAGGACTCAGACTCCTTCAGGTTGTAAGAAAATTCGGCCCAGGGCAGGAGGTCAGCCCAGTCGTCTGACAAGACAAAGTGTCGCAGGTAGGCCCCAAGGATCTGGTTGACTCTCTCCACTTGTCCATTGGACTGTGGATGATAAGCAGAGGAGAAGTCTAGTTTGAATTTCAGTTGACTGCAGAGGGCCCTCCAGAACTTGGACACGAACTGAACGCCTCTATCCGAGACGATGTGAGATGGGAGTCCATAAAGACGAAAAATCTGGAGGAAGAAATGTTCAGCGAGACTAGGTGCAGAAGGGAGACCTGGAAGGGGGACAAAATGTGCCATTTCAGAGAAACGATCAACGACCGCCCATATGGCTGTATGGCCGAGGGAAGGAGGAAGGTCCGTGATAAAGTCCATAGCTATGTGGGACCAAGGTCGTTCAGGCACAGGCGAGGGGTCTTGTCTCGAGCACATATAGTACAGGCCTGTAGGAAGTCCGTCACATCCTTCTTTAAGGAGGGCCACCAGTAATACCTGGAAATCAGTTGGGAGGACTTCCTAATTCCAGGATGACCGGCCAGATGAGAGGAATGGGCCCATTTAAGGATCTGAAGACGAAGACGTGGAGGAACCAAAGTCTTCCTAGGAGGAACTTGCACCAAGGAGGCAGGAGCTGAAGAGATCAGACACTCAGGAGGTATAATGTGTTGTACAGGGGGCTCGGACTCAGAAGAATCGGTGGAACGTGACAGGGCGTCAGCCCTGACATTCTTGTCCGCAGGACGGAAATGGATCTCAAAGTTGAAGCGGGCAAAAAACAAGGACCACCTAGCTTGGCGTGGGTTTAATCGCTGGGCCGACTGGAGATAAGAGAGATTTTTGTGATCCGTGAAGATCGTGATGGGATGAACGGATCCCTCAAGGAGGTGTCTCCATTCCTCAAGTGCTAGCTTAATAGCCAGTAACTCACGGTCTCCGATGGAATAGTTTCTTTCGGGAGGGGAAAAGGTCTTAGAAATAAACCCACAGGTGATGTTCTTGCCCTTTGGAGTCTTTCTGAAGAAGCACAGCTCCTGCTCCCACAGAGGAGGCATCGACCTCCAGGAGAAACGGTTTGCGAGGATCAGGCCTGGACAAAACGGGTGCAGAGGCAAAGAGAGATTTGAGGTGGTTAAAGGCCTCCTCAGCTGGAGGGGGCCAGGATATAGGATTCGCATCCTTTTTGGTTAATGCCACAATAGGCGCGACAATGGAGGAGAAGTGAGGGATGAACTGGCGATAGTAATTGGCGAATCCAAGGAAACGCTGGATGGCCCGTAGTCCGGTAGGACGTGGCCAGTTCAAGAAGGCAGAAAGTTTCTCCAGGTCCATTTGGAGACCTTGTCCAGAGACCAAGTAACCCAGGAAGGGAAGACTGCAACGTTCAAAGAGACATTTCTCTAGTTTGGCGTAAAGATGGTTCTCCCGAAGCCGCTGGAGCACTTGACGGACCTGAAGACAGTGTTCCTCCAAGCTAGAGGAAAAAATCAGGATATCATCCAGATAGACAACAACACAGGAGTATAGCAAGTCTCTGAAAATCTCATTCACGAAGTCTTGGAAGACCGCCGGAGCATTGCACAAATCGAAGGGCATGACGAGATACTCAAAGTGTCCGTCACGGGTGTTAAAGGCGGTTTTCCACTCATCACCTTTACGGATACGGATGAGATTATATGCGCCCCGGAGGTCCAGTTTGGTGAAAATTCTTGCCCCGCGCAAACGATCAAAAATTTCCGAGATAAGGGGCAGCGGGTAGCGATTTTTTTACAGTGATCTTGTTAAGACCACGATAGTCAATGCAGGGACGTAAGGACCCGTCCTTTTTGGCGACAAAGAAGAATCCTGCTCCAGCAGGGGAAGAGGACTTGCGGATGAAACCTCTTTTGAGGTTCTACTGGACTCTGTCATAGCTTCTGTCTCCGGGATGGAGAGAGGGTAGATCCTGCCACGGGGCGGCGTGGTCCCAGGAAGAAGATCGATAGGGCAATCGAAGAGTCTATGTGGCGGCAAGACCTCAGCTTGTTTTTTGCAAAACACGTCAGAAAAGTCCCTGTAAGGTTTGGGGAGACTAGACCGAGAGGTAGCGATGAAAACTTGCTTAGTGGGCACTGCTTTGAGGCAATGCCTGTGGCAGGAGGGACCCCAACTTTTGATGTCCCCTGAGGCCCAGTCGAGGGTAGGGGAATGTAGCTGGAGCCAGGGTAGGCCCAAAAGGATCTCAGAGGTGCAGTTGGGTAACACAAAAAAAGTCAATCTTCTCATGATGGAGAACTCCAATTCTCATGAGGAGATTTTCGGTGCGGTAACGCACGATACAGTTCAGATTTTGACCATTTACCGAGGTGATAAAAAATGGCTTGACAAGACAAGACTGGAATATTAAATTTGTCCATGAGTGAGGCCTCAATGAAGTTTCCTGCAGAACCAGAATCCAAAAAGGCCACGGCGGAGAAAGAGGACTTCTTGGGCAAAGAAAACCTCACTGGAACAGTCAGACGTGGAGAGGAAGAGTCCACACCTAGCAACACCTCCCCCACGTTAGCTAGGCGCGAGCGTTTCCCTGACGCTGAGGACAGATAGAGCAATCCTTTAGAAAATGGTCAGGACTGGCGCAATACAGGCACAGATTATGGTCTCGGCGGGGAGTTCTCTCTTGTGAGGTCAGGTGTGACCGATTCACTTGCATCGCCTCCTCAGCGGGAGGTACAGGAACAGATTGTAGAGGGTTCTGGAAAAGAGGTGCCAGGCGAGGAAACCGCTTGGCACGACCAAGGTCCTTTTCTTGGCGTAGCTCTAGGCGTCTTTCAGTATAACGCATGTCAATACGGGTGGCCAGTTCAGACAGGGTAGCAGGAATTTCTCGTGCGGCCAGCACATCTTTGACGTGGCTGGATAGGCCCTTTTTAAAGGTCGCGCAGAGGGCCTCATTGTTCCAGGAGAGTTCGGATGCCAGGGTGTGGAACTGAATGGCGTAATCGCCCACTGAAGAATCTCCTCGAAGACACTGCGAACTTCAGAAAAGAAGGCTGGAATTGAAGCTGTGGCAGGATCGCCACGGTCCCAAAGTGGTGTAGCCCAGGCTAGAGCCTTATCGGATAGCAGGCTAACCACGAACGCCACCTTAGACCGTTTGGAGGGGAACTGGTCAGACAACATCTCCAGATGGAGGGAACACTGGGATAGGAACCCTCGGCATAGCTTAGGGTCCCCATTAAACTTGTCAGGAAGGGACAGGCGGACTCTAGCAGCAGCAACTCGTGGAGGAGATGTAGGAGCTGGCGGTGGAGATGGTAGAAGCTGCTGTAGCATAGCAGTCAACTGCGTCAATTGCTGTCCCTGTTGAGCGACCACCGTGGTCAGATCCGAGAGGCTTGGCAGCGGGACCTCAGCGGGATCCATGGCCGGATCTACTGTCACGCTCGGGGTATGGCGGGAAACAAGAGGTGGATCCCCTATGCCAGTGAGGCGATAGCACGGGTTGTATTGGAGGACCGGTTCTAATGTTGCTACTGGTTTTCACCACAGCCCGCCGCAAGGCGGGATGGACTTGCAGCGGCGGTAGCAACCAGGTCGTATCTTCCAATAGCAACTCGACCACACTGACAGCTGAGACAGGCGAGGTACACAGGAATAAGGCAGAGGCGAGGTCAAACGTAGCAAAAGGTCAAGGCAGGCGGCAATGGTTCGTAGTCAGGGGCAACAGCAGAGATCTGGATACACAGGCAGGAGCAACACAACGCTTTCACTGGGCACTAAGGCAACTCAAGATCCGGCAAGGACAGGAAGGAAGTGGGTTAATAAGGGTACAGGTGAACCATAATTGGGCCAGGCACCAATTAATTGTGCGCTGGCCCTTTAAGAGGCAGCAGAGCCGCGCGTGCGCGCCTGGGGAGCGGGGACGAGCGCGCTGGAGGAGGCAGGCGGCAGAGCAGGTGGGGACGGGTAAGTAGAGCGGGATGCGATCCATGGGCGGACCGGGGACGCCGCGTGGATCCCATCCCAGAGACAGAACAGCGCCTACGGCCAGGGGAGCTGGCCGGGGCGCTGCAGGAGGAGACACGCCGTGAGCGCTCCGGGATGGACGGGACACCCGGAGCGCTCGGCGTTACAACGAGTCTATCTAAATCTCCAAATACCCTCCGACGAGGAGGGACAGAGAGCTATTCTCTCTTTGGATGCGGCCAAGGCTTTTGACCCTCTGGAGGGGGGATATTTGTGGAGAGTATTGAGGGAGTTCCAGTTAGGACCATCATTTATAAACTGGGTAAAATTGCTGTATAAATCACCTGAGGCGAGGTTTAGAATTAACAATGAACATTCTACCAGGTTTCAATTGCTGAGGGGGACGAGGCAGGGGTGCCCTTTGTCACCCCTCCTCTTCGCCCTCGCGATCGAACCTTTGGCTATCTCTCTTAGATCTTGTCCAGCGATAAAAGGCTATAAAAGAGTGACAGAGGAGGAAAAGGTAATTCTTTTTGCGGACGATCTCTTACTATTACTTGGAGATGTCCAAGGATCATTAAAAGAGACAATGTCTAAATTGGGAAGCTTTGGTAGTTTCTCTGGTTTGAAGATTAATTGGGGAAAATCTAGCCTACTACCGATAGACGATATAGAGAGTCCCCTACCCCAGGAAGCCGTACGACTTCAAATAGTAAATCAAATGAAATACCTTGGTATATACATGACTAGGGCAGCCAGATAACTTGCTATCCCACCTAAAGACATACACCACACATACCTGAAATGACGAGGACACCTGGTGGGTAAAAATGGCCTTGCGGCCTTTTATTAACAAAAAATAGAATAAACATATTCATAAATATTTTCAACATAAAATATTAAACCATAAAAATCTTCAAAAAATATACAACTGTAAAAACCATAAACGGATCCTAGTCCCTGATGACCCCATCTTAAATTTTAGTTGAGCCTACAGTCCCTGTTCTAAGTGTTACGCCAACTTGACCGCAGACCCCCAACTTCTTGACAGTTACTGACTGCCATTAGAGCCAAAAGGACTCCATCTCAGGGATGGGTCCCCACTTTAAGCCAATTTTCTATATATCATTAGATATATAGCCATAAACTGTCGCCAAGGACCCCACGCCTAACCACCACCTCTGACAGCCTGAAAAAAACACTAAATTAGGGAGGGAGGGCAGGAAATTCCCTATCTCCTGCTGACCTCTTGACGAACTGGTGACTCCACTCTGAACCTGCAAACCTTTATACTGCTCCACCCCTTCGCAACCCGTCCAATAAGGTAAGTGCAGAAAACAACTTTCCTAAGAAAAACAAATCCTTAACCCTTACCCTGCTACAGTTCCTAGCACCCTGTTGTCAGGGAAATACCGTGCTTTACCGCCGGGTTCCAGGGTTGCGCACGCGCGGTAGAGCAGCGCAACGAATAGTACAGGTACGCCGGGTAGCGGGTGCGCATGCGCGGGTCCGTGGCACTCGGGTATCTGACACAGCCCAGCCAGTGCGGCTCACCGCTGTGCGCGGCGCTGACAGAAGACGAGTGCGCATGCGCACTCGTCCGGGTATCCCACCTGACCACTCACCTGGCCTATAAAAGGCTTCCCCTGTTTGCTCACAAATTGCTGGCTTGTTGTCTCTTCCTGAGTCCTGGCTCCAGTCCTTGTATCCTGTATCCTGTATCCAGTACCCTGTACCTGCTTGACTACCTGTGCCGACCCGGAATCTGTCTGACCACCTCTGCCGTTACTTACCTGTGTTTGACCCCTGGCTTGCTTCCTGGATACTTCTGCTGCCTGATCACCTGTGCTTGACCCTCGGCCTGCCTACTGGACATTCTCTGAGTTACTTACCTGTGTTTGACCCCTGGCTTGCTTCCTGGATACTCCTGCTGCCTGATCACCTGTGCTTGACCCTCGGCCTGCCTACTGGACATTCTCTGAGTTACTTACCTGTGTTTGACCCCTGGCTTGCTTCCTGGATACTCCTGCTGCCTGATCACCTGTGCTTGACCCTCGGCCTGCCTACTGGACATTCTCTGAGTTACTTACCTGTGTTTGACCCCTGGCTTGCTTCCTGGATACTCCTGCTGCCCGATCACCTGTGCTTGACCCTCGGCCTGCCTACTGGACATTCTCTGAGTTACTTACCTGTGTTTGACCCCTGGCTTGCTTCCTGGATACTCCTGCTGCCTGATCACCTGTGCTTGACCCTCGGCCTGCCTACTGGACATTCTCTGAGTTACTTACCTGTGTTTGACCCCTGGCTTGTTTCCTGGATACCTCTGCTGCCTGATCACCTGTGCTTGACCCCCGGCCTGCTTACTGGACAATCTCTTGGTCCTTGTGCTTGACCCCCTGCTCGGTGTTCTGGACTTTCAGTTCTCTCATGCTCCTGAGGGTCCTCCTCCAGCATATGTTCTGGTACCTCTATAACCTCTGCCTGACCACAGCCCTGCCAGGTGTCTACTTCCAGTGCAGCATCAGCCTCTCCTGGTCAACGTCGCTACTGCACACCACCTGCAACACTCCTGCTGGCAACCCGTGCATCTTTGTGCCCGGTAACCTCTGTACCCACTCCAGAGGCATCGTGCACCTAGTCGCAAGGGGAGCAGTTCTCAGCATATCGGCCCGGGTGAGTACCTGTGACACCTGTCATGGATGTACTGTGCCTACGCTGCGCTTCTGCTGTGTACATGTCTTGACTAGGGCAGCCAGATAACTTGCTATCCCACCTAAAGACATACACCACACATACCTGAAATGACGAGGACACCTGGTGGGTAAAAATGGCCTTGCGGCCTTTTATTAACAAAAAATAGAATAAACATATTCATAAATATTTTCAACATAAAATATTAAACCATAAAAATCTTCAAAAAATATACAACTGTAAAAACCATAAACGGATCCTAGTCCCTGACGACCCCATCTTAAATTTTAGTTGAGCCTGCAGTCCCTGTTCTAAGCGTTACGCCAACTTGACCGCAGACCCCCAACTTCTTGACAGTTACTGACTGCCATTAGAGCCAAAAGGACTCCATCTCAGGGATGGGTCCCCACTTTAAGCCGTGGCCTACACGACGCTGACCGCTGACCGGAAGTGACACTTGCGCTCCACCGCCACCAGAACCTTACCCAGAAGTTCAGTGTGTGTCTTCACAGACACACACCATACCACAAGGAAGCGCTGGGGGCTGTTTTCTGAGGAGCTGTTTCATTATCATCTGAAAACGCAAGTCATTTTCAATGCAAAACTGAAAGAAATATAAATGTACGCTGCTAATTTTTGGGGGCTTTTTATGGAAATGTGTTATTTGTTTTAACTTAATAAACGGTGTTACGCTATGTGCAAACTTTCAATTTGTTTCTATGGCGAGTTTTTATGGAGATAACCTTTCCCTGGAGCCCTGATACTGTTGTTCCCTTGGTGATGCTGAGTGTCTAAAGAGAGGATACCAGGCTGGTTTAGAACCCTGTCTTTGCAGAGGAATTGTGGAAGTTGGCTTAATATCTTGGTGACAAATATCTGACAGGCGTATTTATTCTTGTTTTCTGGTGAGTTTGAACCCCTAAGGGGAGTGTGCCTCACATGGTGAAAAATCACACGGGATGATACGGTGTCTGAATATACTACAGAAGAAGTCACTCTGATTTGCTATATGAACTATTCACTTACCACTATTCCTGCACCCAAGGATTATTCATTTATATTTTCATTCACTTAATGTTTGATTACGGACTTATTTTAAATATTTATGTGACTAGATATTTTTAATATTTCAATGCTACAATTTTAAGCGCTGTTTTAGTATATTATCTCTCATATTTCAGTACAGTTTGATTTTTATACTATCTATTCCACATATCATTAGATATATCGCCATAAACTGTCGCCAAGGACCCCACGCCACAGCGGCACAAATGTGAAGCCTCACATCTGTGCCCGCCGCCACGCCAAGAAAGCACGGTGGATGCCATCTTCCAACCCCAAAGCCCACAAATCAATGCCCACAGGGTTGACATGAACCCCATCTGCCCTGAGATACCTCCAGGTGTCCACCTCGAGCTCCCAATGATGCACCACCACACCTCCATTGCGAGAGATAAACCTGCCCACCTCCTTGTTGACCTTAACCCGTGTCTTGTTAAGGCTCTCCCAAGACCGTGCCCCTCTCCAAGCCATGCGGCACACAATGTCCGACCAGACTACTGTCATGCCTGGGAACGATGACCTGAGCCTGAAGAAATCCCACTGGATATCTTTGATGATTTTCCTCATGGGCCTAACACATAGGTCATTTCCCCCCACATGTAAGACCAGGATGTCCGGGGCCCTGTCCAAACGTGCAAATTGGTGCACAACTGGGACTACCCTGTGCCACCTCATACCGGGAAGGCCTATCCATCTCACTGTTCCATCCTCCCTGGACAACCTCAACTGTCTCCCATTGGGCCTGACATCAGCCCTCCTGGCCCCCCCAAAAACATAGGAATGTCCCATGATCCACACGAGACATCTGGGGGGATCTGAAAAACAAATGAAACAATACCCAGCACAAATCTAAACAACATACACTCAACATATGATAACAGTTCACAATAGATGAGGCCTGACATAAAGACGGTACCTAGTGGATTCCCATCTGCCTATCCTTCTTATTACATCCCCAGGAAGACCCCACCTGGCCGCCTCTGTAGCCGCCCCGATCCTAAACGAATGGGCTGCGTATTCAAATGGCGCAAAACCACTCACCTCCAAGCATCTTCGAAACACTGCCGTGAATTGAAACCTGGAGAGAAACGACCCGTCCTGATGGATAAAGAAAGCCCCCCCCCCCCCCCACCCTTTGGGCGGACCTCCCAAAACTGCTTCATGGCCATAACTGGGCAGGTGTCGGTATCCTTGCCGGTAAATAATTTTACCCGGACACCCTTGCCTTCCTGATCAGTCTTTGATCTGCTGATCCACAACTCCACAGCCCCTTCCCGCAGGGCCACATCCCCCCCACCTTAAACCCCCCGCTACCCTTTTAGACGGGGAGACCAACTCACCTATCCTGAAGGCCCCGAAGAATGCAACCACGAAGACTGCCTTAAACAAAATTCTCTCGAAAGCCGACATACATACCTCACCCAAGGCCGACACAATTTTTTCCAGCACCGCAAACGACACCGGGCGCCTGGAGTCCAGCTTGCGAGACCCTCTCCTATAACCCCTCAAAGCCCTCCGTACCACAAAAGCCTTTGTGGTGTCCTGCATGCCCTTTAACTGAAACAGAAAAGCCAGCGCGGTCATCTTTTTACCAATGGCGGACGCAGAGACCCCCCCTATGTAGTTCTGGCAAATAAAACACAACACCCTGTTCTGTAAATCCCTAGGGTCTCCAGACCCGCAGAACTCCTGCTCCAACGCCCCCCATTCTTGCCATACTTTCCTATAGGCTCTCCACGTGCTATCGCTGAGGGACTGTCGTATCAACCTGTCTGCGATTCCAGTGCAATCTTCCACAATTCCTGGGGGCACACTTCCCCCGCCCGCTTCGCCTCTGGTGCCAGCTTGCGAAATTCTGTCCACTGGAAACGAGACAAAGCATCCGCAAGTTTGTTGTCGATCCCAGGGATATGCACCGCATATACAAAGGCATTTATCCTCAAACAACTGAGCACTAGGTGTCTAAGCAACCGGACCACTGGCGGGGATGAGGCCGATACGTTGTTGATCGCCCACACCACCCCCATGTTGTCGCAGTTGAACCTGACCTTCTTATTGCTCAACTCCTGCCCCCACAATTCCACTGCCAACACTATGGGGAACAGTTCCAACAGAACCAGATTACCCAGGAAACCCGCTGTCCTCCAGCTCTCTGGCCACGGACCCGCACTCCACATCCCCTGACAGTAGGCTCCATATCCCCCGGACCCCACCGCGTCCGTGAACAGCTCCAGGTCAGCGTTGCTGACCGGGCCTTCCTGCCAAATCGCCTTTCCGTTAAAGGAGTCCAAAAGACATCCCAGATTTTTAAATCCTCCTGTAGCTCCCTGGTCAGGCTAACGAAATGATTGGGCATCTTAACCCCCCCCTGTGGCCGCCGCCAGGCGCCTGCAAAATATCCTACCCATGGGAATGATGCGACATGCAAAGTTCAACTTACCTAGGAGGGACTGAACCTCCCTCAACTTCAACTTGCGTGTCCTGCTGGCCATACCTACCTCCTGCCGCAGAGCCGCCAATTTGTCCTCAGGCAACCTACACTCCATGGCCAGGGAATCAATGGTGATACCCAGAAAAATTAACTCCTCCTGCGGGCCCTCCGTCTTATCCGCCGCCAGCGGAATTCCGAACCTGCCCGCCAAATGCTGCACGGTACTCAACAAGAGACCACAACACCGCAAATCTGGCGGCCCAATGCAAAGAAAATCATCCAAATAGTGGATGATGGAATTAACCCCTGCAACCTCTCTAACTGCCCATTCAAAGAATGAGCTAAACGCTTCAAACAACGCGCAGGAAACCGAACAACCCATTGGCAAGCACCGGTCAACAAAATACTCCCCTTGCCAATGACACCCCAGCAAATGCATGCTCCCCGGGTGCACTGGCAACAAGCAGAACGCCGATTCCACATCCGTCTTAGCCATCAGTGCACCCCTCCTGTATTTTTTCACCCAGGCCACGGCAGCATCAAAAGATGTATAGGTAACCGCACAGTCCTGCGGGTCAATACCATCGTTAACTGAGCCGCCCTTCGGGTAGGACAAATGATGTATCATCCGAAACTGACCCGGCTCTTTTTTTGGGACCACACCCAGCGGGGAAACTACTAAACCTGGCACCGGAGGGGCCAAAAACGGCCCCGCCATATGCCCTAAAGCCACTTCCTTGGCCAATTTTGCCGACACCACCTCCGGATGCAAACGCGCTGACTGTAGATTCCTAGCTGCCGGAAGGACCTCCCGCAGGGAACTCGGGATCCTAAAGCCCATGCTAAACCCCTCCTCCAGTAGATGCGCCACAGCCCGATCTGGATACCTACTTAGGAAAGGAAGCATCCTTGCCAAGTTCACCGGCGTCACTCCTCTTTTCAGCCGTATCTCCTGGGCGACCTTTTCCCTGCCTGAAACACTTTGCGAATGGGTGCATTCCGCTGCACCCCGAGCACTCGTGCTTGTATCTGCACGAACCCCCGTATCGGCAAGTTCCTTCGTTGAATTGCCAACAAACACCTTTTTTCTTAAGGGCCGGCGATCCTGTAGATGAGACGCCGCCGGCCCCCCCTGGAAAAAACTGGCCACCAGCCCTGGATGATGTCATCAACTTCATCCACAGGCTGATGTCCTTGTGGTCCCACCGGATAGACGGGCGCACTGCTTTTCACTGACAAAATTGTTCGTCATACCGAAGCCATGCCAGCCCCCCATAAACCCTGTGGGCCTCACTAATGGCTTCCAGGTAGCAAAATAAAGCCGAACAGTTCTCTGGCGCTTTTTCCCCAATCACGCTGGCAAATATCGCAAACGCCTGCAGCCAATTTGCGAACGCTTCTCTTCTTCATCCTTCTTGCTCTCATCCGGCTTTACCCTGTGTAAATTGAATTTTTCTAGCGGGATATTTCGATATACTCATCCTTCCATATCTTCTCCCGCACTTCCTTTTTTAAATGCGCACCTAACGGTCCCTCAAAGCACACGTACACTTCGCAACGCGCTGCGTCTGCTAAGCGTACCTTTTCCGCTTCCTGGTCCTTTGCTGTGTCCCCCGCCGCCGTGCCCCCGACGTCTTTCTCCGTTTGCGTCTCCGCCGACATGGAAGCCGCAGGCCCTGGTGAAGTGACCGGACTGCCCCCCGCCACCCCGCTCAGACCCCGGGATGGGGGCATCCAGGGGCTGACATGCGTCAGAGGTTGCGCAGAGCTGCCCTCCAAACGACGCAGCAAGTCCCGCAGTGTGTCCCACAAATCCCCCCCTTCACCCCCCCCCGGTGTGTCCTGCCTCCTCTCCCCCCCCTGCCTGCCCTGACCCCCCCGAGAATGTGTGTGCGACAAAGTAGCAGACTTACCGGGCTGACGCAGGCACAAGGAACCTCCAGCCGTCTGTCCGGACACCCTCGCCGCCACTTGTGATTCTTCCGACAGCTCTCCCTCTTCCTGGCTGCTGTTGTCCGCCTCCTCCCCACGCTACGACACCCGTTCTTCTATCCTGTGGGCGACTGGCCTGGATACTGGAGTACAGCACCGCTCCTCCCTCCTGCTGGATAGTGCCCTGGTTGCTGTAGAGCAGGATCGCTCCTCCATCCTGCTGTAACTGGGGCTTGAAAATGCAGAGTTTGGCAGGGAAGGGAAGCTGGTGTATGTCTGAGAGCATTCCCCCTCGCTGTCGCCGGCTTCTGCGATGACGTCATCCGCCTGCGCCGCCTGTGCGGCCAGCGCGCAGGCATCTACTCGGCCAGCCCTCCCAGGACCCAGGCCGATCCTGGAGGGGCCTCCCGACTGCCGCTCAGCTAATGCAGCTCTGTGCTCTGTCCTCTCGGCTCCTCCCACTGCCAAGATGGCGCCGCCACGAGGTGAGCCGCCGGCCGTTGTACAGGTAGGGCCGGCGCTCACGGGTCTGGTACTCCCCCGCCGGGTTGCCCCCCCGACCGGAGCATCGCCAGGGGGTGCAACCTGGTGAATCTCTGCCATCACGACCACGCTGGGGCGACTGGTGGCCTGTGACCCACCGCTCCCCCTCGGGCTCTGTCTGCTGCTGGTCCTCCCCCTACCCCTCTGAGCCCGGCTGGAACATTGTTTTGCTGGGGGGCCCGAACTGACCCTGCTGGGTCTCCTTACCCTGTGTTGGGACCTGGGGGGGATGAGCTCTGGGCTCAAGCGCTCCGGGGGGATAGCCCTCCTAGCACGTGTGGAGGCCGGTCGCCTAGCAACCGGTCCCTGGCTGGCCCCCTGTAAAGTGGCCGTTACCTGGCTCTGTAACCAGTCTGCTCCATGGGTGTCTGCTGCCGCCCTAAGCTGCTCCCAAAGGTGTTCCAACCCGCTCATGCTGTCCTGCTTTCTATCCCCAGGCCACGTACCAGCTCCACCGGGAAAATTCCCTATCTCCTGCTGACCTCTCGACGAACTGGTGACTCCACCCTGAACCTGCAAACCTTTATACTGCTCCACCCCTTCGCAACCCGTCCAATAAGGTAAGTGCAGAAAACAACTTTCCTAAGAAAAACAAATCCTTAACCCTTACCCTGCTACAGTTCCTAGCACCCTGTCATGGATGTACTGTGCCTACGCTGCGCTTCTGCTGTGTACATGTCTTTACAAAAGATCCTAAAAAGTATATAGTAAATAACCTAATCCCACTCATAACTACATTTAAAGAGAAAATAAAGATTTGGAAAAAACTTCCGCTATCTGCAGCGGGTCGCTGTAATCTAATTAAAATTATTTTTCTACCGCAACTTTTATATGTTTTGCATAACTCCCCAGTTTGGATTTATAAAAAATGGTTTCATAAGATTGATACTATATTTAGGGAATTGATTTGGAAGGGGGGGTCAGCACGTATTAGTCTAAAAACATTACAGCTTCCGAATGGGGAAGGGGGAGTTGCTCTCCCTCACTCTTTTGGTTACTTTATAGCGGCCCAGCTTCAGCATATGGGTAGAGGCGATCTAGGAAAGACTCTACTGGGGAATTTTTTTCATATGCCGGTGGTGGAGGCTCTAGAGGCAGGGAAGGCACTGCACGGAGCCCCCACACTAGAACTAATGAGTAAAACATGGGAAACGGCCAAGGGAATTCTGGGGTATGGAGGCTTCACAAATTACTTACCATTATGGGACAATGGTAAATTGGGCGAAATACAGAAAATAGGGCCAATCAAGGAGTGGGAAAGACGAGCTATAAAATGTATTCATCAACTCTATCAAAGCGGAAAAATCAAGTCTTTCCAGGAGTTGAGAGAGCAATTCGCAATCCCGAGGAACTGCTTTTTTAGATACCTCCAAGTTAGACACGCAATGACTGCACAATTCGGTGAAACAGCAATAGAATGGTGTGATATACCGGTTTTGCAGGAAATAATCCAAGCAAGATTGACGAAAGGCCTAATATCCAAAACCTATTTAAGCTTAAATAAGAAAAATAGGGAGAAACAACAGGACCCACCCGCTAGAAGGAAATGGGAAAGAGACGTTGGAAATATAACTTCAACCCAATGGGAAAGGACCCTTGAGCTAGCCCCGTGGGTCTCCCTGTCTCCGCCCCAGAAGATGTCACATCTATTCCTACTCTATAGGGTGTACTACACTCCGCAAAAACTTTTTTTGTTTGGACGTAGACAGGATGCCTCTTGTCCAAGGTGTGGAAGGCTAGAGGGAGATATGATCCATATGTTTTGGAGATGTCCTAAATTATTCCGCTATTGGATGGAGGTGGTGGAAATAATTACCCATGTCTTCGAAGTATCCATAGAGGTAGAGCCCATGACGTGTGTACTGGGGTGGTTGGATGGGAAGGGTAGGCCTAAAGGCATTAGACTGGCAATCCTGAGATGCCTTTTTCAGGCCAGGAAACTCATTGCCCAGAAGTGGCAGTCTCTCACCCCTCCATCAAGTAGAGAATGGGAACAGAATATGAGTACGGTGATCCTTAAGGAAAGAACATTGTATATCAGGCAGGGATGTGTTAATAAATTTGAGGAGACTTGGAAAAAGTGGTGTGAGAAAAAAGAAAATGGATTTATGAATGTATAAAAGAGACAGCGCCTTAGGAAGAGACAGAGGGGATCAGCTAGAGAGGAAGGTGTATGGATATGCAATCAAGGAATAGAACAGTGAGAGTCTAGGTTAAGGATGAATGGAAGATTGAGTAGGGAGAATGATGTAAGAGATAACTTTTGGTCTAAAAATGCTGAGCAGAGACTATGACTATAAACTAGAAAGGGGGGACCCCCCAGAAACTTGGAATCACTCTGTTACTTCTCCTATTTGTTCTCTTCTTGTTTCTAGCTATAGATGTATTGTTTTTTAAACGATCAAATGTATGGGAGTAATGTGTGTTTTGTAATATATAAAAAAAAAAAAAATGTCAATAAAGATATAAAGTTAAAAAAAAAAGTGCACCAAACACCACTTTCCAATGATTAAAGTGCATCCACTTCTTTACTACAGTTTGTTACATTTTGTTAATAAGCACCCCCCCCCCCCCCCCCCACCATGTCTGGGAGGCCAACAAGGAGAGGCAGACAATCCCATGGCACTGTGAGGGGGCCAGCAGTGTATGTGTCCACAGGGCATCAATTCCCATGCTATCCAGCCACAGCATGCAGAGGAAGTGGTGGACTGGCTTAATAAACCAGCCTTGTCCTCCATCACCCAAGCAGAGAGTAGTGTGCAGTCCACTGCAGCTGCCAGAGTGGCTTATTCTGCCTCCTTGTCCACAGCTACTCCAGTCATAGCCCCAGCATGGAGGAGCCAGCTGAGTTATTTGAACACAGTCAGCCCCTTGCTCCTTGACGATGCACAGCCATTACCAAGATTTAGATCTTGGTTCTGAGGTTGAGAAAGGTAGGAACATAAGCCTACAGATGAGGGGAGAACACTGGTAAACAACAAACTGGCAGTCTTGTCCCCCAGCTGCAGCATATTGCCAAGTTGTCTCCAGTGATGAGGATGGAGGGGATAATGATGATGGGGTCACTGATGCAACTTGGGTCCTGGATAGAGCAGAGGATGAAAGTGAGGGTGGGGCACAGCCCCAAAGAGGCAGCCATTGTGGAAGAGTAGCGAGCAGCCAACCTATTCCACCAGATTGTGGAGCTGTTATCTCCAGGCCCACTTTCCAACAGCTCAGGTGTTTAGGCCTTTTTTAGCATATGTGAAGCCAATCGCATTGTTGCAATTTGCAAACTTTGCCTCAAGCACATCAAGCGTGGTAAAAACACCAGCCATTTGGGTACTGCATGCTTGACAAGGCATTTAACCTCCCACCACTCATTGGCAAGAGAACCTAAAAGCCACACAAAAAGGACACAAATCTGCTCCTCTTTAATCCTCACCTTACCGGTCTACCCCTACTATATTTCATGACCTTTCAACAGCATCCACTGACAGGGATGATGGTATAGCGCAGGGTGTCCCAGGTCCTTGCAGCACATCTACCAGTAGCACACCACCAGCTGTAGACTATAGCAGGCAAATTTCTCTGCCATATCTGCTGCAGCAGAAAAAAAAAATACAGTCAATGCCACCCACCTGCCCAGCGTCTAAATTCAAGCTTGTCAAAGCTGATGGCTTTACAACTCCTGCCTTTCCCAGCTGGTGGATTCTGTACGACAATGGCAGGTTCCCAGACGCTATTTCTGTTCACGTAAAGACATTCCAGCTCTCTACCATCACATTTAAGGCAATGTTGTGGCATCGTTGGGCAAGGCAGTCCACAATACTGCTAACACGTGGTCCAGCAAGCATGGTCAGAAACAATATATTTTGTTCACAGCACACTGGGTAACTTTGCTTGCAATTTGGAAGGATGAAGGACAGGGCTCAATGCTGCAGCTTGTTGTGCCGCCACATCTCCAGACAGCTAGTGGTGATGATGCAAAATTTGTCAGCTCCACCCCCTCTTCTTCCTCCTCCTCTATGCCCTTCTCGGCTGAATTGTCCTATGAACCACAAGTACCCCCTATGCGTTCAAGGGACTATTCAATGGCTAAACGGTGCCATGCAGTGCTTCAGCTGGTCTGTCTAGGGGACAGGAGCCACACCAGAGCAGAGATTCTTGCAGCTCTGCAGGGGCAATCCCAGAGGTGGTTCACGCCACGCCAGCTGGAGCCAGGAATGGTGGTGTGCAATGATGGCACATACCTTCTGTCATCCCTTAGACAGGGAAAGTTGACACATGTGCCATGCCTGGCACCACCACCTTAATTTGGTGGTGCAGAATTTCTTAAATAAGTAACCAGGGTTGAAAGATCTGCTAAAGCAGGCCAGAAGAGTCTGTAGCCATTTCAGGTGGTCATACACAGCCAGTGCTCGGTTGGCTGAAATTCAGCGGGAATTCCACCTGCCCGTAAACCAGCCTGATTTGTGACATGCCCACCAGGTGGAACTCGACTTTGGAAATTCTGCAGTGGCTGCCCATGCAGCAGAAGGCTGTCAACGAGTACCTGTGTGAGTATGGCACAATGACAGGCTCTGCTTTTTTCCCATGCCAATGGCTGCTGATAAAGGATGCATGCACTGTACTGTCACCATTTGAGGAGGCCACAAGGATAGTGAGCCGTGATAATTCAGGCATCAGTGACACAATCCCTTTTGTGTTCCTGCTGGAGCAGACTCTGCATGGCATTATGGACAGGGCACTCAAGGCAGAGCAGTGGGAGGAAGAGGAGGACTTCCTTTCCTCTCAAGGCCCGCTTTATGCAGACACCACTTTTGCCACATCACAGAACACACAAGAAGAGATGGAGGAGGAAGAACTCATCATGACCCACAGAGGGAGCAGAAGATTAAATCTCTTAAAGAGGAGTTTATGTAACGCCTTTATCCATTCTGGTAGGTTACAGTCTGGTCGAAAACATAGTTTTAAGGATTCTGTTGGTCAAGAGAGGAGCGGTGGAGAAGGGATGCATTTAAAAAAAATGATTAGTCCTCGACTTCCAGGGCTGTCAGCTTCCACATCCCATCATATGCTGGGAGATTATCTAGGGGCGAAAAAAGACATGGAGAGCTTTCCAGCTGACAATCCACTGGGTTACTGGGTAGGGATAAGCTCGGTGTTCGATTCGAACTCATGTTCGAAAGGAACATCGGCCGTTCGCCTGGTTGGCGAACCCAGAACTTTGTGGGCCGCTCGCGCAAAATTCGTGTGACACGAACAGCCCACGATGCACTGCGCCAGTCGCAGTGCATTACTGGCTGATGATTGGCCAAGCATGCACTGTGACCCTGCATGCTTGGTCAATCACAGCGCCGGCAGCGAGGAGAGGCATAATGGCCAATTATAGCTCAGGGGGGTTTAGTACACGCCCCACACTATATAAGGCCGCTGCCAGCGCGGCGGCCTTGTGTAGTGTGTTGCGGCTTCATAGAGAGAAGTATAGGCAGGGACAGTGTCAGCTGTGCTTTTCTACTTAAGCTAGCGCTGTTACAGTGGGTGTAGTGTGTTGGCATTCAGGGAGAGAGCAGGATAGGCAGGGACAGTGTCAGCTGTGCTTTTTAACCTAGCGCTGTTACAGTGGGTGTAGTGTGCCTCCTGCACAGTATACACCTGAATCTACCCCCTCATTGCTGGTGTTGTGTAGTTCAGTTGTGCAACACAGGCATCTGCCTAACCTTCAGTGGGTGTAGTGTTCCTCCTGCACAGTATACACCTGAATCTACCCCCTCATTGCTGGTGTTGTGTAGTTCAGTTGTGCAACACAGGCATCTGCCTAACATTCAGTGGGTGTAGTGTGCCTCCTGCACAGTATACACCTGAAGTTACCCCGTATTGCTGGTTTTCCCATCTCCCTGCAGGCCATTAGTATGTCTGGAAGGCCAACAAGGAGAGGCAGACAGTCACGAGCCAATAAAAGAGGGCAAGCAGGCTCTGTGTCTAGAGGCAACAGTGCTGGTCGTGGATGCAGTGCCTCGTCATCAGCACGTGGCCATGGGACACGCTTGTCCTTATTTTCGGCAGCTGGATGTGTTGAGCCGCATCATGCCGAAGACTTGGTAGAGTGGATGACCAAGCCCTTCTCATCCTCCTCATCCTCTCTCACCCAGGCTCAGGGTACTGGCAAAGCAGCTGCCAACGTGTTCTCTTCCCTCGTCTCAATGTCATCAGTCACTTCCCTAGACCCACCATGTCCTCCTGAGGAGTCCCCCGAACTGTTTGACCACAGTGTTGGGTACATGCTCCAGGAGGATGCCCAGCGTTTTGAAGGCTCTGATTATGATACCCAGCTAGAGGAAGGCAGTAGCGTGAGCGCAGAGAGAGGGGATGCTCAAGGACAGCAATCCACCAGCTGCAGAATACTGCCAGGTTTGCTCCAGTGGTGAAGAGGGAGGGGATGATGAGGTCACTGACTCCACGTGGGTGCCTGATAGGAGAGACAAGGTGGAGGAAGAGGAGGAGGCACATCTCCAATGAGGCAGGATGCCCTCCAGGGGCCAGCTTAAAGGCAGCACACCGACTGAATCACACCGCAGACCTCCGCCTGTGCAGGGTGCTGCCTCTGCGCATTATTCCAAAAGTTCTTTGGTGTGGGCCTTTTTTGAGACGAGTGCAGCAGATCGCACCACTGCTATTTGCAACATATGTCTCAAGTGTATCTCACATGGCCAAAACATCAGTCGCTTGGGCACCACATGCTTGACCAGACATATGTTGACCTGCCATGCAGCTCGTTGACAAGTGTACCTTAAAGACCCACACCAAAGAACAAAGCGGACCTCCCCTTGCTCCTCATCAGCTGGGATCTCCAACCCCACTTTACCTTCAGTCCTCTGAAAGCTGTACTGAGAGGAATGAAGGTGTAGAACTAGTTGTGTCACAGCCAAGTACTTGCGGGTACTCTGCTAGCAGTACACGATTGTCCGATTGTCCGATAGTCCGATTGTACCAGGCAAATTTCCCTGCCCCAGCTGCTGGACCGTCAAAAGAAGTTCACTCCCAGCCATCCACATGCCCAGCGGTTGAATGCAAGGTTGGCTAAATTGCTAGCATTTCAACTGCTGCCTTTTCAGTTGGTAGACTCGACCCCCTTCCGTGAGTTTTGTGGAATGTGCTGTTCCTCAGTGGCAGGTTCCCAAACACCACTTTTTCTCACGGAAGGCGATTCCGGCTCTCTACCGGCATGTGGAAGGCAATGTCTATGCCTCGCTGGACAGGGCGGTCAGTGGTAAGGTGCATATTACCGCTGACTCATGGTCCAGCAGGCATGGACAGGGACGTTACCTATCTTTCACGGCCCATTGAGTCACTCTTTTGGAAGCTGGGAAGGATGCAGGACAAGGTGTAGTAGTGTTGGAGGATGTAACCATATGCGATTTATTGAATTTTATGCGATTTTACCTATATCCTTCTATATACTATGATCTCTTATGAACTTTTTACCTGAAGATTCCCTACTAGCAGCATATTGGCTATTTCTCTACTTGGAAGAGCACTGTCACTAAGTTATTTGCACATGAGATTATACTCCCATTTACTGATTTTACCTATCTGCACCTGATGCACGAGTAGTCACTTTGCACATATAAATGAATGTTGTCTCTTTAAGAATTATATATTTTATTTGTTTGGTATATACACACTATACCCTCATTATACAGCGCAGCACTACCTTCTTTATTTGTTCCGCCACCACGCCTCCAAAATGCTACTACTGGTTGTGACACACCTCTCTCCTCCACCCACTCCTCTTTTTCTTCCTCCATGGCCTCTTCCTGTGCTTTGTCCTCGGAACCAGCGGTGCTCCGTAGGCGTTCAAGGGGCTACGCAAGTACGCAGGCAAAAAGATGCCATGCCATGCTTGCGCTGGTGTGTTTGGGGGACAGGAGCCACACTGGGGCAGAGGTTCTGTCAGCTCTGCAGGGGCAGGCCGATAGGTGGTTAACGCCATGCCAGCTTAAACCAGGAATGGTGGTATGTGACAATGGCACCAACCTCCTCTCCGCCCCGAGACAGGGACAACGAACCCATGTGCCCTGTGTGGCTCATGTCCTTAACCTGGTGGTGCAGCGGTTCTTGGGCAGGTACCCAGGCTTACAGGATGTCCTGAGGCAGGCCAGGAAAGTCTGTGTGCATTTCCGTTGATCATATAATGCCAGTGCTCGGCTGGCAGAGTTGCAAAAGGATTTGAACCTGCCCAAGAACCGCCTAATCTGTGACATGCCCACCAGGTGGAACTCAACGTTGGTCATGCTGCAGCGACTGCACATGCAGCAGAGGGCCATCAATGAGTAGCTGTGCGACTACGGCACCAGGACAGGGTCAGGGGAGCTCAGATTTTTTTCACCACGCCAGTGGGGCATGATCAGGGATGCATGCACTGTCCTGTCACCATTTAAGGAGGCCAAGAGGATGGTGAGCAGTGACAGTGCATGCATCAGTGACACTGTACCTCTTGTCCACCTGTTGGAGCATACGCTGCCTGGAATAATGGACAGGGCACTTGAGGCAGAACAGAGGCAGGAAGAGGAGGACTTCCTTGCCTCTCAAGGCCCCCTTTATCCAGACAGTGTTCCTTCTGTCCCACCCATCACACAGGAAGAGGATGAGGAAGAGGAGGAGGATTGTGTCAGCATAGAGGTGGAGCCTGGCACTCAGCATCAGGAGCAGCAGTCTTTTAGGGATGATTTACAGTCCCAAGAAACCAGTGGACTTGTACATGGCTGGGAGGAGGTGGCTGCGGATCATGTCGTCCTTAGTGACCCAGAGGACTCCAGACCGAATGCCTCAGCTAACCTACGCTGCATGGCCTCCCTGATCCTGAAAAGCCTGCGGAAGGATCCTCGTATTCTTCAGGTCAAGGAGAGGGACCATTACTGGCTGGCCACTTTCCTCGATCAACGGTACAAGGGTAAGGTTGCGGACCTTATCTTGCCGTCGCAGAGGGAGCAGAGGATGAGACCTCTCCGGGAGGTCTTGCAGAAAGGTCTTTGCAACGTGTTCCCAGAGACTGGGAGGTTACAAACTCATGGTCCTGGACAACGAGATGCTGAGGCTTCGGTCAGTAGCAGAAGGAGCGGTGGAGAAGGTGGCCATCTGATCGATGCGTACAATTTTTTAGTCCGCAGCCCCATGGTATGATCGGTTCCCGCAACCATCGCCAGCGTCTGATATACATGGTGCAGGAATACCTAGGGGCAAGGTCAGACTTGGACACCTTTCCCACCGAAAATCCTCTGGCTTACTGGGTCTTGAGGATGGATCACTGGCCAGAGCTTGCACAGTATGCAATTGAGCTACTGGCCTGTTCTGCATCCAGAGTTCTTTCGGAACGCACATTCAGTGCTGCTGGAGGCTTTGTCACCGATCACAGGGTGCGCCTGTCCACCGACTCGGTTGATCGACTGACCTTCATAAAGATGAATCAGTCTTGGATCACCACCAGCTACCAAGCACCTGAAGCTGATGTAACCAAATAATTTATTTTGAAATGTCACATTCCTTCAAGACTGCCTATGCTGATGCTGAGTGACTGTCCTGTTATGTTGACTGACTATCCTATTCCTCCTCAATGATCCTGATGATAGCTTGGAAGAACATTTTTGTTTCTGGGTGCCGCCACCAGTGGCTAAGGCCCAATTCTTCAGCCCCTGTTTAACAGGGCATGTAATTACAATTTTTGATGCAATACTTTGCAACAGGGCTCATTGCTGTGCTCCAAGTACAGTATCTGTGAGGGGTTGCAGTGTTGTGGCACCAGCACCAGTGCCTAAGGCCCAATTTTTCAGGCCCTGTTTAACAGGGGCGTGTAATTACAATTCTTGATCTAATAATTCACAGCAGGGCCCATTCCTGCGCCCACCAAGAGTAACTGTGAGGGCTTACATTGTTGTGGCAACACCACCACCACCACCACCACCACCAAAGGCCCAATTTTTTTGCCCCTGTTCAACAAAAGATTTTCATCCATATTGCCAGGACAAGACATTACATTAAAGCCTCAAGCTGTTTTAAATGGCTTTTTTTCCTTTACAAATGTAATTTTGTGCAGGGACAGTTCTAAACACGGGAAACACATGCCACTTCACAGGCATACTTTAGACACCCCCCCGGTACGATATTTAAAGGAATATTTCACTTTTTTTTCACATTATGCATCATTAAAATGACTGCTCCAGAAAAAACGTCCGTTTTTAAAACTTCTTTTTGCATTGATACATGTCCCCTGGGGCAGGACCCGGGTCCCCAAACCCTTTTTAGGACAATAACATGCATATTAGCACTTTATATTTCGAACGTTCACGTCCATTGTATTTAATAGGGTTCTAATGTTCGTGCAAACTTTTGGTCCGTTCGCAGGTTCTAGTGCGAACCGAACCGGGGGGTGTTCGGCTCATCTCTATTACTGGGTCATTAGAATAGACCACTGGCCAGACATTGTCCAGTATGCAGATACTGCTGGGCTGTATTGCTGCAAGAGAGTGTGTCTGTCCAAAGACTCCGTGGACCGGCCGACATTTATCGAAATGAATCAGTCCTGGATTAGCAGCAGCTATCAAGCCCCTGATGCTGATGTCGCTGATTAAGCTTTCTGATGGATCTTGAATCTCTGAAAGACTTCTAGGCTGCCGTGATTTGTGGGTGTTGATTTTATCTGGAAGAAATCGGTGTACGTTTCATGGGCACAATTAACATCCAAAGACCAATTTGTCCGCACCTGTTTGACAGGTGCATATACAGTAATTACAATTTTTGACAGCAAGGCCAATTCTTGTTTTTATCGAGTACCTCTATAGGGTAACGGTATGAAGGCACCACTGACACCCAAAGAACAATTTGTCTACACCTATTTGACAGGTGCAAATCATTAACATTTTAGACAGCAAGGCCAATTTTTTTGCACCTGTTACTTCTATTCAAATCCTGCAAAACAGACACCAGAATTTAACCAAAAAAATCTCTAGTCTTGTCTCGAGTGCACAAAATTGTGGCTTTATCATACAGACTGGCTCCCCAAGCCGTTGTTTAATACATAAAGAAAGCTTGAATGGAAAAAAAATTTTTTAAATGTCATTACTAAGGGGACCCCCCAGGTACTATATTTAAAGGAATTTTTAAATTTTTTTTGTTATTTTTATGGTTTCACTTTTTTTTTATAATCTTTATTTTATACATTTTTCCATTTTACACAAAACATAAGAGAAGAAGGCAATTATGAATATCTTATAAAAGCAGCCATAAACCGTTACTGAAACATACCGTATTTATCCATGTATAACACATGTCGGCGTATAACACGTACCCCAATTTAAGAGGGAAGTTTCCGGAAAATAATGGTCAGTGAGCATCAATGCAGCATGATTAGTGCCCATCTGCAGCTTCAGTGCAGCCTGATCTGTGCCCATATGCAGTCTAATCAGTGCCCAGCTGCAGGCTAATCAGTGCCCACCTGCAGCATTGCTCAGTGTCCATCTGCAGCCTTGCCGAAATATAGGCTGCCACCGAGGTGAAGGAGGGGACAAGCGTTGCCGAAATAGAGGCTGGATCTCCTGTGTAATCAGCTCGGCATCATGCCCAGTCTCACCCCTTGGCTCGGATCCTATGATGGACATAATTCCGGTCCAATGCCAGGATGTCAATGCTAGGAGATGTCCAGGGGGTGGGACTGAGCATGACTCCAAGCAGAGCCGAGTACACAGGAGATCCGGTGTTGTGTCGAATACTGTCCCCCGTCGGATAGTGTCCGCTTGCACAGTATGGAGGACAACGAGACGCCAAAGGTCTCCAAAGATGAAGGGCACCTGCGCCGTGAGTCCAGGTTCAAGCCCCACCATCCAAGTGGACATAGAGTTAGAATAAAAAATAGCCGAGCGAAGCGATGTTACTATGTGCTACCGTATGTCCACTTGGATGGTGGGGCTTGCACCTGGACTCAGTGCGCAGGCGCCGTTCTTTTTCTGAGAATTTCGGAGTCTCCTTGTCCTCCGTACTGCGCAGTACGGGGCGGACACTTCTCTGATGGGTGGACAGTTTTTGGCAGAACACCTGCTCTATTTCGGCAGCGCTCGTCTCCTCAGTGGCAACCTATAACATGCACACACGATTTTCCTCCTATGTTAAGGGGGGAAAAGTGTGTGTTATATGCCCATAAATACGGTATATTAATTTATAATTCTATATCCTATTGTGGTCTATATTTGAGTCTTTTGTTTTCTCGACCAGCATATGTCCATCCAAGATCAGAAACATTTCTTATCCAGACTCATATAAACTAATAGACATTAACCCTTATAACCCTTCCCCAAAACAAAAACAAAAAAATATTTACATCTGCAGCTGCCACATTCCTGAACATGTGATCAGCTATGACCCCAACCCTTTAAGGTCTTAAAAGTTTGGTTGAGAGCTGACATAACCATGCTGGCAACTGTGACAGTTTTCGCCAGAGATATGTCTTGAAAGTAGCCTACACTACATGTGCTAGTAGGCAGAATGTGAATGAAAACACTAAAGAAAGCAACATTGGTATGTTTGTCTAAGGAGCTAATAACATTTATTAAACATTTCTAACCTCGGGAAAAGCATTGAACAAGTGTGATTAGCTTTGTTTTAATTGCCTATCTTAACTGTATCTGGGTGAGATATTCTCCAAGTTCCGCCCATTAATATTAGGGAGTTCTGATTGACTACAATCTCATAAAAGTAGGGATTAGTAAAAGCTTGCTCCCAATAGTTAAACAAACACAAGGTTACACTGAACCAGTGTTTTCCAACCTCAGTTCTCAAGTACCCCCAACATTCCATGTTTGGAGGTTTTCCTTTATCTTGCACAGGTGCTTTAAATCAGTCAATGGCTTGGTATTTTGGACAGTTATTTTATATAACAGGAACTCCCAAAACATGGCTTGTTGGGGGTACTTGAGGACTGAGGTTGAGAACCACTGCTCTAAAAATAAGGGATTTCCATTTGTGTATATGTTATTGATATAACTAAGATAAAACAGAAAAAATCCCAAGCCATATTTTTAATAATATTTGTTTATGTCTAATATCCATTAGTATTCTGAGCTTCTCCAATTGTAATCTTAAAATGATGTAATCATTCCCATCACGCTCGTAAATAATAATAACTGAGCTACTGGAAACCCTGTGACCAATTTTACCTACTGTATGTTTAGCGATCAGTAGGCTGAAATTCCCATCTTGTAGGATTTAATTGAAGTTGTTTACCTATTTTCACCATGTTGTTGCTTTTTGTATCACCGATGTAGCATTCCTTACCAATAGATTAGAAGGTTCAGGAACAGGTGGTCAATTCTGGCATCTCACTTAACTATCGTATGCGTTGCTCAGGATTTTTTATGTCTGGTACACGCTGTATTAGATATTTGTCTTGTGAAACAGTCTTCCCAATGACAGTGTACCTAAATTTGAAGACTTTGCAATAAAATAGATACCGGTTCTTTTTCCCCCGCTCAGTGCGATCCAGGCAGCTCTGTCTTTGGGGAATCAAATGGATCACTATTTGGGTATGGTGTCAATATACCTGAATTTCCATGTGTGATATTCTGGGGGTCAGGATCACTAGCCAGTCATGTTTTTGTAAAACAAACAATTTTTATTACTCCAAATGGTTAATAAAACAGCTTATCTGCAGCATAAGGAAACAAAACCATCCATGTAGTTTGGTATTATCACCAGTGTAAACCTGTCCCATCATAGGATTTAGCCCCCCGTTTACACCAGTGTGACTTGTCTTGTGATTTGACAGGTCCAAATCGCATGACACCCTATTGTCAGCAATAGAACTGTTCAAACCAGTGCGACGTTGCAGTGCCGCACTGATTTAAAAAGGAAGCTCTTTTTTGGGCGATTTCAGGTGCAACTTGCATAGACATTTGTGAATGAAATCGCACAGATGTCAACCAAGTCGAACCTGGAGTCGCACTGACCTGGCTTTTAAATTGTCACATTTTAAGTGAAGTGGTGCATGTTTAAAGTCGGATTCCTTGTGAACGGGGGCTCAAAGTTCCCACCTGCTCCAGAGGTCCAAGAGTAAAAAAAAGAGTACAAAACCCTCTCAACCACTGTCTCTTCTTCCACAAAAGCCCTCATCAACACCTGCTAACTGCTTCCCTTCACAGGCCTTTCCTGAAAGTGGGTTAACCGTGTCAGATCTCAAAATAACGGCCACTCATATTTGCCCTCCGGAACCCATCCCTGGCATCCTGTACACACGATATTATTCTACTGTTAGTATTGGTGTGTGTGCAGTACCATTGGATTAGAAAGTTATCCTTTAAGATGTGTTATACAGTAAGCATAGGGTATACGACTAACTAAGACCCCTTTCACACTGGGGTGCTTTGCAGGTAATACAGCGCTAAACATAGCGCCTGCAAAGCGCCCTGAAACAGCCGCTTCTGTCTCTCCAGTGTGAAAGCCTGAGGGTTTTCACACTGGAGCGGTGCGCTTGCAGGACGGTCAAAAAAGTCCTGCAAGCCGCATCTTTGAAGCACTGCAGGAGCAGTGTATTTACTGCTCCTAAAGCGCCCCTTCCCATAGAATAAAATGGGACAGCGCTGCAGCGCCGCTTTGCGGGCGGTTTTAACCCCTTTTTCGCCCCCTAGCGGGGGTTAAAACTGCCCCGCTAGCGGCCGAATATCGCCGCTAAAACAACGGTAAAGCGCCACTAAATATAGCGCCGTTTTACCCCCAGCGCCAGCAATGCCCCAGTGTGAAAGTAGCCTTAGATCAAGAAATGCACTGGGTCCATTTCAGAACTTTAGTCTGTAATTTGTAACCTTAATACATAGGTATATGTTTGAAAGTATAAAACAATAAACACAGCTAGGGTTCATACCACACTACTGGTGAGCATGCTCATACCATCTCAATGAGATCTAATAAAAAATGTAACCTCTTGCAATTATTTGGTTAATATTTATGTATATATGTATATATATATTCAGAAAAGGATGATCTAAAGAAGGGTTTGGATAATATAAAAAAATGATTGAACATGGTAAAGTCCTTTTTTACTTTACTTTTCACTTTCTTTTACATTTAATTAATTAAAAGTGAAACCTTTTTATTTGTTTTTTGTTACTACTTAATAGTAATTCCTAGCTTCAGTATGTCTGTAATTCACAGTTGTTTTTATTGAGCTGCACTTTGCTATTTTTTCACTAGATGTCAGGCTAACATTACTATTGGAGTAAAAATTGCATATACTATATATTTAGCAACGTAGTGTCTTCAAACCTAATACATATACCTAATCATGTAAACTATAGTCAATAAAATATAATTAGAATTGACACAAAGGTGGATTAGACTCAACACAAAGGTGGACCTTTTTTAAAAACCTCTTTTCAGGCTCCTATTAAGGTATGTCACAGAAATACACTTTTAGTGCACTTACAAGTAGAGCGACCTTACTGAGTAACCCTGACAAGCCCGTCCATACTCTGCCATACTCTTACACTGAAGGGATGAGCAATGTAAAGCATATGTAAAGACAAAAGGCAGTTTATCCTTGCAATACATGCAGATTGCCCACATTTTATTCATTTAACAGATTCAGCCACGGAAGATTTTACTCCTGACCAGAGCACTTTTTGCGATCGCTCTAACTGACAATTGCGTGGTCGTGCGACGTTGCACCCAAACAAAATTGACATCCTTTTTTTCCCAAAAATAGAGCTTTTGTGGTATTTGATCACCTCTGTGGTTTTTATTTTTTGCGCTATAAACAGAAAAAAAAAACGAAAATTTTTAAAAATGTATTATTTATTAAATATTTTTTACTTTTTCCTATAATAAATATCCCCCAAAAATATATATAAAACAATCTTTTTTTTCTCAGTTTAGGCCGATATGTATTCTACATATTTTTGGTAAAAAAAAAAAAACGCAATACGGGTATATTAATTGGTTTGCACAAAAGTTATAGCGTCTACAAAATAGGGGATAGTTTTATGGCATTTTTATTATAAGTTTTTTTTTACTAGTAACGACGGCGATCTGTGTTTTTTATCGGGACTGCGACATTATGTTTACACACACAGATCCCGGTTCTCGGTGTGTCACCAGCGATCGCAGGATGTCACTCGCATTGTTTCCGGGGGCGAGCAGCGGGCGTGCGCCCCTAGTGGCCACAGGGCGAAGCGGCGTTGCATAACGTTGTTTCGCCCAGCCGTGCCATTCTGCTGCAGTAAAACTGCGGCAGCTGGTTTGCAAGTGGTCAACCACTTGCCACACAAATAGAGCTTTCTTTTGGTGGTATTTAATCAGAACTGGGTTCTTGTTTTTTTGTGCTATAAATGAAAAAAGACAAATTTTTCTTTGTTTCTTCATAAATTTTGGCCAAAATAAATTCTGCTACATTGCCTTGGTAAAATATAACCCAAATCAGTGTCTATTATTTGGATTGTGTGCAAAGTTATAGAGTCTACAAGCTATGGTGCCAATCACTGAAAATGTATCACACCTGATGTACTAATGGCCTAATTTCTTGAGACGCAAACAAAACAAAACACAAACTAGGACAGTACAAATACCCCCAAATACCCCCAAATTACCCCTTTATTGAAAGTAGACATTACAAGGTATTTAGTAAGAGGCATGGTGAGTTTTTTGAAGTTGTAATTTTTCCCACAATTCTTTGGAAAAAAAAATTCACAAAATTGTCATATTAACAGGTTATTTCTCTCACACGTCATATGCATACTTGCAACTACACCCCAAACACATTCTGAGTATGGTAACCATAGTATGGTAACCATACCACATGTGTGAGACTAAGGATGAGCTCAGGCGTGTTTGCATGCTCCACGTGCAGAGCCCGCCAGGAAGTCGGCGCAGCGCTGTGCTAATCACAGGCAGTGAGACATTGCCCCGATGTGTGGCTGCAAAGATCGGGAAATGTCTCACTGCCTGTGATTAGCGCAGTGCTGCACCGACTTCCTGGCGGGCTCTGCACGTGGAGCATGTGAACACGCATGAGCTCATCCTTATGTGAGACTTTTTCACAGCCTAGCTAAATAAAGAGGTGTTCTAGGGACATAAATTACACGTCTAATTTCTTGCCTACCTATTACATTTTTAAAGGCCCTAAAGCACCAGCACAATGGAATTACCCACAAAATTACCCAATTTTGAGAAGAAAACACCCAACATACATTCCATGAGGCATAATAAGTTGAGCATGTCATTTTTTTCCACAAGTTTTCAGAAAATGTGGAATGAAAATTAAAACTTTTTTTTTTTTTTTACACAAAGTTGTCCATTTTCAACACATAGCATGTACATACCAAAAATGACACCCCAAAATACATTCTGCTACTCCCCCTGAGTATGGTGATATGTTGAGACTTTTCCACAGCCTGGCCACATAGAGAGGCCCAAGGAGTAAGAAGGTGCAAGGAGCACTGTCAGGTGTTCTAGGAACATAAATTACCTAACAGGCCCTTCATATTTCTAACACATAGCATGTACATACTAGTGCAGTTGTCTACAGAGGAGAACATTTGTCAAGGCAGCAAAAAGGAATTGTCAGGGCAGCAAAAAGGAATATTGTCCTTAGTCAGTAGAGACACCAGGTAGATATATTGTCAGCACAGCCAAAGCATTGGTCCAGGCAGCAGGCAGAGATGTGGTCAGCAACAGCCAAAGGAATTGTCCAGGCAGAGACATGGTCTGCACAGCCAAAATATTGGTCCTGCTCGTAGGCAGGAACATGGCCCATAGTACAGGTAGCAGGAAAGAGGTGTGGTCAGCTTATGTGGCAGGCAGATGCATGGCAGTAAGTCGACAGCAGGCAGGAATATCAGGCTTAGGGCCTCAGTCAGGTAAGACTTTTGTACAGGGGTAGAGGCTTCTCCCACCTGGAAAAACTATTATTTAGCCTCTCACATATGTTATCATGAATCCCACTACAACAGTATTAGGGCAAAAGATCAGTCCAAGTGGCAGGCAAAAAAACATGATAGATTAACAGGCATATTGTCAGCACAGATATTGAAAATGGGGAAATGGCAGGCTGTTAGAAATATGGGCTAATATTTTAGTGATGTGTGAAAACGTCGGAAGTAAGTCTCCAATGCAAAGGCCCGGTTTGGAGGGACCCTGGGACAATGATAACTGGTGTCTCTTTTAAATCCCCTCTGCTGCATACGCAACATCTTTTTTGGAGTCTTCAGCCTGCTTCTGTTGGCGGAATGCTCTCAGAGAAATAGCATTCATGAAGTCTGCTAACTGCTTTAGAGTAAAGGTTTTCTGGGTATGAATTTGAGGAAGGCAGTGGATCTTTGGTCAAATAAATAAGATAAATTGCAACTTTTTTATACCAGAAACGAGACCTCCTAGTTGCTAAATAGGGCTGTAGCATCTGATCCACCACCCTATGTAGAGATTATAATCTTGGGTGCATGCAGGCTTTCAAGTCTTCACCAAGGTGTCATTGCGGATGGTGAACACCTGTCTCATATCCTTCCACTTCATGGCCAACACTTTGTGGTTTCTCAGATTGCTGATTCCCCCCTTTGTAGCCTTGTGCTCACTACAGTTTGTGGCAAGCCCTTTCAGTTTTTTCTGATAGTACCGCAATCAAAATGTTTTTTATGTTACCGGTGGCGGAAAAAGGGGCAGATTGGTATAGAAATTGTCAAGGTAGATAACCTTTTTGGATAAGTGGAAATGCCAGGTCCCATACAATTTTTCCACTTGTGTCAATGTAGGTTTGGCACTCAGGAGGCTGGAGCTGGGAATCTTTTCCTTCGTACGGCAAAACGCATACAAATATCCTGTGGTTCTTTTACAAAGATTGTAGAGCTTTACTCCATATCTGGCCTTTTTGCTTCGAATGTATTGTTTGATTCCCAGCCGGCCATTTACGTTTATGGTTGTAACATGACAAAATGTGGAAAATTTAAGGGGTATGAATACTTTTTCAAGGCACTGTAAAAAAAAACTTCATGTATGGGACTTTAACGGCAACAAATATACTTGCACAATAAATTGTGGCTTAGAGTAGGTTCTTTAAAATGATACAACATCTTTATTGTTATTACAAAAAGTATAGATAAAAGAAACCCATTATATGATGTTAAAATGGTTATTACAGAATTCTTAGTTATTATGCAGTGTACTCTGATTTGCATATGAGATCACCAAACAGGAACTTCAAGTGGTGAACTTCCAACGCGTTTCAAAATGTACTTTTTTAATCTTCTTCAGGGAGGATAGACAATAGGAAAAAGGAGTTATATTTGTTATAGAAATAGTTAGGCATTAAGTGAATAACCAAGGTTAAAGGTAAAAAGCATCACTGCATATTATCCTCCAAACATCACTGGGGGGGGCAGTGGGACCGTCACTCAGCCTGTGAATCACTGGGGTCAGATGGGTCAAAGCAGACAGTTTTGTAGTTTTGACAGTTGTGTAGTTGGCAAATACAAATGCCTATGCACTGCCAGTAACTCTCAAATGATTTTCAATCATCAAAAACTGGGAAATGTCACTTTAAATGGAGTAGAGGTAACACCATTTAGATGCAGCAGATTTTAAGTGAAACTCAGTTTTCAAAAAATTTCAAAATGAGTGGGTAGAAGAGTAGATGGAAGGGAGTATTGCTGAGAATAACACTTCCATTATTCAGGATTTAAATGGTGATGCATATGGGTGGGTGCATGGTCAATAATTCTGTAATAACCATTTTAACATCATGTAATGTGTTTATTTTATTTATACTTTTTGTAATAACAATAAAGAAGTTGTATAGTTTTAAAATAACCTACTCTAAGCCACAATTTATTGTGCAAGTATATTTGTTGCTGTTAAAGTCCTATACATGAGGGTTTTTTCTATCTACAAAATGTACCTGTAGACAAGTTTTGTAGATTGTGGCGTACTTACATATAATTCGAGGATTATGGGGAACAGGCTATTATTTTGAAAAGGAAATTCCAGGAGAATCATAGAGCAAACCTTATTGAGAAATAGGCAGCGATATATGTTTGGCAATGTGGAATGGGTAGAGGACTTCTTCCACATGTTTGCTGTTTCCCCCACATGGCTTCTTGTAAACTGCAATTGGGACTTCTTATGGCTTTCTTTCAACAATGGCTTTCTTCTAGGCACTCTTCCATAAAGGCCGGATTTGTGGAGTGCACAACTAATAGTTGTCCTGTGGACAGATTCTCCCACCTGAGCTGTGGATCTATGCAGCTCCTCCAGATTTACCATGGGCCTCTTGGCTGTTTCTCTGATTAATGCTCTCCTTGCCCAGCCTGTCATTTTAGATGGACGGCCATGTCTTGGTAGGTTTGCAGTTGTGTCATACTTTTCAGATGAACAGCGCTCTGTTATATGTTCAAAGCTTAGGATATTTTTTTACAACCTAACCCTACTTTAAACTTCTCCACAACTTTATCCCTGACCTGTCTGGTGTGTTCCTTGACTTTCATGATGCCTTTTGTTCACTAAGGTTCTCCAACAAACCTTAACAGAACAGATGTATTTATACTGAGATTAAATAAATAAGATATATTTACTAATGAGGTGACTTTTAAAGGCAATTGGTTCCTCTAGATTTTAGTTAGGGGTATAAGAGTAAAGGGGGCTGAATACAAATGCATGCTACACTTTTCAGATATTTATTTGTGACAAATTTTGAAAACCATTTATCATTTTCCTTACACTTTATAATTATGTGCCACTTAACCAACACAGGTCTATCACATAAATTCCCAATAAAATACATTTCCATTTTTGGTTGTAACATGACAAAATGTGTCAAATGTCAAGTGGTATGAATACTTTTTCAAGGCACTGTATCTGTATTTAAACAAAAATTTTACTTTTCTATTTTTTATCAATGTATTTATTTATGTATTATGAGATACATTCTAATAGGTTTATTCTTTTTTTATGGCGGTGAGGAGTGTATGCCACCATGTTCTTTGGGTCTCAATATTTTATGGTTTACTACATTATCACAATCTGAATTGATTCAGTGCCACCCATGGGACAGCACAAAGGACCCACCATTGTAACTTAACTGATATAAATAACTAAATAAATAAAGAGACCACACAAATTCAAGTTTTGGCATAAAACTGGCCACAGCATTTATTAAGGGGTTGCCCAATATAATAATAATCACACAAAACTTTAATCTTAAAATTCATAACCATAAATATTTAATTTATTAATATCCCGTAGTCCATCCAGAACTGAACTGGATGACAACCCCACTAAAAAATGCCATGACAGATACAAATATACATAACAATTAGGGAGGGAGGGTGGGAGCAGCGCAGGGGGGTCCGTTCTCTTCAGGGGTCTCCACAGGCAGTGAAATGAGCGGGAAAGCCGCCGGCTTAAATAAACACAGCCCAGCTCAATCCCGCCCGATTTAGCCAATGACAACCTGTTGCTATGCCTCACTCAAACCTGCCATCACCTGGGGCAACCCAATACCCTTAAACAGAGAGGGGGGGGGGCGCAAAATTGGTACCGCCCTTTGTACTGTCCCATGGAGCCCCGCATGAACGCTAGGGGCTCATTCATGGGACAGCACAAAGGACCCACCATTGTAACTTAACTGATATAAATAAATAAATAAATAAATAGACCACACAAATTCAAGTTTTGGCATAAAACTGGCCACGGCATTTATTAAGGGGTTACCCAATATAATAATAATCACACAAAACTTTTATCTTAAAATTCATAACCATAAATATTAAATTTATTAATATCCCGTAGTCCATCCAGAACTGAACTGGATGACAACCCCAACAGCTGAAAGCCACTCAAACTGGAGTGGCTGAAGACCCCCCCAAACATGCCGTGGCCAGTTCGATCATGTTTTGTAGACCCAACAGAAAAATGTCCAAGCCAACATCGGAAAGGTGTACAAAATCAACCGGTAAAGACCAGGCAAGAAACCTTCCAGGTCAGTATGACGGTAAGAAAGACTGCCTTGATAAACAACTAGATTGTGAATAGTTCTATTCACTCTCTTCCTAATTCTGTCTACGTAGTGGAGATCACTAAATTCAGACCATAAAAGTCTGGGCACTATTTCTGAGAAAACGAAAATGGTAGCAGGAAACATCAACTGAAAAGCAGAAAAATCCCTCTTCATTTCACAGATTAGATCCCAAGTTTTTACCTTGCCCAGGTCATTACCCCCAACATGCAAGACAATCACATCAGGAGAAGGCCACTGAAATGATAGTAAAGTTAACTGATCCTTAACACCTTTCCATTGTAAACCCCTGACCCCCCACCAAAGAACCAGAAATTGTCTCTCATCCAAACCAATATTGGCATTTCCATTCTTGCTGGAAGCTCTGCGACTGGCCCAAAATATAAAGGAATGTCCTATTATCCAAAAAACTCGCTTGGCAGGACCTAAGAAAAATTAAACAATGAGAAGGTCAGGACGAACATATTACTTAAATCTATCACTATCCCAACGCCCCAATTGCTTTAAACCATCATCAGAAAAACCTAACAATCGAGCCTCTGTAGCAGCCCCAATTCTAAAAGAATGAGAAGAAAACTGAAAACGAGAAAGGTTGAGATGTTTAAGACAAGAAGACAATACAGAAGAAAATTGAAACCTAGTTAAAGGGGAGAGGCCAACATGTATAAAAAGCGAACCATGAAACTGAAGACGTAAAGCAAGATATTGAGAGACCCGGAATACCGGCAGATTAACTGAACAGGGGCCCTATAAAGCGTCAAAAACAACCTTTTCCAAACTGATCCATCTTGGATCGGCGAATAAAAAAAACCATAACTGATTCCCCCGAAACCGAAATATCAGAAAAAAAGAAGAAAAGAAGAAGTAAATTTATTAGGAGCCGTGAATTCCCCGAGCCGAAAAGCACCAAAAATGCCAAAACAAACGCTGTTCTGAACAGAGAAGTCTCAAAAGGAGAGTAACAAACAGACTCCAGGGCAGACATAAGTCTAACAATAGCTCTGTAGAAATAGGGCGTCTACCATACACCGTCGGATAAGATCTCTTAAGACCTTTTAGCATCTGTTTCACTGGAAAAAAGGAGTTCAAAGCAGGTAGGCCCGAGAGCTTCAGAAAGAAAGAGGCCCCTGCCACAATTTTATTAACCGAGGCTTGGATTAGTGAAGAAACAAAACCTAAAGCCATATGCACACTAACAGATTCGGCTGGAAAGTTGGAATCTGCGCAAAAGAGCGCCAACGAAACCATGCCTGGGAGTACTCTTCCCAAGTTTTGGGAGCGATGGAACGTTTGATAGTGTCCTCGATCAATCCCATATCAGGCCCCAGAGAAATTCTGGGCAAGGGAAACCTTCTGCATCTGCCTCCGGAGCGAGTTCCCGAAACCTCTGAAACTGCAAACGAGATAAGGAATCGGTAATTCCATTAGTACTACCTGGAAGGTGTCTTGCCTTCAACCAAATGTTATAAGTCATACATTGTAAAACAAGAAAACGGAGTAGTTTGATCACAAACTCAGATTTAGAAGATGAACAGTTCACAGCATATAACACACCCTTGTTGTCAGTATGTAGTACCACTCGCTTATTTTGAAAGAATTCTTTCCAAATAGTGATAGCCACAACTACTGTAAATAATTCCAATAAAACTAAATTTCTGAGGATATCTGGAGATCTCCAAGAAACCGGCCATTCTTTAGCACACCAATGACCATTGAGGAAAGCACCAAAACCAACCGAACCGGATGCATCGGTGAACAGGCGAATATCAAAATCCGTAATAAAATCACTTTGCCAGACCGTACAACCGTTAAAACCGATCAAAAATTGCTCCCATACTTTCAGGTCTTCCTTAATGGGTCGAGTAATAGTGACATGTGAGAAGGGGTTTTTCAAACCCCTGGTAGCCAGAGCAAAACGACGAGAAAAAATTCTAGCTATTGGAATAACCCTAGCTGCAAAAGCAAACAATCCTAATAAGGACTGAACGTCCTGCAACAAAACCCTGCGTTTAGCCAGGAATTTCTGTATAACCAATCTCATCTTGACTACTTTTTCAATGGGCAAACGAAATTCCATGGCATTCAAGTCAATTGTGATGCCAAGAAATTCGATCACTGTCACCGGGCCCACAGACTTTTCATGTGCTAAGGGGATACCAAAAGATTCGCACATGGTGACAAAACCATGCAACATTGTAGAAAAAATCAGAGAAGTAGCTGGGCCTATAAAAAGGAAGTCATCCAGATAATGGATAGCACCACCCTGGGGGAATTTTTGTGACAAAACCCATTGCAGAAAAGTCGAAAAGGCCTCAAAATAACTGCATGACTTAGAAAAACCCATCGGCATACATTTGTCAAAATAAAATTGCTCTTCAAAAGAGAAACCCAGCGAATTGAAACCCGCTGGGTGAACTGGCAAGAGACGAAAAGCTGCCTTGATATCTGCCTTAGCCATAAAAGCAGCTTTACCAAATTGCCTCAACAGTGTAAGAGCATCATCAAAGGACGCATAAGACACTGTTGCTTCAATCCCATCAATTTCATCATTCAAAGAACACCCTTGAGGGAAAGATAAATGATGAATTAGCCGGAATGCGCCTGGCTCCTTTTTTGGAACCAGGCCCAAAGGGGAAAATCTGAAATTGGCAAACGGAGGGGTAGGAAATGGACCAGCAATCCTGCCTCCCTGTAATTCTCTAAAAATCTTTTCCCGAACAATATCAGGGTGTGCAAAAACCGAACGCTTTTTTTACCGGAAGGCTACCAGCACCCCGAAAAGGGGGGACCAAAAACCCAAACCGAAAACCATCATGAAGAAGGGCCGCCATCTTGCGATCTGGATAAAGATCTAGCCAATCCTGCATTTTTGCCAACTTCACTGGCGTCAATGCCCTTTGGAACATTGTCTCTGGGTTGAGCAGCAGTTGCTGCTTTCTTGAAGCAGCGAGCTGCTGGATGGGTACCTGAACAAAAGGAACATTCGTGTTTGTACCTGCAGTTTGACAGAAATCTGCATTGGGAATCATTGTATGCAAAACACAATCCTTTACGAAAAGTCGATTGAACTGGTGTTGCCGGGGGCCTCTGAGTAAATTGGGGCCTCTGTGGCAACATCAGGTTCAGCCACAGACCAACATCCTTAACTCCCCAACGGAGAGATGGGTGAACCGACAGCTTCTGTCCGAAACTTTCATCATAGCTAAACCATGCGACAGCACCAAAATGACGATATGCTTCTGCGACTATATCCAAATGCTGGAATAATCCAGAACATTTGTCCGGAAAACGTTCACCCATCACAGAGGCAAATATACAAAATGCCTGAAGCCAATTCTGAAAAGTCCTGGGAATTGCCCTCCTCCTATCTTCCTCAGATCTGTCATCCAATTTTTTCTCAGATTTCAATAAAAACTCTTTAGAGGATGGGAGCAATGATAAAATATCTATGAACTCCCCACGCCAAATTTTTTCTTTGACTGAAATAGCTAAATGAAATCCCAGAGGGGATAATTTACAGGGGAGTGCCTCTTTAAAACAAGATTCAGCCACACTGGACTTAATAGGAAACTGAGGTAAAGAATTAGGCATAGAAACACACACAGACGGATTAAGATTATCCATAATAATATTTTTATGCAAAGGGTTAATACTTACTGCACTGGCGGGGTTAACCTGTGAAAAATTATCATTAACCGGTAAACTCAATGTATTCAAACCACCGCCATTCCATACATTACCAACATTAACAGGTTCACTAATTCTTTTAAGTACATTGGCTAAATAACCAACAACTTTACCCAATTCTATTATATTAAAATCATTTCTCTCACCATCATTATGATCCACGCTGACAGACTGCCCAGATGTAGGAACCTCACTTGACACTTGACTGCAACAGCTATCTGAGGAGATTCCATCCTGGCTCTGTCATCAGAGCGTGACCTTGCCTGTTTAAATTTCCCTCTCACAGCAGAAGAGGGAGAATCTTCCATTCTCAACCTCTTCCCCCTGTTACCTTTGCGACCTCTTTTTTGTCCAGCAGATGGCGCCTGCTGACTGACATTCTCCATTGCTTCACTGGGAGCGGTCTGAGCATGCTCCACAGCTGGCGCTGACACAGCAGGGACTGCGTTCTCCTCCAAACACTTCAGCAGCCACTCCTCCCCTCCACAGCTCTCCGCTTTGTGAATTAGTCGGCGAAGCAGCTCCTCCATCCTCTCACGTACCGCTGAGCAGCGCAGGGGGGTCCGTTCTCTTCAGGGGTCTCCACAGGCAGTTAAATGAGCGGGAAAGCCACCGGCTTAAATAAACACAGCCCAGCTCAATCCCGCCCGATTTAGCCAATGACAACCTGTTGCTATGCCTCACTCAAACCTGCCATCACCTGGGGCAACCCAATACCCTTAAACAGAGAGGGGGGGGCGCAAAATTGGTACCGCCCTTTGTACTGTCCCATGGAGCCCCGCATGAACGCTAGGGGCTCATTCATTATATGTCTTATCTATGTGTAATCAAACCCCAAATGCTATAAAAAAAAGTGCAAATCATCAACTTAAATCAGTCCTCAAGTGAGTCCAACATTAAATCAATGTGTGTATAAAAGTTAAAAAGAAGAAGTATCAACGTGTTGTATTTCACCCAAAAGGTTCACTTTTTTATAACTGGCCACCAAATTTCCTCCTCTATTGTGCACCCCATGTGTAATTATCCCACCACCATTAGCAGCTCACCTCCCAATTTGTCTAATGAATAAAAGCTGCTATGTGCCTGTTCCTTTAAGGGTTTATCAGTGACTGTGGTTGGATTCCTTATGAAACTAGATCAGTTCCCTCTGCATGTGATATTTGTAATATCCTCAGAAATAAAGCATACAAGACCATCATAGTGTTTTCCATATACAGTATCTCACAAAAGTGAGTACACCCTCATATTTTTGTAAATATTTTATTATACCTTTTCATGTGACAACACTGAAGAAATAAAACTTTGCTACAATTTAAAGTAGTGAGTGTACAGCTTGTATAACAGTGTCAATTTGCTGTCCCCTTTAAATAACTCAACACACAGCCATTAATGTCTAAACTGCTGGCAACAAAAGTGAGTACAACCCTAAGTGAAAATGTACAAATTGGGCCCAATTAGCCATTTTACCTCACCCGTGTCATGTGACTTGTTAGTGTTACAAGTTCTCAGGTGTGAATGGGTAGCAAGTGTGTTAAATTTGGTGTTATCGCTCTCACTCTCTCATACTGGTCACTGGAAGTTCAACATGGCACCTCTTGGCAAAGGACTCTCTGAGAAACTGAAATAAAGAATTGTTGCTTTACATAAAGATGGCCTTGGCTATTTAAAGATTGCCTTGGCTATTTAAAGATTGCCAAGACTGAAACTGAGCTGCAGCACGGTGGCCAAGACCATACAGCAGTTTAACAGGACAGATTCCACTCAGAACAGGCCTCGCCAAGGTCGACCAAAGAAGTTGCGTGCACGTGCTCAGCGTCATATCCAGAGGTTGTCTTTGGAAAATAGATGTATGAGTGCTGTCAGCATTGCTGCAGAGGTTGAAGGGGTGGGGGGTCAGCCTATCAGTGCTCAGACCATATGCGGCACATTGCATTAAATTGGTCTGCATAGCTGTCGTCTCAGAAGGAAGCCTCTTCTAAAGATGATGCACAAGAAAGCCCGCAAACAGTTTGCTGAAGACAGGCAGACTAAGGACATGGATTACTGGAACCATGTCCTGTGGTCTGATCAGACCAAGATAAACTTATTTGGTTCAGATGGTGTCAAGCGTGTGTGGAGGCAACCAGGTGAGGAGTACAAAGACAAGTGTGTCTTGCCTACAGTCAAGCATGGTGGTGGGAGTGTCATGGTCTGGGGCTGCATGAATGAGCTGAGGGTAAAGTTGATGGACTGGCCAAGCATGTCTCCAGACCTAAACCCTATTGAGCATCTGTGGGGCATCCTCAAATGGAAGGTGGAGGAGCGCAAGGTCTCTAACATCCCCCAGGTCGGTGATGTCTTCGTGGAGGCGGACTCCAGTGGCAACCTGTGAAGCTCTGTTGAACTCCATGCCCAAGAGGGTTAAGGCTGCGCTGGAAAATAATGGTGGCCACACAAAATATTGACACTTTGGGTATAATTTGGACATTTTCACTTAGGGGTGTACTCACTTTTGCTGTCAGCGGTTTAGACATTAATGGCTGTGTGTTGAGTTATTTTAAGGCCCCCTTCACACCTGAGCGTAGCGTTTTTGATAGTTTTTCTGGCGTTTTGTGGCACATTTTGTTGCGCGTATTTGCGCGTTTGCATACAGCGTTTTCTGGTGTTTTTGAGCTTTCATCATTTGTTGCTAAGTTTTTAGATTTTTTCATCTGCTTCCTGGGTGAATATTCTTCTTTCGGTTCATCATTGTGCTTCCTGCTCCATGTGTTTGTATTGTCCTCTGCAAAGATGAGTGATGATGAGATGGCGTGTTTTGTGGCAGCAGCCACTATTACGTCATATTTTATGCATGAAAGAGAGAGGAGAAAGAAGAGGGCACGCAGATACTGGATCCACCCCATAATTGCTGATCGAGAAGAGAGAGGCCAATTTTGAGTCATGTACAGTGACCTACGTGACCATGAGGATACATTTTTGGACTACACTAGGATGTCCATAAAAAGGTTAGTCAAACTTATTTGGATTCATGATGTTTGACATTGTTCCTTTCTTATCATGTCCACTAATAAACCCCACTTTTTTTTTTTTGATCACAGCTTTGATGAGTTATTGGGTTTACTCAGTAGATGATTGCAACAAATGGACACATATTTCCGTAACAGTATACCCCCTGTGGAATGACTAATCATCACACTGAGGTAAATTTTTCTTATTTTTTGACATTTTTTAAAGACAGATACATGAACAACCCAATATTAATATTTTTGTATATGCATAAAATAAACACCAAACACACGTTTTTAAAGCCAAAAAAAAACTTTACTTTTTTTTAAATATAAAATATAATTGAAATATAAACTTTTTCTGTTCGTTTGTTCATTCTTCACATGTACATCTCAACAATATAAAAAAAAGAAATAGAGCTAACGTAGCTCATAAAACAAAAACAAAAAAATTTAGTGGTGATTGAATGTTTGGGAGGAGTTGACTGCCTCATTAGGTGTCATCACCACATTCATGGCATGGCCATAATGTGACCAGGTGGAGGTAGAGGGATTCTCATTATGCTGCCAATTAGAAGGTGGTGGTGTTGGCAGAGGGAGGTAATTAGAAGGTGGTGGTGTTGGCAGAGGAAGGTAAATAGAAGGTGGTGGTGGTGTTGGCAGAGGAAGGTGGGTGGCAGAATGTGGTGATGACAACCGAGGAAGGGGTAAAGAATGTGGTGCTGGCAGATGGGGCGGGGGGATTTGCATAGGGACCATAAGGTCGTGCAGGTTCTGAGGACCTATAAGTGTTGGTTGGTGGAATAAAAGTTGCGATGTAACGGATGGTACCTGCCAACATGTCTGCCTGGAGTTCTGATGGTACCTTCTCCATCAGACCTTCCAGACATCTTGCAGAAACCTGCACATGCGTCCTGTTGCTGTTCATTCTTTCTGACATACTGGTCATAATGTCCAACATGCGTTTGAATTCAGGTTCAGGAACCCTCCTTCTTGTTGCTCTAGCAGGTACACAAGCACAAATGGGTGGTGTGGACTCCTCGTCTCCCACAGGTGTCGCAGATGTAGACCGTGCTGGAGTCGACAATTGGCTCTCCGGCTCTTGGCCTGCTTGATCACCTGATGCTTGGTTTGCTTGCTGACTGTTAGCATCTGTACACACACCGCAGATCCACTCGTAAATTCCCTGAGCAGTCTTAAGCCCCATACACACGCGCGGATTATCCGAGGACCAGGTCCGTCGGACCATGTCCGTCATACTTTGTCTGATGTTGGTTTTGCGTACACACGGTCAGACAAAGTTGTCGGAAAATCCGATCATTCTGAACGTGGTGACGTTTGTTGCCTACGACGGGACTACGTAGAGGCTAGTAGCCAATAGCTTTGGTCTTGTAATGTGATCTGAGCATGCGTAGCACTTTGTCCGGTCGGACAACCGTACACACGATCGGATTTGGTGTGATCGGACCGTGTTGTCGGCAAATCTATCCAGCAGGAGATAGGACTTTGTCCGTCGGACAATCCGACGTACACTGTCCGATGGTGCATACACACGGTCTGATTTTTCAACAACATTGTCCGATCGGACAGAATCCATGAAAAAATCCGACCGTGTGTATGGGGCTTTAGATGTCGAGTGTAGGCATCACCTCTTTCACTTCATTTTGAGCAGTTTAACTGTTAAAAAACAAATTCAAATATATATATTTATTTCTTTGTAGGTACCTAGCAACCGGACAATCATTAGCAAGTCTACATTATGCCTTTTGGGTTGGAAAATCGACAGCAAGTTACCTAGGATATTGTGTTTTAACAAACCTACAGCAGAAGAATGGTCACAGATCTCTTAAGTTTTCTGGCAACGCTGCAACTTCCCCAATTGTGTTGGAGCGATCGATGGGAAACATATTTGGATCATAAAGCCCATGGGTAGTGGAAGCCAGTATTTTAACTACAAGAAATATTTTTCTTTTGTTTTAATGGCAGTGGCTGATGCTAATTATTGCTTCCGTTATATAGATATTGGGTTATATGGCAGCAGTGCTGACTCTACTATTTTTGGGAATTTTTATTTTGGACACATGCTGCGTACCAATTGTCTGGACCTTCCAGCAAACAGTCCACTCCCGGGTACAAATGGCCCTCCCCTACCCAGTGTTTTTGAGGGGGAGGAGGCCTTTGCTCTGAGTGAGCATCTTCTACGGCCTTATTCGGGGCACAATCTAACTGTACAGAAGATTGTGTTTAATTATCGGCTAACAAGAGCACGTTGAGTTGTTGAATGTGCATTTGGCATTTTAGCAAACAAATGGCAGGTCCTGCACACTCCCATTGTTCTAAACATGCAAAATGCGGCCTGTGCTGTTAAAGCTGCCTGTGCCTTGCATAACTTTGTAAGGCAGCGGGATGGATTTGAGTTTGAGGACCAATTACATCAGAACATGGAAAGAGCTCATTGGACTGGTGTTCGTGCAAGCAGACAAGGTACACATGTCAGGGATCAATTTGCATCCTACTTTATGTCTCCAGCAGGACAGGTCCCATGGCAGCTTGAGGCAATTGAATAATTTTTAATCTTTAGTTGTTTTTTAATACAACCATATACTAAGCTGTACTGAATAATTAATAAAAATGCTTGATGTATTGATAATAATTCTCGTGTTTTTTTTAAATTGATATATTTATCTTTGTGTGCAGTATCCATACAATATCCACTAGGGGTCAGAGTGTGCCATCATGTATTTGTGACATGCTGACAATACTATACTCATATGCATTAGGTGCTTATACTTATATAAGAAGGAGGCAATAGATGTGCCATTCCAGTTCATCCTGGCCACATTCCTACACACATGCAATTTGTGTGTACACATATGTGACCATAGTGAACTGCAATTGTCTGTTGTCTGTTTATCTATTGTGTGTTTTCTCATATTTATGATCTTGTAAGCAATGCATGGGAATATAAGCATCAGCTAGTACTGTTTTTATGGTTCTGTTATTTATAATATACTAAATAACAATCATCCTATTATCTCCCTATGGTCGGTTTGGTGGTTAGTTATGTTTGCAGGGGTTTATCTTACCTTTATCATCCTTCACACGGGCAGTTAGGTCTGCCCAGTTTGTGAAAACTTGGCTGACAATCTGGTTCCATGCCCTCCTCTTGCTCGCTCGAAGTTTGTAGCATGGATCTCTGGAATCATAGAGACAGGGGTGCTCCTTCTGATAACGCTCTCCTGATCTAAAAGACATACTGTCTCATCCACTTCCCCCTCCATATTGCTGGCCTCCATGTCTGCTAACCAAAAAATGGTGATCTGTGGACTTCCTGTGTATGTTTATGTAATTTCCTTTATGTAAATCTATTTAACTTGAGCAGATAAAAGCGACAAAACGCCCGTAGAAACGCTCAATGTCGTGCTAGATGCTTGAATCGAGCATTTCCATTCGTTTCTATGGGAATACAAACGCTCCAAATATGCCCAAATCAGCCTGATTCGAGCGACAAAAAAGGGTGCAGAACTTGTTTGAGCTTCAGGCGACTTGGAGTGAAGATGTGAACCATCTCCATTGAGAATAATGTATTTTTGTTAGCTTCAGGCTTCAAGCTACAAAACGCTCAGGTGTGAATGGGGCCTAAGGGGACAGCAAATTTACACTGTTATACAAGCTTTACACTCACTACTTTACATTGTGGCAAAGTGTAATTTCTCCAGTGTTGTCACATGAAAAGATATAATAAAATATTTACAAAAATGTGAGGGGTGTACTCACTTTTGTGAGATACTGTACATTATCTAATTTATTAAAATTGCATCAAAAAAACACTCACATTTAAAAGTGCACTATAAGATGGTGCACAACAGATCAACAGCATATGTAGTTGTACATCCACTGTGTGGGGCATCTCCAATGGAGGCTGCAGCTTGTGGGTGAATGGCTAACCACTGTCCCCTTAAGGTTACTGACTCCCACTCAGCACATGACAGTTACCTCCTTGGATTATACTTCCACTAGATGCTGTCCATTGTCCTGCATCACCTGCTCCACCCTTTATGCGTTATGCCACAGGCCTGGTTTCCTCAGAGAGCTATCCCTCTGAGGAAGCCACGCCTTTGGCGTAAGAGGGAAGGGGTGGAGTCGGCAATGCAGGACAATAATTTATTTTTTAATTAATGGCTTGATTTTCTATTAGAATCCATATAAATACATATATATATATATATATATATATATATATATAATATATATATATATATATATATATACACACACCTTTTATGGTGAAAAAACATACGAGTTAGATCACTCCAGTGGCAGCCTCTTGATATGTGGTATGTGATATAATTAAGTGCAGTGCTAAATAAAAATCATGAACCCTTAAATATACATATAAATATAGAGTGAAACAGTAGTTGAAATAATCCAAAAGAAAAATATCACAAACGAAAAAAATATCCAGAAAAAAAATGTGATTTGCAAAATTGGCAAAAATAAAAAAATGCCAAAAACCACCACAAGATGGCAGTAAAGTGCAATGTGCTTAATATACCACACAGTGGGCCTGATTTACAAAAGCCGCATGCCATTAGTAGAGGCGCACGGCGAGGCACAACGCACATTTTCATATTTACGAAACGGTGCCTGGGAACAGAGCACGAATCCCCCGTTTACTATAGCGAATTCGTGCACAGGAGAATGCAATCTGTGCGCCACTATGGACATAGCACACGGCATCTTCAATTCAATATTAACAGAAGATGGAGGTGACAATATTATGAGGTGATGTGGGGTGATGTGAGGAAGTTTAGTAACAACTGCCCCAAGGAACAAATATGCACAAGACTAACTTTTGCTTTTAAAGGGGAACTCCACACTCCATTCTCCAATGCTCTTGTCTCCCCCCTCTAACCCCTCGGATTTCCATGGCTAACTTTTGCTTTTAAAGGGAAACTCCACACTCCACTCTATTCTCCAAAGGCTGTGAGCTGTCTTCACCAATCCAAACCACATCCTTTTTCAGAGCATATACCAGGGCCAGCTAGGAAAAGGGCGAGAGGAGTGATCGCCTAACCCCCTCTTGAACTATACAAGCCTACATGCACTCAACATAGCTGGCTGCCTTTGGGGCATGTTGGGCTCAGCACAATACCAACCACAAAGCACCTTGTCCCCTCTAGTTTAAAGGAGTTTTCCACATTCCGTAAAGCCCCCTGTCTGCAGCCCCCCACAACCACAGCCTAGGGTTGTGTGGAAGAGGCCCTTGTCCCCCTGAATATGGGAACAAGGTGGTTGACTTTTGGGGTGCCCAAGCCCCTCCTGCCCCCAAAGCATCCACCCCCTTTCATGGGCTGGCTTGCTGTGTGTTTGGCTAGGGGTTTGTTAGTGTGTGGGAGTGGCCCAATATTTATTTAGTTTGGGGTGGTATTTTTCACGTGGGGGGTTCTCATTTTAAGCCTTAACAGACTCAAATGGCCTTGTATGTATTGGGGGAGGGGCAGGATATTTTTTTGTTTTGTGTTAAACACTTGCAGCTGCAATATACATTTGTATGTTTTCTCTAAAGCCGTACATCTTTGAAGGAGCATTTTGGATACATGCTACAGATGTACCACTTTACAGGCAGAGTAGTAGTAGTAGTAGTAGTTTTTTGGGGTTGTCCAAATAGGTTACGTTGATTTATGTCCCTTTAGGGTGGGACCTGGGCCCTCATACCCATTTTAAGGCCAATAACTAGAATATAAGCCAGCCAAGTGGAGACTCGCAAAATTAACAAGTCAGTTCCCATAGACTGAAATGGTATTTGTTGTATAACTTTTGCCCATGTTAGGCTCTTTGTTTGCCCCCCCCCCCGGACCGGGGGGGGGGGGAATTTGTCCCATCTGTAATTTTGTATCATGCTGGATGATGTGCTTAATTTTGGACAGGTGAGTGGCTTATTTTGTGCTAGATGCATTTGGGTTGTTCTGGGCATGCTCAGAGACTTTGTTTTTTTGTTTTGACTTTTGGTGTGGGAAATGCATTTGTGTTGGTCTATGCATGCTCAGGGACTTTGTTTTAGTTTTTCTTGGTGCTTTTTGTGTGTGAACAGTAGGGATGAGCTTTCTGTTCGGGTCGAGCATGAGTTTGACTCGAACATTGGCTGTTCGCTCGTTCATCAAAAACCGAACATTATGGGCCATTCACGACAAATTTTGCACGGGAGTGCAGTGCATTGCTGTATGATGATTGGCCAGAGCATGCACCATGACCTGCATGCTTTGGCCAATCACAGCGCCCTCAGCTAAGAGAGCCATAATTGGCCAAAGGCAGGGTGCCTTTTGCCAATCATGGCTCAGGGGGACTAAGTCCATGCCCCACACTATATAAGGCCGCCTGCACATCAGCCTTGTGTAGTGTGTCGTTGGCATGGACAGAGAGAGAGTGTCATTTAGATTGAGCAGGCAGGCAGGCAGATTATCCAGTTATGCGGCGTACACACGATCAGACTTTCCTAGTCCAGCGGACAACCCGCCGGATTTTCGAGCGGAGGTCCACCAGATTTTCCGAACGTGTGGACTTACCCACGCACGCTTGGACTTTTCCGGCGGCCAATCCGCCTGGACTTTTGAAATGAACGGACTTGCCCACACACGGAGGAAAGTCAGTTCATTTAGAACGTGACTCCAGGTAGACGGGACTAGCAAAGGAGGTGAATGCTGCCGCCTAGATCGGCGACATTGACACCTCGCTAGCTCAGTCACCTGGTATGGATTTAAAGGGGAATCCCTACGCCGAAAAAAAAATCCATGTCAGAACCTTATCCGAGTACGCAGTCTGGCCGGTCAGGAAAGGGGGTGGGGACGAGCAAGTGCCCCCCCTCCTGAGCCGTACCAGGCCGCGTGCCCTCAACATGGGGGGTGCCCTGGGGAAAGGAGGGCCCTGTGGCCCACCCCAAAGCACCTTGTCCCCCATGTTGATGAGGACAAGGGCCTCTTCCTGACAACCCTGGCCGTTGGTTGTCGGGATCTGTGGGCGGGGGGCTTATCAGAATCTGGGAGCCCCCTTTAATAAGGGGGCCCCCAGATCCCGGCCCCCACCCTATGTGAATGAGTATGGGGTACGATGTACCTCTACCCATTCACCTAAGGAAAAAAGTGTAAATAAAAAAAGACACCATTTTTTTAAATACTTTATTGCACAGCTCCTATTTCCGTCTTGGGGGGTCTTCTCGCCGCACTCCTCCGCTATCTTCTGCTCTTTTACTAGCTCTTTCACTAGCGGAGGAGCCCGGCTTTCTTCTTCCTCGCCGCCGCCGTCTGGGGGTCTTGTTCCGACTTCGGGGGTCTTCGGGGGTCTCTTCTGTTATTCTTGCTGGGCCTCCACTTTCTTCTTCCAGCTCTTTTCCGAGCGGTGGCCCGGGATTCTGTCGCCATCACTGTCGCTTTCTGCTTCTGCTTCTTCTTCTTCTGCTTCTTGTTCTTCTTTCTTCTTCCGATGTTGACTCTGCGCTGTCTCCTCTTCTAATGGCTCAGACGCGTTATGCTGTGACTGATATAGGGACAAGGGGAGGGTCACCGGCTCATGTCACATGGTGACCCAGCCCCCTTATGATGTCACAGTCCCGGAGGATGCTGGGACTGTGACATCATAGGGAGGAGGGGTCACCATGTGACATGAGTCAGCGGCCCCGCCCCTTGTCCCTATATCAGTCACAGCACAGCGTGTCTCTGCCATTATGTCCAGAGAGAGCATCGTGTCAACATCGGATGAAGAAAGAAGAACAAGAAGCAGAAGGCGGCAGCGACGGTGGCGGCAACAGAAGCCCGGGCCACCGCTTGTAAAAGAGCTGGAAGAAGAAAGCGGAGGCCCGGCAAGAAGAACAGAAGAGCGGGACAAGACCACCGAAGTCGGAACAAGACCTCCACGATGGCGGCGGCGATGAAGGAGAAAGCCGGGCTCCGGCGAGAAGACCCCCCAAGACGGAAGAAGACCCCCGGAGCTGTGCAATAAAGTATTTAAAAAAATTGTGTTGTTTTTTTATTTACACTTTTTTCCCTTAGGTGAATGGGTAGGGGTACATCGTACCCTATACTCATTCACATAGGGTGGGGGGGGCAGTATCTGGGGGCCTCTTATTAAAGGGGGCACCCGGATTCCGATAAGCCCCCCGCCCACAGACCCCGACAACCAACGGCCAGGGTTGTCGGGAAGAGGCCCTTGTCCTCATCAACATGGGGACAAGGTGCTTTGGGGTGGGGGGCCGCAGGGCCCGCCTTTCCCCAGGGCACCCCCATGTTGAGGGCACGCAGCCTGGTACGGCTCAGGAGGGCCTCTACGCGGCGGACTCGTCCGATCATGTGTACGCGGCCTGAGCTGCAGTGTATTTTATATATATATATATATATATATATATATATATATATATATATATATATATATATATATATATATATATATATTTTATGTCATGGATATACAGATTCCAGAACTGCAGCGAGGCTGAGGCGCATCCCGGCCTTTCCCCAGGGCAACCCCATGTTGAGGGCACGCAGCCTGGTACGGCTCAGGAGGGGGGGGCGATCGCTCGTCCCCACCCCCTTTCCTGACCGGCCGAGCTGCGTGCTCGGATAAGGGTCTGATATGGATTTGGGGGGACCCACGCGCCGTTTTTTCGGCATAGGGAAAAAGTCCGCCGGAGCCCCACACACGGTTGGAATGTCCGGCGGACTCTAGTCCAGCGGACAATCCCGCCGGAAAGTCCGATCATGTGTACACGGCCTGAGCTGCAGTGTATTATATATATATATATATATATATATATATATATATATATATATATATATATATATATACACACATATATATATATATATATATATATATATATATATATATATATATATATAGTGCCTTGCGAAAGTATTCGGCCCCCTTGAACTTTTCAACCTTTTGCCACATTTCCGGCTTCAAACATAAATATATAAAATTTTAATTTTTTGTGAAGAATCACCAACAAGTGGGACACAATTGTGAAGTGGAACGAAATCTATTGGATTGTTGAAACTTTTTTAACTAATAAAAAAATGAAAAGTGGGGCGTGCAAAATTATTCGGCCCCCTTCCGTTAATACTTTGTAGAGCCACCTTTTGCTGCAATTACAGCTGCAAGTCGCTTGGGGTATGTCTCTATCAGTTTTGCACATCAAGAGACTGAAATTCTTGCCCATTCTTCCTTGCAAAACAGCTCGAGCTCAGTGAGGTTGGATGGAGAGCGCTTGTGAACAGCAGTTTTAAGCTCTTTCCACAGATTCTCGATTGGATTCAGGTCTGGACTTTGACTTGGCCATTTTAACACCTGGATACGTTTATTTGTGAACCATTCCTTTGTAGATTTTGCTGTATGTTTGGGATCATTGTCTTGTTGGAAGATAAATCTCCGTCCCACTTTCAGGTCTTTTGCAGACTCCAACAGGTTTTCATCCAGAATGGTCCTGTATTTGGCTGCATCCATCTTCCCCTCGATTTTAACCACCTTCCCTGTCCCTGCTGAAGAAAAGCAGGTCCAAACCATGATGCTGCCACCACCATGTTTGACAGTGGGGATGGTGTGTTGAGGGTGATGAGCTGTGTTGCTTTTACGCCAAACATATCGTTTTGCATTGTGGCCAAAAAGTTCGATTTTGGTTTCATCGGACCAGAGCACCTTCTTCCACATGTTTGGTGTGTCTCCCAGGTGGCTTGTGGCAAACTTTAGATGAGACTTTTTATGGATATCTTAGAGAAATGGCTTTCTTCTTGCCACTCTTCCATAAAGGCCAGATTTGTGCAGTGTACGACTGATTGTTGTCCTATGGACAGACTCTCCCACCTCAGATGTAGTTCTCTGCAGTTCATCCAGAGTTATCATGGGCCTCTTGGCTGCATCTCTGATCAGTCTTCTCCTTGTCTGAGCTGAAAGTTTAGAGGGACAGCCAGGTCTTGGTAGATTTGCAGTGGTCTGATACTCCTTCCATTTCAAAATGATCGCTTGCACAGTGCTCCTTGGGATGTTTAAAGCTCGGGAAATCTTTTTGTATCCAAATCCGGCTTTAAACTTCTCCACAACAGTATTACGGACCAGCCTGGTGTGTTCCTTGGTCTTCATGATGCTCTCTGCGCTTTCAACAGAACCCTGAGACTATCACAGAGCAGGTGCATTTATACAGAGACTTGATTACACACAGGTGGATTCTATTTATCCCCATCAGTCATTTAGGACAACATTGGATCATTCAGAGATCCTCGCTGAACTTCTGGAGTGAGTTTGCTGCACTGAAAGTAAAGGGGCCGAATAATTTTGCACGCACCACTTTTCAGTTTTTTATTTGCTAAAAAAGGTTTAAAATATCCAATAGATTTCGTTTCACTTCACAATTGTGTCCCACTTGTTGGTGATTCTTCACAAAAAATAGAATTTTTTTTCTTTATGTTTGAAGCCTGAAATGTGGCAAAAGGTTGAAAAGTTCAAGGGGGCCGAATACTTTCGCAAGGCACTGTATACAGTATGTCATGGATATACAGATTCCAGAACTATATCTCACTGCAGGACATTCTTGTTGTACTGTTTCTAATATACTTCAGGCAGGCAGGTGATTCAGTCAGCTGCATTGTATTTTATATATATATATACAACTCTCGTATAATAAATATATATACTGTATTTATCGGCGTATAACACGCACTTTTTTCCCCTTAAAATCAGGGGAAAATCAAGGGTGCGTGTTATATGCCGATCCCCGCTGAGTTTTTTTTTAGGGGAGCGAGCGGAGCCGATATACCGAAAGCCGCGTGTATTTTCGGGTAGTCTCGGCTCCTCTCGCAGTCCCGCCCACCTCCACTGATTGCGAGAGGAGCCGAGCGCCGACAACATAAAGAAATCCGAGTTTGGCTATTTTCGGCTCCTCTCGCAGTCCCGCCCCTGACTGCGAGCAGAGCCGAGACTAGCCAAACTCGGATTTCTGTATGTTGTCGGCGCTAGGCTCCTCTCGCAATCAGTGGAGGTGGGCGGGACTGCGAGAGGAGCCGGCCCGAGACTAGCCGAAAATACACGCGGCTTTCGGTATGTTGCACTGGGCAAGGCTGCAATGATGGACAAGGCTGCAAAGATGGACAAGGCTGCAGATGGACACTGGGCAAGGCTGCAATGATGGGCATTTAAATGTAAGTTTTTTTCCTTAAACTTCCCTCCTAAAAGTTTTTTTCCTTAATATTCCCTCCTAAACTTGGGGTGCGTGTTATACGCCGGTAAATACGGTATATATATATATATCTACTGTATCCAGTTTAGCTATATCTGCCTGCAGTCCGTTCCTGGTGTACTGTTTCTAATATACTTCAGGTGGTGTACACAGTATACAGTGCTATGCACCCATAGTGCAGTTGCTCATACTTTTCTGGTGGTCAATACAGTACACCCATAGTTGTTATTAAACTTCTTTTGGTGTACACAGTACCGTGCACCCCTAGTGCAGTTGCTACTACTTTCCTGGTGGTGTACACAATACATACAGTGTACCCATAGTTGTTAATATACTTCTGTTGGTGTGCACAGTACCATGCACCCATAGTGCAGTTGCTACTACTTTCCTGGGGGTGTATACAATACATACAGTGGACCTATAGTTGTTATTAAACTTCTGTTGGTGTACACAGTACCGTGCACCCCTAGTGCAGTTGCTACTACTTTCCTGGTGGTGTACACAATACATACAGTGTACCCATAGTTGTTATTATATTTCTGATGGTGTACACAGTACCGTGAACCCATAGTGCAGTTGCTACTGCTTTCCTGGTGGTGTACACAATACATACAGTGCACCCATAGTTAAGTGTTCTTGCATAGCAAGAACACTTATTGTTATCTCACATATATATTATTATTCTTATTATAGCCAAATTTACCACCCTAACTCCTCCCACAGCTTTTATGCTACATATACCGAATATATACCGAAACGTGCGGATTGTTCCCGAATGGTGTGCTATTACTTTGTGGAACATTTCGCCAAATGGTTCACGAAATATCGTCGTTTTTGTGGCAAAATATGTCCCATAGGAATGAATGGAGAAATGTTCAAAACTAGAGTGGGAGGTGACAAAAGCTGACAACCCCATAATCAGCCAAAATATTATGACCCCCCCATGATCAGCCAAAACATTATGACCCCCCCCCCCCCCCCCCCCATGATCAGCCAAAATATTATGACCACGCCATGAAAAAAAAAAAAATACATTTTGAAAAAAAAAGGTCCTTTAAAAAAAAAAAAACATTTTTGTAAAAATAACAAATCATTAAATAAAAAAATAAAATATCAATCATTTTTGAAAATAAATAAATCATTTAAAAAAAATCATTTGTGTAAAAAAATAAATAAAAAAAAAATAATTTTTGAAAAATAAATATTTTTTCTGAAAAAAATAAAATCATTTTATAAAAAAAAAAAAAAATTTTTGAAAATTTTTATTTTTTTCCAAAAATGTAAATACATTTTGGGAAAAAAATGTTCAGCTCTTTCAGCAAATTTTGGGACTTCTTAAACTTTTTTACTACTATTTATATTTTTTAAAATATTAAGCTTTTTAACACTTTTCAGTTACTCCAGCCACTCCAACCACACAACAGTTATGCCCCGTACACACATTCCGATTATCGGATGACAAAAGTCGCTTTCGGACAGATCGTTCGATAATCTGATCGTTAGTACGCAGCTTCCGACAGCCGATCACGACAGTCCGTCCGCACCACTAGTGCAGTTGCTACTAGTTTCCTAGTGGTGTACACAATACATACAGTGCACTCATAGTTGTTATTACACCTCTGTTGGTGTACACAGTACCGTGCACCCTAGTGCAGTTGCTACTACTTTATTGGTGGCGTACACAATACATACAGTGCACCCATAGTTGTTATTAAACTTCTGTTGGTGTACACAGTACCGTGCACCCCTAGTGCAGTAGCTACTACTTTCCTGGTGGTGTACACAGTACACAATACAGTGTAGTGTTTTGTGCTAAACAAAATTTACAACATGTCCGGAAGGCCACCAAGGAGAGGCAGACGCTCACAGGCCACTAAAAGAAGGCAAGCAGGCTCTGTGTCTACAGTCGACATTGATGGTCGTGGACACGGTGCATCCTCAGCAGGTGGCCATGGGGTATGCTTGTCCTTTTTTCTTGCAGCTGGCCGTGTTATTGAGCCATAACATGCAGAAGAGTTGGTGGAATGGATAACAAAGCCGTCCTCATCCACCTCATCCTCTGTCACCCAGGCTCAGAATAGTTTGCCTGCCAATGCAGCTGCCAAAGCGGCCTATTCCATCGGCTCCATGTCACTCCTTCTCTAGCCCCACCATCATGCACGGAGGAGTCCTCTGAACTATTCGACCACAGTGTCGGGTACATGCTGCAGGAGAATGTGCAGCGATTTGAATGCTCCGATGATGGTACCTAGGTTGAGGAAGGGAGTAACGTCAGCCTAGAGAGAGGGGGGTTTCTCAAGAAGGTCAAGAAACTGGCAATCATGTTCCCCCATCTGCAGCATACTGCCAAGTTTGCTCCAATGACGAGGAGGGGGGGGATGATGAGGTCACTGACTCAACTTGGGTGTTTGATAGAAGAGAGGAGGAGGCACATTTCCAACGAGGTAGGATGCCCTCCAGGGGGCAGCTTAAGGGCAGCCACCCTATTGCATCACACCGCAGAGCTAAGCAGGTGCAGGGTGCTGCTGACCCCCCGCATATTTTGAAAAGTTCTTTGGTGTGGGCCTTTTTTCACACGTGTGCAGCAGATCGCACCATTGCTGTTTGCAACATATGTCTGAAGCGTATCAAGTGTGGCCAAAACAGCAGCAGCTCGGGCACCACATGCTTGACCAGACATATGACGACCTCCCATGCAGTCTGTTGGCAACAGCACTTAAAAGACGCACATCAAAGAACAAGGCAGACCTCTCCTTGCTCCTCATCAGCTGGGATCTCCAACCCCACTATACCTCCAGTCCTCTCAGAAGCCTGCACTGAGAGGAACGAAGGTATAGAAATATATGTCCCAAGTACTTGTGGCCAATCTGCTAGTGGTACACCAACATCGGATTTTAGCAGGCAAATTTCCCTACCCCCTTTGCGAAACCGTCAAAAGAAATTCAGTCCCAGCCATCCACATGCTCAGCGTCTGAATGCTAGCTTGGCCAGATTGCTAGCACTGCAACTGCTGCCTTTTTTAGCTGGTAGAATCTGCCCTCTTTCGTGAATTTGGGGAATGTGCGGTACCTCAGTGGCAGGTTCCCCAATCCCATTTCTTTTTTCATGGAAGGCCATTTCGTCTCTCTACCAGCATGTGGAAGGCAATGTCTTGACCTCTTAGGACAGAGTGGTCAGCAGTAAGGTACATATTACTGCTGACTCATGATCCAGCAGGCATGGACAGGGACATTACCTTTCTTTCACGGCGCACTGGGTAAATCTGTTGGCAGCTGGATGCAGGACAGGGTTCAGTATTGTTGGAGCTTGTTCCGCCACCACGCTTCCAAAATGATAGTGGTGATTCTGCCACAGCTCTCTCCTCCACCCCCTCCTCTTCTTCTTCCTCTATGACCTCTTCCTCTGCAGATTTCTCCTCTGAACCAGCGGTGCTCCGTAGGCGTTCAAGGGGCTACGCAAGCACTCAGACAAAAAGAAGCCATGCAGTGCTTGAGTTTGTCTGCTTAGGGGACAGGAGCCACACTGGGGCAGAGATTCTGTCAGCTCTGCAGGGGCAGGTGGTTGATGCCATGACAGCTTCAGCCAGGAATGGTTGTATGCGACAATGGCCCCAACCTCCTCTCCGCCCTCCGACAGGGACACTTGACCCATGTTCCCTGTTTGGCTCACTTCCTAAATTTGGTGGCGCAGTGGGTTTTTGAGCAGGTACCCTGGCTTACAGGATCTCCTGAGGCAGGCCATGAAAGTCTGTGGTCATTTCCACTGGTCATATAATGCCAGTGCTCTGCTGGCTTACATTCAAGGAGAATGCAACCTGCCCAAGAACCGCCTCATTTGTGACATGCCCACCAGGTGGAACTCAACATTGACAATGCTGCAGCGGCTGCACATTCAGCAGAGGGCCATCAATGAGTACCTGTGTCAGTATGGCACCAGGACAGGGTCAGGGGAGCTTGGCTTTTTTTCACCACTCCAGTGGCTACTGATCAAGGATGCATGCACTGTCCTGTCACCATTTGAGGAGGCCACGAGGATGTTAAGCAGTGACAGTGCATGCATCAGTAAAACTGTCCCTCTTGTCTTCCTGTTGGAACACATGCTTTGTGGAATAATGGACAAGGCACTTGAGGCAGAACAGTGGGAGGAAGAGGAGGACTTCCTTACCTCTCAAGGCCCCCTTTATACAGATACTAGTATTCCTGCAGGCCCACCAATCACACAGGAAGAAGAAGAGGAGGATTGTGTGTCAGCATGGAGGTGGAGGATAACACTCAGCATCAGCAGCAGTCTTCAAGGGATCGTTTGCAGTCCCCAGAAACCCATTGAGTTGTACGTGGCTGGGAGGAGGTGGTTGAGGATCTTGTGATCCTTAGTGACTCAGAGGACTCAGGATCGAATGCCTCTGCAAACCTACGCTGTATGGCCTCCCTGATCATGCAAAGCCTGCGAAAGGACCCTAGGATTTGTGGTATCAAGGAGAGGGATCATTACTGGCTGGCAACCCTTCTTGATCAACGTTACAAGGTTAAGGTTGCAGAACTTAACCCTACATGAAAATCACAACGCATCAAGAACATATGTCTCTGGGTAAATATTGCATAGTGTTGGATTATATAATATATTTATGTTTTCTCCATAAAACAATATGGAGAATACTGTATGAAACATTATTGCAACTTTGCAATTGTCTCTGCACTTTTTCTTTCTTTTTAGCAGACAAACTTTCCTTTTGAAGAAGACCTATACAAAATAAGGGTCGAAACGCGTCAGGCTTCCCTTTTACTTCGTCAACTTTGTTGTAACGTACTGTAAAAGCTTTTTTGTCTGCCTATGCACCTGCATTTTTTTATTTTTATATATACATATTCTACTGTTGTGTTTTGTTTTATCTTCCCATTTTTGGGACCCATGTCTCATATCTACCATGTCAAGTGTGCAACATCTTTAATAAAAATGTATATTTAGACAACTTTTTGTATCATTATCTAACTCCCCCATAATTGCTGCCTAAAAACCCCACATACCCTTTTGGGGGGATCCTTTCCTTTTTATAGGTTGCAGAACTTATCCAGCCTTCGCAGGGGGAGCAGAGGATGAAACATCTTTGGGAAGGCCTTGCAGAAAGGTTTGTGCAATGCGTTTCCAGAGCCTGAGAGGTTACAATTTTCTGGTGCTGGACAACGTGTTGCTGAGGCTTCGTTCAGTCACAGAAAGAGCGGTGGAAAAGGTGGCCGGCTGACCGATGCCTTCAGGCAATTCTTCAGTCCTCAGCGCCAAGGTCTGATCGGTACCAGCAACCATTGCCAGTGTCTGAATTTCATATTGTAGGAATATCTAGGGGCAAGATCAGATTTGGAGACCTTTCCACCAGAACGTCCACTGGGTTACTGTGTCTTGAGGATGGACCACTGGCCAGAGCTTGCTCAATATGCAATTGAGCTACTTGCCTGTTCCGCATCCATTCTTTCTAAATGCACATTCAGTGCTGCTGGAGGCTTTGAAACCGATCACAGAGTGCGCCTGTCGACAGACTCTGTCGATCGGCTCACATTCATTAAAATGAATCAGTCTTGGATCACCAGCTACCAAGCACCTGATGCTGATGTAACCGATTGATTTTTCTATAGATGTGGGATCCCTTGAAGACTGCATATGCTGAGTGACTATCCTATTATGCTCAGTGACTATCCTATTCCTCCTCAATTTTTATGATGATAGCACCACCACCACTAAGGCCCAATTTTTCCCGTGATTACAATTTTTGATCAAATATTTAACAGCAGAGCTCGTTCCTGCGGTCAACAAGAGTATCTGTGAGGGGTTGCAGTGTTGTGCCACCACCACCACTGCCTAAGGCCCAATTTTTTTGGCCCATGTTTAACAGGGGCATGTAATTACAATTCTAGGTATAATATTTCACAGCAGGGCCCATTCCAGCGCCCACCAAAAGTAACTGTGAGGGCTTACAGTGTTCTGGTACCATCAATACCTAAGGCCCAATTTTCCATTGAGTTTATAGGGCAGGCCGTATAGTATATACAGGCGGCCACCTATTTTCAAACATGCGACTTACAAATGACTCCTACTTACAAACGGGGGGAGACAACAGGAAGTGAGAGGAAATCTACCCCTAGGAAGGGAAATTCTCTCCTGTAAGAGTTAATATGGGAAAAAGTGATGCTTTATCACCTATCCGTGTTTCCCTAATAACCCAAAATTTTCAAAATCCAATTGTCATTGGGACAGAAAGTGAGGTGAAATCTTCTGAACAGGGGCACAGACAGCAAAACAAATGTTACAGGGGTGATGATAACTCTTCCCTATGTTATCCAAAAAGCTTAAAAATAGATTTTTTTGGCTGGAATTAAAACATGTACCTGTTCCAAATTACAAACCGATTCAACTTAAGAACAAACCTACAGTCCCTATCTTGTTTGTAACCTGGGGACCGCCTGTATACAGCTGCTGTTCAGAGTATATAGGATATAGGACCCAAAGGGCCTGGTAATGGGCTGGGGGGGGGGGCAACATTACATTACAGCCGCAAGCAGTTTTAAATGACTTTTATTCCTTTAGAAATGTAATTTTGTGAAGGGACTCTTCTAAACACAGGAAAATGCGCAACTTTACAGGCATACTATAGACACCCCCAGGTACGATATTTAAAGTAATATTTCACTTTTATTGTTTAACTTTAAGCATTATTAAAATCACTGCTCCTGAAAAAACAGCCGTTTTTTGCATTGATTCATGTCCCCTGGCGCAGTACCCAGGTCCCCAAACACTTTTTATGACAATAACTTGCATATTAGCCTTTAAAATTAGCACTTTTGATTTTTCACGTTCGAGTCCCATGGACTTTAACAGGGTTCGCTTGTTCGCACTCATTTTTGGTCTGTTCGCATGTTCTGTTGCAAACCGAACCGGGGGGTGTTCGGTTCATCCCTAGTGAACCGCACTTAGATTTTTCTAGGCAGAGTGTGTTTTTTGGGTTAGTAATTTAAGGACATCCTTAACAGGTGTACCCAATTTGAAGTTCTCTCTCTACATTGGGTGAACTTGCATTTTGTGTGTTTCATGGACTGTGCATGTGTTTTCAATTGCCTCATTAGCATACAAACCTATGTTATATATAGCTTGCAGATAGTATTCTTTACCTTGCCCTGAAACGAGGCAAGATTGCTTGATGGTGTGCGTGTGTGGCAATGGGTGTCTCCTTATAGTGTTTGTAGCACATGTATTTTATCTTTGTAGTTTGTTTGTTGTGTCTTTGCAAAACAGATGTGTTTTAGAGCAAGTATTTTTTATTTTGTTAATTTTTTTGGGGGGAGGGGGTATTTTTGATGTTGTCAATCTGTGTTGTTTGTAGGTTGTTAGTTTCACTTTGATTTAATTGTCTGTGCTGCATTATTTTTCAAAATCTTCCTCAAGCTGATGTTTAAATCCTTAAGAAACTGTATGTTTGCGGGCACAGTCCTTTTAAGCATTTTACACTCCCCCACCCCAAACAATTTTCATGTAACAGATTTCCCAGCTGCAACTAGGCTGATTGGCATGGCAAAACAAAAAAAGTGTGATTTATCTAAAAGCTACTTTCCTGGTGCCTTAATGGTAGCATAGGCATTGATTGTGCATAGGCACCTGGATAGGCACCAGGAAAGGAAAATTACAGAGAGGTAAGTATTCAGTTTTCCATTTTAGCACAGTGGTTGGCAGACTCAGTCCTCAAGTACCCCCGACAGGACATGTTTTGGGAATTTATCTTAGCTAAAATATCTGTCCAAAATACAAAGCCATTGACTGATTTAAAGCACCTATGCAAGATGAAGGAAATCCTGCAAACATGGCCTGTTGGGGGTACATGAAGACAGGGTTGAGACACTATTTCAAGTTGTTTGCTTTGCATGTGGGCGATGAGAGTGGAGGCCAAGGGTAACTATAAGGAAGGTGTATATCATATGGTGAAAGGTTGCCTGAATATAAGAAATATCTATAAGGAGGAGAGATATTAGAAGGAGCTAACCAGAGGATTTATTATTACCAAAGGCGCATATATCCAGCCTATAAGGTGAGGGCACTGCTGGTGGAGGGCACATCAAGATTCTTGGCTTTTAGTGTACCACTATATAAAGCTGGTGGTGAAGGGGTTCTGTTCAGCTCTAAAACGCAAAAGCTGTACCCCTGTGGGTGGACACGTTTCCTGTTTCGAGACTGGATCCGTTACATGCACTTGATTGTGAGTACATTGGCATTTGGTTTGATTTAATAAAGAATTTTATGGTATTGCAATGTTTTCTTTTGCTTCTATTCTAGCTGGGCAGTGCTTAAGCATAAAAGGGACTTTGCCATCAAACTTCTCAATGGTAAAGTGGGCTCACTGGCATTTCTGCACTTTTTAAAATTAATTTCTAGCCTTATGGGACGGAGAGAGACTCTCCCACAATTAATTTACATCCCCGACAAAGTAAAATATTTCCTCTGGTGCCTTACCACAATTTATTAAAATATCTTCCAATCCATCCCCTTCTGAAACACAATTGCATCAGATGCCAGCCAGGATGTTGGGATGCCCACTTTCAAGACTTTTCAGCAGGTCGTTGAGCATTTCAGGTTAAGGGGGTGGTATTGAATATCCTGGAGCTAAGAGTGGTATGAGGTGCTATGAGCATTTGCATTTGGGGATGAAGGGCCGTACTTTGAATGAACGATCAAGTTGCAGAAGCCTATATTCAAAAGCAAGGTGGAACCAGGAGCCCAACACTGTTCAGGGAGGTACAACCTATCATCCTCTAAACCCAGCTGCATCTCCTGGATTTCAGAGCTGTTTACCTTTCGACAACCCAGAACGTAATGGTGGATGCCTTAAGTTGGGAGTTTGATTTTAACGAACAAGCTCTCAATCAGGTTTCAGAACAGCTGACACGTAGATGAGGGAAACCAGAAATAGACCTAGTAGCAACTTGAAGTGTCCCCCATTCCTGTCCAGGATTCCATTTCCATTTTAATTTCTATGATGATGCCTATGATTTGGAAAAATTTATTTTTAGGTTCGACAGTGCTCCGTATTTTTTTAATTTGCATAGCAGATTTGGGAGGGAGATGGTCGGGTTTGTAAGTGAAAACATCATATCGCCTGCGTAAGCAGATACTTTTTGTTGTGAGTGACCTATCGTGACTCCCGAGATATCCGGGTTTAGCCTCACATGACAAAGAAAGGGCTCCAGGGAAAGGGCAAAAAGAAGGATCGAGAGTGGGCATCCCTGTCTAGTTCCATTAGTGATCGGTAATGGGTCAAAAGTCACTCCATTAATAGTGTATACAGCGGAAATACAAATGAGCATGTTGCTCCCCAGTCCCGTATGTCTCAGGGTTTGCGAACATAAAGGGCCAGTTCACCCGATCGAATACTTTTTCAGCTTCTGTTCTAACCAATACACATGGCGTTTTGGTGGAATTGGCTACATGTAGCAGGTTGAGGACTTTAGTAGTGGCTTCTTTAGATGGTAAAAAAAAACCTACTTGGTCTAGGTGGATCAGGTAGGGTAAGTCATGTTGTAGTCTGGATGCTATTATTTTTGTAAATAATTTAAGGTTGGCATTTAGCAGGGATATGGGTCAGTAGCTCCCGCAAATAACGGGTTCTTCTAATTCCTTTGGGATTACTGAGATTTGGGCTTGAAGGGTATATCCGTGTTGTGTTTTCCCTTTGCCTAGTTCATTGAATAATTTAACTAAATGATTCCCGAGGGAGGGGAGCAAGGTTTTATAATATTGGGTTGTGAAGCTGTCCGTCCCTGGTGCTTTCCCTGGTTTGGTGTTCCCTATGGCTAGTTGAAGTTCAGACAGCATAATAGGGTCTTCCAGCAATTCACTCGCTTCGGTAGGGAACGCATCTGGGAGGAACTATGTATTCCACCATTTGCCCTTGGGAGGGCTGTGCTGTGTGCAGATTGTAAAGAGTTTCATAGTAAGATTTAAATTCCCATGCAATATGTTGAGGTAGGGATGGTTTTAGGCCCATGGGGGATATAATGTAGTATGCTAGTTTCTATGCACAGAGGGATTGGGCCAGCAGTCTTCCACATTTGTTTCCCGATTCGTAGGATTTTTTGCGACAAATTTGGAGTGTAGAAGGTCAGTGATTTGTATGGTATCGAGGTCACTTTCCAATGGTCGGGATGGGGCTCGTTTATGTCAGGCCTCTAAGCTCTGTAGGTTGTAAAGTGATTTTAAATGAATAAAAACAGTAGCGCTAATAATCACAGTGTCTGTGAATAAACTAAATATTTAACCTGTGTAAACAATACTGAAAAATATGTATAAACAGTGCTAAAAAAACAACAACACAATTAATCACCTATATACATAAAGTGAAAAATTAAAGTGAAGTGTGATTATATATTTTTGCAGGTGTCCAAAAAAGGGAAACAAATCCAAACAAAAGTCCATAAACTGTTACTTGTAGTGATAATGTTTCAAAAAGTGACAGAAAAGTGAATGAAAAATCCTGAAGCAAATAAAGTTTTGAAGTGTCTTTAAACAAAATTCTTGAAGTGACTTGAAAAAAATATCTTCCACCACACCACCTGTGTTCAGTGCTACCGCACCCTAAGGAATCGCACTCACCAGCAGTATATGCCTTGCACTCTCATGCTCGGCCAACTCGCTTAATAGCTCCACATGGGTCACAGATGGATCCAGACAGAATGTTAGATAATTGCACTCCACATATAAGGAAAAAAGAGATGCTTCCAATAGTGAAGTAGAGTAAACCATTTATTTCAACAGCACACAAAATTCCTCAACCATTGTACTCACATCCTTCATATAAAAATAAGGCACTTCAGCATAACTTTTCAACAGGAAACAAGGACCCAGCAGTGGTGACCCGATATATTATGGTCTCGGCGGACCCGGCGTTAATACCAATATGTCTCACCCTCCACGCTGTCTCCTTTCTCTTTCACTTCACACGGCACAGCACACCCAGTAACTGGAACGTTGAATGTTAAATGCTCCTCACAGTTGCCATGTAACCATACCCAGACATGTTTCACCGAAGTGGCTTAATCATTGGGGTTGGTTACATGAACTCCTCAATCCCATTTAAACTCTCCTGCTCATTATCTCTTTCAGGCTGATTGGATCATTAACTCTTTCAGGCTGATTGGATCATTCACTCTTTCAAGCTGATTGGATCTTAAGTGTGCACATGCGCACAAGTGGTACAAATAGCGCATATGCGTGCGCACCACTATCATTCATGCATCGCGCACATGCGTGCGCACCACCACCACCCACCATACCATAGCGCATAATGCGCGCAAATATGCCTTTGTGGTTTAATGGGATCCTATGGCCTATCATTGCGTATAACATCCTGCAACAAATGCGGTTGCATACGCACATGTGCCCCGCACGTTATCCAACGTACAGCCTCGCGCATTCCTATGCTGAGTATCCCATTCGCGTGCGTCATCCCGCAATTACGTGCGCGCACACCGGGTCCCCATGACCACAATATATCGGTGGTGACCCCGCTCACAATCAGCACAAGAAGAATATATATTATATATAAACATGAAAAGGTAAATACATCTAATACATCAGTACCTACAATGTATGAGGGTAGCCTGTTTTTTAATACAATTACTCTAATATATGGAAATTTCTTTAAAACGCATAAAGAACTGCATTTCTTAAAAAAAACGCATAAAGAACTGCATTTCTTAAAAAAAACGCATAAAGAACTGCATTTCTTTAAAAAAAACGCACAAAAACTGCATTCTTAAAAAAAAAAAAAAAACGCATAAAAACTGCATTCTTAAAAACGCATAAAAACTGCATATCGATACAATATGCTAATTTTAAGAAGCGTATGAAGGCTAATAGTGTGAATCTGATAGAGTCCTTTGTACTCTACCCAAATTCAACAAACTAAAATATTAATTTAAAAACGCATTATATTAAATTAACTAAAAAAATTTTAAAATATCATTATCTTAGCGTGCAACCTAAATCAATACATATGTATTGAAAATAACCGATAGAGAATACCCCAAATATCTTTCCAAGTATCAGACCACACTTATTATTCATAAGTTACTGATAAAGCAATTCAAATCGAGCTCGATATTCATCCCTTTCGGATGGAGACTCTTAAGCAGAAAAATCCACTTAGTCTCCCGTTGGGACAAATCTCGAACCCGATTAGAGCCCCTCCACGCAGGAAAGGTGCAGTCAATCCCACAAAACTGTAACACAGTGGGATCTTGATTGTGTTTTTCCTTGAAGTGTAGGGAAACACTATGATCTTTAAAGCCCTTTCTAATATTGGCCAAGTGTTCGGCAATACGTACCCTAAGTAGCCGCTTTGTCCGTCCCACATACCTCAGCCCACATGGGCACCATAATAGGTACACCACGTAAGACGAATTACATGTGATGAACTGCTCAACTTTGAATTCTTCACCATCACGATTAGTGACGCTAGTCATGCCTCTATTGATCACATTCACCGTTCTGCAGCAAATGCACTTGCGGCATGAGAAAAAACCTTTGAAATCAAAACTCTGAGTACGTCTATCTGGTGGGTCTAGAATTTTTTGCACCACTTTATCGCCAAAACTTGGAGCCCTTCTATAAATAAACTTCGGCCTCTCCGGTAAAATCTCACCCAGATGTCGGTCTCTACATAGAATATGCCAATATTTCTTAAAAATCCCCTCTACCTCTTTATATTGGTGATGAAAATCTGAGATAAAGCCCACCTGATGTGAAGTGTCAGCACTATTTCTTTCCTTCTTTTTCAAACATTGTTCTCTGGGGATTAGTGCGACTTCCTCAATCATTTTATTGATGGTCCCTTTTTTGTACCCCTTTTCCAGAAATTTCTCACCTAATGCATCAGCCTGCGTATAGTAGTCATCTATTGCAGTGCAATTTCTCCGCACCCTTAACATCTGGCCCTTCGGGATGTTCCGGATCCAGGCTGGGTGATGCCCACTCCCGATAGAATGATAACTGTTTCTATCAGTGGGTTTAAAATACACCTTCGTATTGAGCCTGGTCCCAGATTTCATGATGACCAGGTCCAAGAAGTTCACCTTCTCCTCACTTACAGCATGGTCCAATACTATCCCATTATTATTCGAGTTCAGATGTTTAATAAATTCCAATACTGACTCCTCCGTGCCCTCCCAAATAAACAGGAGGTCATCTATAAATCTTCGGTATAGCTTCAGTTCCGGTCTGTGTCTATTAAACACATGTCTGTCCTCCCATTCAGCCATAAACAGGTTGGCTAGGCTGGGAGCATATTTAGCTCCCATAGCCACGCCAACCTGCTGGGAGTAAAACTGATCATGGAACCAAAAATAATTATGGGCCATACAGAAGTCCAAGACCTTCCCCAAAAAGCATTTTTGCACATGCGGTATGTCGTCCCTTTTACTTAATGCCCAATTTAAGGATAAAAGGGCATCATCGTGCTGGATAATAGTATAGAGGGAACAAACATCCGCAGTTACTAGATATGTTTTACACTCAGGGTTTATCTTTATCCCTTCCAAGAGACATAGGAGATCTGTAGTGTCCTTCAGATAGGCCCTGGTAACCCTTACACTAGGTTGGAGAAAACGGTCTAAATATTCGCCAAGTCTGGCGGTGACTGATCCTATCCCATTTACAATCGGGCGTGCTGGAGGAATTTCTGCGCTTTTATGTATTTTTGGCAATGTATAAATCACCGGTATTCGGCATGAGGTGGGGTTAAGGTATAAATTCTCTTTCATAGTGACTGCTCCATTCCTGAAGCCCCATTCAACCAACAGATTCAATTGTAATTGCAATTGCAATTATATTGCTCTGTTGGGTCTGAGGACAATTTTTTATATGTAATCTGGTCACTAAGAAGTTCTGTTAATTGATTGAAATAAAACGATTTCTCCAATATAACAACCCCGCCCCCTTTATCTGCTGGGCGAATAATAATCTCTTTCTTCTCTTCCAGAGATTTTATTCCCTCCCTAATATATTCGGGATTAATACGCTTTATAACAGAAAGTTCTTCAATATCCTTTATCACCAAATTTTTTAAAAACTTCAATAAAATGATTATTATTATTCTGAGGGTTAAAGACTGACTTATTACGCAAACCGCTATCTATATTGGCAGAGGCCTTATTTCTCAATCCTGACGTATCTCTTGGGTGACTCAGAAAGTATTTCTTCATATTAAGTGTGCGAATAAATTTGTGTGCATCAATGTACACATCAAACTTATTCATTCGTTTCCGAGGTGCACATTTGAGGCCCAAGTTCAGTATATTTCTCTCACTATGACTTAATTCTACCCCACTAAGATTGTAAATCCCGGTATTTAGTTGGCTCTCCTTCTTTTTTTGGGATTGTATTCGTTTCCCTGCCCTACAGCCTCTCCTTCCCTTCGGAACGGGGGCATCTCCCTGTTTGGGTAATAGGGGGCTGTTTCTCTGTTGGGGTAATAAGGGGTGGGATTTCTCCCTCCTCCCCTGTTGCTCCCCCCATGAGAGTGACCGCGTGGTGTCCATCCCCCCCCCCCCCCCCCCCCCGTTGATCTAAAAAAGAATTTGAATCCGAATATCCCCTATTTCCACTATCGTGGTCAAGTGCCTAATATCTGTTCTGAACAGGTACTTGATATCTCTGACCACCATATTGGTTATAAGGTGGATTGTAGGGCGGTTGACCCCATTGTTGGTATTCCGACTGATAAGGGGCATACTCCCCCCTCATATGTTGCGAATACCCTTGGGGCGTGGAATTTCCAGTATAATGGTTATTTCCCTGGAAATTGCCCCTTTGTTCCCGGGTTGCATTCTTATTAGTTTTCGGGGTGTTATTGACATTTCCTTTTGGTTTTTATTTAACCTTCACATTTTTTTTTTTTTTAAAGAAATGCAGTTCTTTATGCGTTTTTTTTAAGAAATGCAGTTCTTTATGCGTTTTTTTAAGAAATGCAGTTCTTTATGCGTTTTAAAGAAATTTCCATATATTAGAGTAATTGTATTAAAAAACAGGCTACCCTCATACATTGTAGGTACTGATGTATTAGATGTATTTACCTTTTCATGTTTATATATAATATATATTCTTCTTGTGCTGATTGTGAGCGGGGTCACCACCGATATATTGTGGTCATGGGGACCCGGTGTGCGCGCACGTAATTGCGGGATGACGCACGCGAATGGGATACTCAGCATAGGAATGCGCGAGGCTGTACGTTGGATAACGTGCGGGGCACATGTGCGTATGCAACCGCATTTGTTGCAGGATGTTATACGCAATGATAGGCCATAGGATCCCATTAAACCACAAAGGCATATTTGCGCGCATTATGCGCTATGGTATGGTGGGTGGTGGTGGTGCGCACGCATGTGCGCGATGCATGAATGATAGTGGTGCGCACGCATATGCGCTATTTGTACCACTTGTGCGCATGTGCACACTTAAGATCCAATCAGCTTGAAAGAGTGAATGATCCAATCAGCCTGAAAGAGTTAATGATCCAATCAGCCTGAAAGAGATAATGAGCAGGAGAGTTTAAATGGGATTGAGGAGTTCATGTAACCAACCCCAATGATTAAGCCACTTCGGTGAAACATGTCTGGGTATGGTTACATGGCAACTGTGAGGAGCATTTAACATTCAACGTTCCAGTTACTGGGTGTGCTGTGCCGTGTGAAGTGAAAGAGAAAGGAGACAGCGTGGAGGGTGAGACATATTGGTATTAACGCCGGGTCCGCCGAGACCATAATATATCGGGTCACCACTGCTGGGTCCTTGTTTCCTGTTGAAAAGTTATGCTGAAGTGCCTTATTTTTATATGAAGGATGTGAGTACAATGGTTGAGGAATTTTGTGTGCTGTTGAAATAAATGGTTTACTCTACTTCACTATTGGAAGCATCTCTTTTTTCCTTATATGTGGAGTGCAATTATCTAACATTCTGTCTGGATCCATCTGTGACCCATGTGGAGCTATTAAGCGAGTTGGCCGAGCATGAGAGTGCAAGGCATATACTGCTGGTGAGTGCGATTCCTTAGGGTGCGGTAGCACTGAACACAGGTGGTGTGGTGGAAGATATTTTTTTCAAGTCACTTCAAGAATTTTGTTTAAAGACACTTCAAAACTTTATTTGCTTCAGGATTTTTCATTCACTTTTCTGTCACTTTTTGAAACATTATCACTACAAGTAACAGTTTATGGACTTTTGTTTGGATTTGTTTCCCTTTTTTGGACACCTGCAAAAATATATAATCACACTTCACTTTAATTTTTCACTTTATGTATATAGGTGATTAATTGTGTTGTTGTTTTTTTAGCACTGTTTATACATATTTTTCAGTATTGTTTACACAGGTTAAATATTTAGTTTATTCACAGACACTGTGATTATTAGCGCTACTGTTTTTATTCATTTAAAATCACTTTACATTATTTATCTATTTAAGTAGCTGCTTAGTTTATTTTTATACACATAGGTGTTTAATTAATTTTTCTTTGTGCGCAGTGGTGGTGTGGAATAGTAGGAGGGCGAGCGATTTTCATACCAGTTTATTTTGAAGCTCTGTAGGTTGCTTAAAAGGGAGGACAGTTGAGCCGTACATTGCCGTTTGATCCTGGACCCATGTTTAATGAGCACTCCACGGATCACCGCTCTGGGGGCTTCACATACTACGTCCGCATCACTTTCGTGTGTGATTTTCAGGAGTTGTTCAAGTTGGCGGTGTAGGAAGCTGTCTTGGTGATCATTATGCCACGTACACACGATCGGACTATTCGGCAGACTTGGTCCGGCGGACCAGAGTCCGCCAGACAATCCGCCCACGTTTTCTTCACAAAAGTCCGGCGGACTTAGAAAGAAGTTTTGACTCAAAATTATCCACAGGACTCTGCAGTCCGGCGGACAATCCAGCCGTCTGTATGCTAGTCCGCCGGACTTTTGAAATGAACGAACTACGCCGAAAAAACGGTGTGGGTGTCCCCCCCGAATCCCTATAGGACCCTTATCTGAGCACGCAGCCCAGCCGGTCAGGAAAGGGGATGGGACGAGTGAGCGCCCCCACTCTCCTGAGCCGTACCAGGCCGCGTGCCCTCAACATGGGGGGTGCCCCCAGATCCCGGCCCCCACCCTATGTGAATGAGTATGGGGTACATGGTACCCCTACCCATTCACCTAAGGAAAAAAGTGTTAAAAAAAAACACACAGGTTTTTAAAGTACTTTATTAGACAGCTCCAGGGGTCTTCTTCCGACTTCGGGGGTCTTATCCCGCTCTTCGTTTGTCTTGTCCCGCCTCCGCTATCTTCTTGCAGCTCTTTTACTAGCATTGGCCCGGTCTTCTGGTTCATCCCTGTTGCCGCCGCAACCTTCTGCTTCTTCTTCTCGTTCCTTCTTCTCCCGATGTTGACACAACGCTGTCTCCGCTTGTAATGGCTGGGACGTGTTGCGCGGCCACTTATATAGGGACAAGGGGCGGGGTCACCGGGTGATGTCACATGGTGACCCCACCTCTTATGGTGTCACAGTCCCAGCATCCCCCGGGACTGTGACATCATAAGTGGCAGGAGCATTGCAGAGGCCAAAAGGCATAACCAGGGACTGGGACTATATGCGCCACAGTGTCGCCCTGGTGAGGTCTGGTAGGATTCTGATCTGTACCCCATCTAGCACAATGTCTACATGTTCCCAGGCCTGACGCAGGATGTCATCTGGGGCCTAGGGCTCTATGAACCCTGTCGATCTCCAGTGTCACAGAGATATATATTCTAATATATTCTAATATAATAGAAAATAATAGATTAGAATAGGACGATGGTTATATTCTTTATATTATACTCTATTCTGTTGTTTTTTTCTATACTATTGTGTTATTTTCTATTCTATTGTAATCTATTCTTTTCTATTCTATTCAAATTCTAATTGATTCTATTTGAATTTTGAGAAATGGTTATATTATTCCTATTCTATTGTTTTTTTTAAATTATATTATTTTCTATTCTATTCTTTTCTATTTGAGACAGGCACTGCTCTCAATCTGACATCTGTGTGGGTGCACAACTCCAAAAGCAGACAGTGTGAGCTCAGGGACATGCACCCTGACCCACATGGATATAGCAACTGCACAAACACAGCCGTTGCTCCCAATTTGACATCCATGTAGGTCAGGGCCTCCATGAGCACACAATTTAGTACGACCCATGTGAACGAGGCCTTAGTAGCAATTTAGCAGGAATTTTGTAAGCTATGTTACATAGTTACATGGTTAGTCAGGTTGAAAAAAGACACAAGTCCATCTAGTTCAACCATAAAAATAAGTAAATAAAAAATAATATCATACAATCCCATGTACCCAATCCTATACCCACAGTGGATCCAGAGGAAGGCTAAAAAAAACCAGCAAAGCATGATCTAATTTGCTACAGCTGGGGAATAAAATTCCTTCTTGACCCCCCCCCCCCCCCCCGAGAGGTAATCAGATTTTCCCTGGATCATCTTTACCTATCAACATCAGTACCCGGTTATATTATGTATATTTAGGAAAGTGTCCAGGCCTTTCTTAAAGCAATCTACTGAGCTGCCCAGAACCACCTCTGGAGGGAGTCTATTCCACATTTTCACAGCTCTTACTGTAAAGAAACCTTTCCGTATTTGGAAATTAAAACTCTTTTCCTCTAGGCGTAGAGAGTGCCCCCTTCCACTGTGTTGACCATAAAGTTAATAACTCAACACCAAGCTCACTATATGTAGTGTGGGTGACCTTCGCGCTGTTAATAAACTAGATCTTATGCACCAAAAAAATAGATATGTGAATAATATATATATAAAATATATAAATATAAAAATAAATAAATAAAGTGCCAGCTCAAATGCTGTGTGTAGAAAAAATTCCTAAAAATAGCAGCAAAATCCAATGGTGAACACAATCCCACAAATAACATAAATTAAGTGATGATTTTGCGCTAATATGCACCAAATAATGTAAATAAATATGATATAACAATGAAATCAGTCGCTGTATATATAGTGCACCAAGTGCTAAAATCGATAGTGATGAATAATAAATATCAAATATTGTGTATATACACCATACCTATAAAATAAATAATGAATAAAGTGCTCAATGTGCTAATTATCATAAATAACTGGAATACAAGCTATGGTGTAAAAATGGAAACACAGTGGTCCTGGTAAATATCAAATAAGTGGGTGAGAGATAAAAGTGCAGACAATTCTATTGCAGGGATAAAAAATATAGTCCATATAGTAATTAAAAAATAGAGTCCATATAATAATCAAGAATAATTAATTGAATGGTACAGTCCAGATGGTACATAAACAAGGGAACCGTCTCTAGATATAGAGGAGGTAGCAGAAATGACAGTAATCTTCTATCTCCAAAGTGAGGGATGGTGGGTTCGTGAGGACCTAATCCTAAATTGTGCTCTCTAGCCTCTCACCTGTAAATAAACATACATGGGCATCCAAAAGGCACGGGGGTCTATTCCACTTCCACTATCTCCCTCCACTGGCTCCAAGGTTCCTGCTTCCAAGGGATGGATACACTTAACCTCCACTCCGTTTCCGTGATGTCTCCACTCACTGGTTGCTTCTCATGGGGATATCTCACCAACTCCCTACACAAATGGCGGCAGCGATCCCACAGAGATAACTCGCCAAAGGATGGAATTGAAGCAGAACAAAAGGGGGGCCCAATAGTGAAGTATGTCTTAATAAAGCATTTTAATAATAGAAGTAAAAACCTTTACATTCAAAAAACAATATAACAGCATAAAAATGGCGATATGACGCCAGTCTCACAGCACTTCCGGTATCGTTTGTCCGGCCAAACCCTACGCGTTGCGTCACGTGCTCGTGACTTCATCAGGGGAACCTGATTGGCTGGAATGGACTGTCATTTATTTGATGAAACCGGAAGTGAATTAGCTGCCATTTTGCCGCGGTACGATTTTTGTAAACAAACCGCTGCCATTTTCTAATGGTCTTATAGCGGCTTGTACAGCAGGCTTAACCTAGCAGCTCCTGCAGACAAAAAATCGATGTTGGCGATATTGCAAATGATTAAAAAACTAGCGGTAATATTCCCTATATGTAAAGCCACCTTATCTAGTAATGGTGTTACACAACGCAGCGAATAACCTACATTAACATTTATATTTATTATCATTTGAAACAAGGAAATGGTGATTTCTCTAGAGGCAAAAAAGGAAGTGATAACAGTACCCCTGCAGCCATTATCAAGTGGCCCGTTGTCTAAGTTATTGGCAGCCATTTTTCTTTAGATCTAAATACCTTTATCCTGTGCTTAAAAGACCAGTAGGACATTCCCTGCTGACAGTTTGCTGACTGCCATCTTGGTGTTATTATCCAACTGATATGTGGGTGCAATCTTGCTGTGACTACACATTATATAATGCACGTTTTATGGACACACAATCTATATGCCCACAACAATAATGGAGGACACACAGAAAATTAATTCTATATATGTGGACCTATTTAAAGTTGCGGGTTCCTCACTAAACTGACAGTGCAGTGATAGTGGTCATGTAATAATTATAAATGCTTGGGAGAAAGAATCATAATCATAAGATGATTGTTAGTGGATTATACTAAAAGCAATAATAACAGTGCGTGTCATATCGCCCAGCATCCCCACCTTAATTAAGTAAGAAGCACTAGGACACGTTATAACGTGCCCTGTTATTGGTATATACATGAATGTTTATTATCACCCACAAAATATCTAAGCCTTACTTATTAATATAAATATTAGAAATAAATATTTAAAATAAAATATGACATAATTAATGACAATGATACCCAAAAATTCTATTTTGGGATAAACATATTAAAACTTGGATGTTTTGTAGCATTAATCCATATTAAGTGTCGAGACCAGCAATATTATTAGAATAATATACCCATAAAATATAAAAATAATTAGATTAAAAATATATATAAAAAATTGTATAAGAAAATTCCTTAAAATAACTTTTATTTAGAGGTTTAAAAGTCCTAACTTATGTGGGGGAGTGTGAATGTGTAAGGTATCTCTTAACCCATCCCTCCTCCCACAACTGGGACATAGTACCGGAAATGATTTGTCTGACTTCATTTTCTTAGATACAATATAGGAATACATTTATAAAAGGTATATATCACAATGTATACATTATTACATGACAAGGCCAATATATATATATATATATATATATATATATATATATTAAAGTATTAAAAATGATAAATAGAGCGTTTGGATGAATTAAACTGTAGGTGATAGAAATATCTAAAAATTGCTTAAAAAACTGTTTAGGTCAAATTCTACGTTTAACCCTTCCGGAACCAGTGTCCGCATGGAGTGAATCCACATGGATTCCTTCTGGCTGATCGCTCTAATTCTATGACTGCCTCTCCATGATGGGTTATAGCGCTCTATACCCCAAAATTGTAGCTGGTTTGGGTCTTTGTTATGTACCATGGCAAAATGTCGTGAAACATTATGTTTGGGAAATCCATTAATAATGTTCTGAACATGCTCTTTGATATGGACTTTCAGCTCCCTCTTCGTGCATGCACAGCCACTAAGTGGCTATTAAGATCACACAGCACGTTAGTATGCAAGCAGAGAAAGTTTTTAATTAAGTGTCTAGACTTTTGTTTGAAATGTAGCTACTTCTGGCACAATCAATCTTATTATAAACAAGCCATAGGGATTGCTATGGGGGCAAAATTTGCCCCAAGTGTGGCCAATGCATTTATGGCACACTGGGAGGAAGACTTAGTCTATGCCAATATGCCAGCAGAATTAACATTATACAAAAGGTATATTGACGACTTAGTAATAGTTTGGAATGGAAGCAGAGAATCATTAGAGGAGTTTTTAAAGAACCTCAATAACAACGATAAAAACATTAACTTAGTGTGGAATATCAATGTGAGCACCATTGATTTCCTTGATCTCAACATTTCCATCTGATAAGATCATCACAAAAACGCACTTTAAAAACATAGACACTAATAGTTATCTATCAATGCACAGTTGTCACTTTAAACCCTGGTTATATAACATCCCAAAAGGACAACTGGTACGAATTTGACGTAACTGTACTAGAGATGAGGATTTCAAAATGCAAGCTGAAATAATCGGAAGCCAGATTTAAAGAGAAAGGCTATGAAGAATCCTGGATAAGGAAACAAATCACCCAAGTGGAGGATATGGATAGGACCAAGATGCTGGAAGATAAGCCTAAAAATAGATCAATCAGCCGGAATGAAGCTCCATGTTTGATACTAGATTTTAATGTACAATACAAAGATGTGGCCAAAGTGATTCAGAAACACTGGCATGTACTCACTAGTGACAAAGATCTGAAAACCATCCTTCCCACAAAACCAAATATTGTATATAAGCGGGCACCTACAGTAAGAGATTTGGTAAAATCTGTTTAGTTAGTTAAATTTAGTTTAGTTAAATCCGTAGTGTAACCACCCCCTAAAAAGGGTTACACCTTTTTTACGGGCAAAGGCTTCTACCCCTGTAGGAATTGCTTTGCATGCCGCAAGGCACAGAAATTTCAGAAAAAGAGAATGGATTTCACTGCAACCGCAACAGGACAAACATATACGATTAAAGACTTTATAGATTGTCATACTGAGGGTGTAGTATACTGTTTACAATGTAGCTGTAATCTCCAATACATAGGTAGAACGAAGAGGGAGCTGAAAGTCCGTATCAAAGAGCATGTTCAGAACATTATTAATGGATTTCCCAAACATAATGTTTCACAACATTTTGCCATGGTACATAACAAAGACCCAAACCATCTACAATTTTGGGGTGTAGAGCACTATAACCCATCATGGAGAGGCAGTCATAGAATTAGAGCGATCAGCCAGAAGGAATCCATGTGGATTCACTCCATGCGGACCCTGGTTCCGGAAGGGTTAAACGTAGAATTTGACATAAACAGTTTTTTAAGCAATTTTTTTATATTTCTATCACCTACACTTTAATATATATATATATATATATATATATATATATATATATATATATATATATATATATATATATATATATATATATATATATATATATATATATATATATATATATTGGCCTTGTCGTGTAATAATGTATACATTGTGATATATACCTTTTCTAAATGTATTCCTATATTGTATCTATGAAAATGAAGTCAGACACAACATTTCCGGTACTATGTCCCAGTTGTGGGAGGAGGGATGGGTTAAGAGATACCTTACACATTCACACTCCCCCACATAAGTTAGGACTTTTAAACCTCTAAATAAAAGTTATATATATATATATATATATATTTTATCTAATTATTTTAATATTTTATGGGTATATTATTCTAATATTATTGCTGGTCTCGACACTTAATATTGATTAATGCTACAAAACATCCAACATGGGTGATTGGGCGGCACAGTGGTGTAGTGGTTAGCACTCACCTAGCAGTAAGAAGGGTCGCTGGTTCGAATCCCAACCACGACACTTCCTGCCTGGAGTTTGCATGTTCTCCCTGTGCCTGCGTGGGTTTCCTCCGGGTACTCCAGTTTCCTCCCACAATCCAAAGACATGCAGGTAGGTTAATTGGCTTCTGTCCAAAAATTGGCCCTAGTATATGAATGGGGACCTTGGATTGTGGGCTCCTTGAGGGTAGGGACTGATGTGAGTGTGCAATGTACAGGGATGGGGACAATTGTAGACACTCACTCAGGTTGAACTGGATGGACTGATGTCTTTATTCAACCTTACTAACTATGAAACTATGAAACTATCCAATTTTTAATATGTTTATCCCAAAATAGAATTTTTGGGTATCATTGTCATTAATTATGTCATATTTTATTTAAAATATTTATTTCTAATATTTATATTAATAAGTAAGGCTTAGATATTTTGTGGGTGATAATAAACATTCATGTATATACCAATAACAGGGCACGTTATAACGTGTCCTATTACTTCTTACTTAATTAAGGTTGGGGATGCTGGGCGATATGACACGCACTGTTATTAGTGCGTTTAGTATAATCCACTAACAATCATCTTATGATTATGATTCTTTCTCCCAAGCATTTATAATTATTACATGACCACTATCACTGCACTGTCAGTTTAGTGAGGAACCCGCAACTTTAAATAGGTCCAGATATATAGAATTCATTTTCTGTGTGTCCGCCATTATTGTTGGGGGCATATAGATTGTGTGTGCATTAAACGATTGCACCCACATATCAGTTGGATAATAACACCAAGATGGCAGTCAGCAAACTGTCAGCAGGGAATGTCCTACTGGTCTTTTAAACACAGGATAAAGGTATTTAGATCTAAAGAAAAATGGCTGCCAATAACTTAGACAACGGGCCACTTGATAATGGCTGCAGGGGTACTGTTATCACTTCCTTTTTTGCCTCTAGAGAAATCACCATTTCCTTGTTTCAAATGATAATAAATATAAATGTTAATGTAGGTTATTCGCTGCGTTGTGTAACACCATTACTAGATAAGGTGGCTTTACATATAGGGAATATTACTGCTAGTTTTTTAATCATTTGCAATATCGCCAACATCGATTTTTTGTCTGCAGGAGCTGCTAGGTTAAGCCTGCTGTACAAGCCGCTATAAGACCATTAGAAAATGGCCGCGGTTTGTTTACAAAAATCGGGCAAAATGGCCGCTAATTCACTTCCGGTTTCATCAAATAAATGACAGTCCATTCCAGCCAATCAGGTTCCCCCGATGAAGTCATGAGCACGTGACGCAACGCGTAGGGATTGGCCGGACAAACGATACCAGAAGTGCTGTGAGACTGGCGTCATATCGCCATTTTTATGCTGTTATATTGTTTTTTGAATGTAAGTGTTTTTACTTCTATTATTAAAATGCTTTATTAAGACATACTTCACTATTGGGCCCCCCTTTTGTTCTGCTTCATTTCCATCCTTTGGCACCGTTTGTGTAGGGAGTTGGTGATATATCCCCATGAGAAGCAACCAGTGAGTGGAGACATCACGGAAATGGAGTGGAGGTTAAGTGTATCCATCCCTTGGAAGCAGGAACCTTGGAGCCAGTGGAGGGAGATAGTGGAAGTGGAATAGACCCCCGTGCCTTTTGGATGCCCGTGTATGTTTATTTACAGGTGAGAGGCTAGAGAGCACAATTTAGGATTAGGTCCTCACGAACCCACCATCCCTCACTTTGGAGATAGAAGATTACTGTCATTTCTGCTACCTCCTCTATATCTAGAGACGCTTCCCTTGTTTATGTACCATCTGGACTGTACCATTCAATTAATTATCCTTGATTATTATATGGACTCTATTTTTTAATTACTATATGGACTATATTTTTTATCCCCGCAATAGAATTGTCTGCACTTTTATCCCTCACCCACTTATTTGATATTTACCAGGACCACTGTGTTTCCATTTTTACACCATAGCTTGTTTTTTATTCCAGTTATTTATGATAATTAGCACATTGAGCACTTTATTCATTATTTATTTTATAGGTATGGTGTATATACACAATATTTGATATTTATTATTCATCACTATCGATTTTAGCACTTGGTGCACTATATACAGTGGTGTGAAAAAGTGTTTGCCCCCTTCCTCATTTCCTGTTCCTTTGCATGTTTGTCACACTTAAGTGTTTCGGAACATCAAACCAATTTAAACAATAGTCAAGGACAACACAAGTAAACACAAAATGCAATTTGTAAATGAAGGTGTTTATTATTAAAGGTGAAAAAAAATCCAAACCATCATGGCCCTGTGTGAAAAAGTGATTGCCCCCTAAACCTAATAACTGGTTGGGCCACCCTTAGCAGCAACAACTGCAACCAAGCGTTTGCGATAACGTGCAATGAGGCTTTTACATCGTCCTGGAGGAATTTTGGCCCACTCATCTTTGCAGAATTGTCCTAATTCAGTTACATTAGAGGGTTTTCGAGCATGAACGGCCTTTTTAATGTCATACCACAACATCTCAATAGGATTCAGGTCAGGACTTTGGCTAGGCCACTCCAAAGTCTTCATTTTGTTTTTCTTCAGCCATTCGGTGGTGGACTTGCTGGTGTGTTTAGGATCATTGTCCTGCTGCAGAACCCAAGTTCGTTTCAGCTTGAGTACACGAACAGATGGTCGGACATTCTCCTTCAGGATCTCTTGGTAGACAGCAGAATTCATAGTTCCTTTTATCACGGCAAGTCTTCCAGGTCCTGAAGCAGCAAAACAGCCCCAGACCATCACACTACCACCACCATATTTTACTGTTGGTATAATGTTCTTTTTCTGAAATGCAGATATACGCCAGATATACTTGGACACACACCTTCCAAAGAGTTCCACTTTTGTCTCATCGGTCCACAGAATGTTGTCTCAAAAGTCTTGGGGATCATCAAGATGTGTTGTGGAGAAATTGAGACGAGCTTTGATGTTCTTTTTGCTCAGCAGTGGTTTTCTCCTTGGAACTCTGCCATGCAGGCCATTTTTGCCCATTTTTTCCTGATGGTGGAGGCATGAACGCTGACCTTAACTGAGGCAAGTGAGGCCTGCAGTTCCTTGGACGTTGTTGTGGGGTCTTTTGTGACCTCTTGGATGAGTCGTCGCTGCGCTCTTGGGGTAATTTTGGGCGGCCGGCCACTCCTGGGAAGGTTCACCACTGTTCCATGTCTTCGCCATTTGTGGATAATGGCTCTCACTGTGGTTCGCTGGATTCCCAAAGCTTTGGAAATGGCTTTATAACCCTTTCCAGACTGATAGATCTCAATTACTTTCTTTCTCAATTGTTCCTGAATTTCTTTGGGTCTCGGCATGATGTGTAGCTTTTAAGGATCTTCTGGTGGACCTTACTGTGTCAAGCAGCTCCTATTTAAGTGATGTCTTGATTGTGAACAGGTGTGGCAATAATCAGGCCTGGGTGTGGCTAGAGAAATTGAACTCAGGTGTGGACAACCACAGTTATAGTATGTTTTAACAAGGGGGGCAATCACTTTTTCACACAGGGCCATGATGGTTTGGATTTTTTTTCACCTTTAATAATAAACACCTTCATTTACAAATTGCATTTTGTGTTTACTTGTGTTGTCCTTGACTATTGTTTAAATTGGTTTGATGTTCCGAAACACGTAAGTGTGACAAACATGCAAAGGAACAGGAAATGAGGAAGGGGGCAAACACTTTTTCACACCACTGTATACAGCGATTGATTTCATTGTTATATCATATTTATTTACATTATTTGGTTCATATTAGTGCAAAATCATCACTTAATATAAGTTCACTATATGGACCCCTTATATATTTGTACATGTTGATAATATCCCAACTTAATCTCCTCTTCTCAAGAGAGAATAAATTCAGAACAAAATGTTGTGTTTTTGTGCAATAAAAATGATTTTAATGTTTTTTTGTGAAAATAGCGATCTGATGAACATAATCGGGCATTAAAGTAGCACTTTTTATTTATTCTACTGGTCAAATGCTTTTCGACAATGTATGGTTTGGGGGGTCTTTTACTAATTCTTAAAAAGCTTTAAGTGAAAAATGATAACCTCCAGTGCATTGTTTTTATTTACAGTTTTGTGCACCTTTAGTTTTCATCATTTCACAAAAAGGTGCAAATTTAAAATGTACAAATATTTGTTATTTATTAACTCAATATAGTTTTAACTTTTATATTTATGTAGTGGTACTCCCATAGGGGCTGCTGTGAATTGTGGTCCGTCTGTCACCCTGCCCAGCCAGGCACACACTTTTACACTTATCAGAGACAATAAAGCAGTCCTTGCACTTTGTTTTTGTTTGTTTTTATTGAGGAATATAAAACTTGGATAGGGATGGGGACCTATGAGATGCCCAAGTGATTAGAACGTTGCAGTTTGGGACTATACATACATCCAGTATATCCAGTATCTCACAAAAGTGAGTACACCCCTTACATTTTTGTAAATATTTTATTATATCTTTTCATGTGGCAACACTGAAGAAATTACACTTTGCTACAATGTAAAGTAGTGAGTGTACAGCTTGTATAACAGTGTAAATTTGCTGTCCCCTCAAAATAACTCAACACACAGCAATTAATGTCTAAACCGCTAGCAACAAAAGAGAGTACACCCCTAGGTGAAAATTTCCAAATTGGGCACAATTAGCCATTCCCCTGGTGTCATGTGACTCGTTAGTGTTACAAGGTCTCAGGTGTGAATGGGGAGCAGGTGTGCTAAATTTGGTGTTATCGCTCTTACTCTCTCATACTGGTCACTAGAAGTTCAACATGGCACCTCATGACAAAGAAATAATTGCTGCTCTACATAAAGATGGCTTAGGCAAGTGATGGCAAACCTTGGCACCCCAGATGTTTTGGAACTACATTTCCCACAATGCCCACAAAGAGTGCATGAGCATCATGGGAAATTTTGTTCCAAAACATCGGGGGTGCCAAGGTTCGCCATCACTGGCCTAGGCTATAAGAAGATTGCCAAGACCCTGAAACTGAGCTGCAGCACAGTGGCCAAGACCATACAGCAGTTTAACAGGACCGGTTCTACTCAGAACAGGCCTTGCCATGGTTGATCAAAGAAGTTGCGTGCACATGCTCAGCATCATATCCATTGGTTGTCTTTGGGAAATAGAAGTATGAGTGCTGCCAGCATTGCTGCAGAGGTTGAAGGGGTGGGGGGTCAGCCTGTCAGTGCTCAGACTATATGCCGCACACTGCATCAAATTGGTCGGCATGACTGTCATCCCAGAAGGAAGCCTTTTCTAAAGATGATGCACAAGAAAGCCTGCAAACAGTTTGCTGAAGACAAGCAGACTAAGGACATGAATTACTGGAACCATGTCATGTGGTCTGATGAGACCAAGATAAACTTATTTGGTTCAGATGGCGTCAAGCATGTGTGGCGGCAACCAGGTGAGGAGTACAAAAACAAATGTGTGTTGCCTACAGCCAAGCATGGTGGTGGGAGTGTCATGGTCTGCGGCTGCATGAGTTCTCCCGACACTGGGGAGCTACAGTTCATTGATGGAACCATCAATGTCAACATGTACTGTGACATACCGAAGCAGAGCATGATCCCCTCCCTTTGGAGACTGGGCCACAGGGCAAATAACGGCCCCAAACCCACCTCCAAGACAACCACTGCCTTGATAAAGAAGCTGAGGATAAAGGTGATGGACTGGCCAAGCATGTCTCCAGACCTAAACCCTATTGGGCATCTATGGGGCATCCTCAAACAGAAGGTGGTGGAGCGCAAGGTCTCTAACATCCACCAGCTCCGTAATGCTGTCATGGAGGAGTGGAAGAGGACTCCAGTGGCAACCTGTGAAGCTCTGGTTAACTCTATGCCCAAGAGGGGTAAGGCAGTGCTGGAAATTAATGGTAGCCACACAAAATATTGACACTTGGGCCCAATTTGGACATTTTGACTTAGGTGTGTATTCACTTTTGTTGCCAGCGGTTTAGACAATAATGGCTGTGTGTTGAGCTATTTTGAGGGGACAGCACATTTGCACTGTTATTCAAGCTGTACACTCTGCTACATTGTAGCAAAGTGTAATTTCTTCAGTGTTGTCACATGAACGATATAATAAAATATTTACAAAAATGTGAGGGGTGTACACACTTTTGTGAGCTACTGTATGATAAATTAGCATTAGAAATATTTTTCTCAAGGACAGGAATGGATAAAATCAAGGAACAATGCTTCTCTGTCTGTGCTGGTATTTCTTTTCTGAAATTAAATTCTTCTAAAGATGAAGAGGTATCTTACTGAATAAGATATAAAAAGAGCATTCATTGTTATCATATCTATATCATGCAAAGTACAAAATAAAAACACTTTTATTTGATAAATTAAAATTTTACATTTACATGAAGTTCATACATGTCTATAACCGCTTTTGGTGAAATAAATAGAATATATTAAACACCAACACTGCTAGTAACAAGGCACATTCATCAATTTCTACTTCACAAAAAGCCCTATACAAGTCAATTGTCAATCTTGCCTGAATTTTGGACAGTGGGTATTTAGTGGCGACACACTGTTATTTACATTTACGGTAGAAAATATACGTTTGAGAGAATTTGTGTTGTATATTTCAAAAGTTAATTTGGATCTTCTTGTGAAATCTAGGAGACAATATCCGCAATTCTCATGAGGTATATGCAGTGGTGAGAATGGTCCTCTCAATCATTTATATAACCTGATCTCCAGTTCGTTTGAGGCCAGTAACTCTGGCTGCCAAGAGAAAGGCCATTCCAGTCAATAGTTCTGTGATGAAAGATATCCATGCCAAAGCCAATGACCATCCAAAACGTATGTCAATTTCAGACAGAATTGCACTGCCCGAGGAATACAATACATAATTAAATGCAGCAGCAGAATAGGCAATGTAAATGCTAATTCCCGTTAGAGTCACTAGTGCTGAAGAGAAAAGAAAGAAAAAAATGTAATATGCACACACTTTTATACAGCATGTAAGTTATGTGGCAGCTAAATTCAGTATACAGTGGTGTGAAAAAGTGTTTGCCCCCTTCCTCATTTCCTGTTCCTTTGCATGTTTGTCACACTTAAGTGTTTCGGAACATCAAACCAATTTAAACAATAGTCAAGGACAACACAAGTAAACACAAAATGCAATTTGTAAATGAAGGTGTTTATTATTAAAGGTGAAAAAAAATCCAAACCATCATGGCCCTGTGTGAAAAAGTGATTGCCCCCCTTGTTAAAACATACTATAACTGTGGTTGTCCACACCTGAGTTCAATTTCTCTAGCCACACCCAGGCCTGATTATTGCCACACCTGTTCACAATCAAGGCATCACTTAAATAGGAGCTGCTTGACACAGTAAGGTCCACCAGAAGATCCTTAAAAGCTACACATCATGCCGAGACCCAAAGAAATTCAGGAACAATTGAGAAAGAAAGTAATTGAGATCTATCAGTCTGGAAAGGGTTATAAAGCCATTTCCAAAGCTTTGGGAATCCAGCGAACCACAGTGAGAGCCATTATCCACAAATGGCGAAGACATGGAACAGTGGTGAACCTTCCCAGGAGTGGCCGCCCGCCCAAAATTACCCCAAGAGCGCAGCGACGACTCATCCAAGAGGTCACAAAAGACCCCACAACAACGTCCAAGGAACTGCAGGCCTCACTTGCCTCAGTTAAGGTCAGCGTTCATGCCTCCACCATCAGGAAAAGACTGGGCAAAAATGGCCTGCATGGCAGAGTTCCAAGGAGAAAACCACTGCTGAGCAAAAAGAACATCAAAGCTTGTCTCAATTTCTCCACAACACATCTTGATGATCCCCAAGACTTTTGAGACAACATTCTGTGGACCGATGAGACAAAAGTGGAACTCTTTGGAAGGTGTGTGTCCAAGTATATCTGGCGTATATCTGCATTTCAGAAAAAGAACATTATACCAACAGTAAAATATGGTGGTGGTAGTGTGATGGTCTGGGCTGTTTTGCTGCTTCAGGACCTGGAAGACTTGCCGTGATAAAAGGAACTATGAATTCTGCTGTCTACCAAGAGATCCTGAAGGAGAATGTCCGACCATCTGTTCGTGTACTCAAGCTGAAACGAACTTGGGTTCTGCAGCAGGACAATGATCCTAAACACACCAGCAAGTCCACCACCGAATGGCTGAAGAAAAACAAAATGAAGACTTTGGAGTGGCCTAGCCAAAGTCCTGACCTGAATCCTATTGAGATGTTGTGGTATGACCTTAAAAAGGCCGTTCATGCTCGAAAACCCTCTAATGTAACTGAATTAGGACAATTCTGCAAAGATGAGTGGGCCAAAATTCCTCCAGGACGATGTAAAAGCCTCATTGCACGTTATCGCAAACGCTTGGTTGCAGTTGTTGCTGCTAAGGGTGGCCCAACCAGTTATTAGGTTTAGGGGGCAATCACTTTTTCACACAGGGCCATGATGGTTTGGATTTTTTTTCACCTTTAATAATAAACACCTTCATTTACAAATTGCATTTTGTGTTTACTTGTGTTGTCCTTGACTATTGTTTAAATTGGTTTGATGTTCCGAAACACTTAAGTGTGACAAACATGCAAAGGAACAGGAAATGAGGAAGGGGGCAAACACTTTTTCACACCACTGTATGTTTAAAAGTGAAACTGTGACCAGGCTATGGACATTCAAAAATGCACGTATTCCTAATTTGCTGTAAGTTGGTTTCAAAACAAGCCCTTAATGACTTGTTGTTACAGCTACTATGGACCAATAAACCCTCAAATTTTACAGCAAAACATACTTTAAGTTTCATTTCCGCAGTTAGCAAAAGACATGAAGCGAGAGAAACACTGGCTGCAGTTGCTCTCTGTAGCTGCTGCCCTGCGGTGTTGAACTGGTTAGCAGCTATGGCAGCAATAGGAGGGTGCTGCTGAGCAGGAAGAGTTTAATAGACTGATTTGGGCAGCACTGCACTGTGGGAACTGTAGTCCAGAGAAGAGGGACTCTACTGTAATCAAGAGCATTTCCCAGAGGGAGATTGCCAGGATGAAGGGGAAGAGATGCATTTTTTTTCAGGCTGTAGAGGACACAGTTTCCTCTTGCTATGTGAGCCCAGAGAGTGCACATCACTGCCCAGAGTGCACCACTTCTGCTTCATAAGGGCGACCTGAGCAGGATCTGGAGTGCTGAGTTTAGGATGAAAATGACTATACAGCCAGAGTCACCTAGGTATAGAGCAGAGAGTGGACTAATCGCTGTGTGTGACCAGATGGTGAACTGCTGCTATGTGGATTTACTATTTGCTGATAGAGAGACTGCGCCCTTTAGGAACGAACCATACAGCTATCTAGTAGCCTTATTGCTGCTTGCAGGCTTGACTGAGGCTATTCTCTTGTGCACTAATGAAGAGGTAGGACTAAAGACTGTCCCTTTGCAGCTGTTACACAGAGACCTTCACATATTGCTTATGTGAAGAGGTACCTCTAAGGGGGCATTGCACCATACCCTAGCCATTCTCCTAGAGTGCACTACAGACTATTTATAGTATTAGAATTCATTTTGCAGTTAATCTTTATATACACTGTTTATTTCTGATTTTGCTGATTCATGAGCTAATCCCAGTCTAGTGGTACAGAACTGTATTCTAAATTACCTTGACATAGTAATTATACTGTCTAGTGGACTGTGTCTGAACCATTTATTCTAACTTCTATTAATACATTGAGTTAATTTAACACTAAACAGTTAAAAGAGAAGTATGCGTTTTTATTTTTTTGCTAATCATACTTACGTTGGTGGATGGAGCAACAGGGCGATGCTGCAGCTGTCCCCCGGTGTCTCTGCACTGAGAACTGAGTCAAACACCACAGATGGGTCGGTTCTCACTTCTCCCCGAGCAGAGAAATGCTGACTGACAGTCAGCATCGCTCCTGCTCTCCTCCTCCATGCTCATTGGAGCACTGAGCTGTGGAGGGGCAGGGAGCGGCCATCTCAGCATTTTAGCAGCTCGCTGAGACTGCCATCAACCAAAGCAGCTGGTGGATCCAGACTTGGGAAGTTGGGATGACACACTGCCTCGACTGATGGCAGTGACGTCAGCAGAAAGCAAACTCCAGACCGATCTCCGCTGTAAACTGGTCACAGGAGTGCAAAACTAATTGCACTCCTGTGACCCAGAGGAGAAGCCCAGCCTAAAAAGCTCAGGCTCGACTTCTCTTTTAAAGGTATTTACACTTTTACTTAGTGTTTCTATAGGTGCTTGCAGTAACTTTCACCCAACCAGGTGTGTCTGAGGTTGTTCTTGGAGTTGAGGTGCAGAACCCAAATTACCAAGCGGCTCACTTTCATAATTTTAATATTCTTTTTCATTCTCTTGGTCTCTAGCAATGAACCCTATTCTGGAACTATGAAGAATATATTGTTACAGTGCAATAGTCTCTTAGAACAGAGTACATTTGGGGTGATGCAAGATAATTTTATTTGGGTATTGCACATCACTGTTTTACTCTGCATTATAAAGTAAACTCTAAGATCTGTTGAGCATGGATATTTCTCTCCCTGGAAATCATTATGCTATTTCTGATGAGTCTTTTGTGACTGCTTTATGAGCTGATAATGCATATACTGTATTTTGTGAATGTCCCTAAGCTTTCCATGTTTAATTCGGGGACATTAACATATAGGTAATTACTTAAGTGTGAAAAAAGATTGTGTGTGGTCCCGTGCAAATGGCTGTAGGTTTTAGGCTTTAAGGGGCTGTTCTTGCTAATCACCAGGAAGTATATTTATTATTCCCCCGAATATCCTTCAGGAAGTATGTTACTGTCTTCCACAGGGGGGTGCAGCATTAGTCTTTGAACACCTGTCTTGACCCAGGTCAACTTCCAGTCCACATTTGTTCCGTTGATGTTTTTGTAAGTCAGGAAATCAGTAATTTTAATTTGCACCTCACCAGGAGGTCTGAGTTGATGCTCCTCTACCTCCCCCCCCCCCATACATCACATCAGGAGGCCTATGTCAGAATATCTTTCAGGAGATAAATCCCAATTTATGACTTTTTGTTACAAACACCCTGCTGGATAATATTGCTCTGCTGGCATTCCAGGCTTCCCCCAATCATATCCAGATGTCTTCTGTATAACCTGCTCTCATTGGTCCAGAAATATCTGATATTAAAAACACGTTGACTTCCAACAATTCTCATTATGCATAGCCATATGTCTATGTTTATATGTTACAAACATTTGTTATGTACTAACTCAATACAGTTTTAACTTTTATATTTAGTAGGAATTTAGCTGTAATTTTGAAAATGTTACCACTAATAATGATTTTAATGTATTTTTTGAGAAAATATTGTTTTGATAAACATTTGTGCAAATATCACAGTAGTAGTAAAATTGGTTTTGGTGTGTAATTCTAAGCATGCTAATGCTGTGTGTTAGAAATATCTTATTGACAACTTTGTGTAAAAAAAAAAATACATTTTAATTTTCTTTGCACATTGTCACAAAAAACTTTAAAAAATTCACCATGGCCCAGGCATTTTGAGCCCCAAGAAATGAGATAGGCAGTCAGTACATCAGGTTTGATCAATTTTCAAATATATATACAGTACCATAGTTTGTAGACTCCATAAGTGTCACTTAGACTTTAAAATATACACTTATTTGAGTTATTTTTACCAAAGACATATACCAAAATATGCCTTGCTCCAAAATTATGAAGAAATATGATTTATTTCCAAATTTTATAACAGAAACTAGGATTTCTTTAAATAAAAATGTTCCTTTATATAGCAAAAAAATAAAACCCAGTGGTAATTAAATACCACCAAAAGAAAGCTCTGTCTCAAAGACTGATAGAAAATGAATTGGGGTACAGTGTTGCATGACTGAGTAATTGTCAAATTGGGACAGCACTGAAAAATGGCCTGGGCAGAAAAAGTTTCCTATATTATCTAGAGATCTATTCAAACCATTTCAAATTTACCAATAGTTATATTTGGCTGTTACTGCCTGTTTAAGGCTTTCCTGTTATTACTTATCTTTATTATCATGACTTTTAAAGCCCTAGAATATCATGCTGTCAAAAGAAGGAGGCAGATTTGGAAAGCAATAGTTGAGGCTGAAGATACATGTATAACGGGTCAGGCTCTGTGTATTCCATCTTTTCAGCTTTTTTGCACTTACTGTACATGTTTTGGCACTTGTATACTATTAGAAAGCAGCATGGTACAAGCTGGAATTTCTTTTTCAGCAAAAGCATGCAGATGCCCTAAGAAAGAATCTGGATACCTGCCAACCTTACTGAATGATTTTATAAATATTTTTTTGATAACACCTCTATTCATTTTTTATAGTTTTTTTGGCAATATATTTTGTGTGTGTGCTAAGGCATACTATGTTGCTATTTGGTATGGATATATTGCGGTGATTTGAATGCCACATTTTCAATTGTATTTAAAAAGTGGTTGCATAAAGTAATAGGTCACATGTTAGCATTACTACAGTAAGTCACAATAATATGGTGACAAGAATAATGTATTGCTTTATTAAAAATAATAAATCAGGGTGGAGCTGGCTTCCGGTATGTGAACAGCGGGATGATTGATCCTGTAGCTATCCTGAGTGCCAGCGGCATTTGATTTTGCCAGATTAAGGCTGCTGAAGAGAGGCTGAAACAGACACACTACCACCATGTTTAAAGTCAGCCAGACAGCTGGGAAATCCTCAGGTGAGTGCCTGGCTAAGTTTGCCTTGGGCCCACAAGATGGTCGGGGCATGTGGAGAGGTGCTGCAGAACTGAACAGGATAACAGCCTTCAGCTGGCCCGCTGCCACTAAGCCCTCTGCCCCATAGAGATCGTACCCTGGAAAGGGGACAATGCCTTTACAGACTGCCCCAGACAGATGCAGGAGGAGAGCAGCAGGAGGAAGGGGAGCATGAACCCTCGCTGAAACAAATCATGGTGGCCATTCAGCTCTGCCAATCCACGTTCACAGAGCACATTGATAGCATCAGACTGGAGCTTTCTTTCTTGAATCAGAGGACTTAAAAAAGAGTGGACTGCAGCATCTGAGCAATGCATAAGCGATTTGGAAGACATTGTTCATCCGCTTGAGGGAGCTGTACAAAATTCCCAAAAAGAGCTACTTGCCCATACTGATAAATTGGGTGATATGGAGGACAGACTGAGGCATAATAATATTCAGCTTGTGGGTTTTCTGGTGGGAGCAGAGGGTAAACAACCAGAGGACTTCTTTGAAACATGGCTCAGGAAGAACATGGAAGCTGACACCTTCTCTGGCATATTCATCATAGAGAGACCCCAACGTATTCCAATGCAAGCCCCCTGCTGGTAGCCCATCTCAGGCTGCTAATAGTACTTGTATTACACTTCAGAGACAGAGAAAATATCTTGGGTGCAGCTAGATTTATGGGAGAGCTCATGTATAATAATAATTGGATTTCCATATATTCTGACTTCTCTGCAGTTAAGCAAGGAGCAGCATGCCAGCTTTGTTTATGTGAATAAAAGGCTACGAGACTGCCACTTGGTCTACAGTACGTTCTACCCTGCAAAACCCTGGCAAGGATGGTGGGTTTAATTTTTCAACACCCTGGTGCTTCCCACTAACTGAATACCAGGGGGGCCCTAATGCAGCTGCTGATCGCAGGGATGGATTGATCTCCAGACTGCCTTTCTTGTCTTTTCAATGGAATTTAGCAATGCAAATTGACTGTTGTGTGAATGATTTGCCCTGATGCCTACATTTTCTTGATGGGGTTACGGGGTTTCACTTCCAGGTGGTGGGGGAGGGTATTTGTGTGCCCCCCCTCCTTTTTTTCCTTGTTTTTCTCCTTCCTTTCTCCCTTCCCCTCTCCTTTATTTCACCCTCTTCCCCTTTTTTTCTTCTTTCCCCCCTCTGCTTTACTGTGTAAAAAGCAGACTGTGAATGGGAGTAATAGAAGCCTTGCACCCCTAATTGCTGAAACCTCATGCTCGTTCATGTTCTATTACACAAACCTATGGTACTATTGCCTTGTTGCTCTACAAACTCTGGACTAACTGTTGCTTATGTTGCTGGTTTCTGATATCTTGTTTCATTTTGTTTTTGCTTTCAATTCTGGAATGCACTACGGGTTCTTTCCTTCTAGGAAACTAGAGGGTTAGGACACTTCGTTTATGAATCTACTTTTTTGACCAAAAACCTTTTGACCCCCGAGGTCAGTTCAATATTACTTTATGGGCACAAAGCACTCAACATGTTGGGGTTGTATACAGGGTGGGGGGTGTTGGGGATTGTTCTGCTGTTTTCCAGAGTGTCTTATCTGCCTGCTCCTACCTTGTTATGCTCTGATTAGGTCTAATGGTGCTATTCATGATACTTTGAGATTGTGAGGGCCTTAGGACTTAGGAAAATGTGTGCGAACACCGTTAAAGTCTACGGGACATGAACATGAAAAGTCAAAAGTGCTAATTTTAAAGGCTTATGTGCAAATTATTGCCATAAAAGGTGTTTGGGGACTCGGGTACTGCCCCAGTGGACATGTATCAATGCAAAAAAAGTTTTAAAAATTGCTTTGAGCAGTGATTTTAATAATGCTTAAAGTGAAACAATAAAAATTAAATATTCCTTTAAATATTGTGGGGGTTCTCCTTAGTCTGCCTGTAAAGTAGCGCATCTTTCCCATGTTCATAACCGTACCACAGCAAAATTAAATTTCTAAAGGAAAAAATGTAATTTAAAATTGGTTGCGTCTGTAATTCACTGGTTCAGGTGGTCTTAGGTAAGGGACGGGGCAATGCAGGCTTTAACAAGGACACATGAAATTCCCGGGTGCATGCTGAAGGATTCCGGCAGAGACAGCTCGTAGGAAACATCATTAATCCTTCTCTTCACAGGAAACGGCCCAAGAAATTTTGGAGCAAGCTTCTTTGATGGACAGGCCAGCCTCAGATTGGTTGTAGCTGTCAAGAAAGGCGTCCCGGGTCCCTGACTGCCGGTAGGAGAATTGGCTACAGTGTCCCCATTGGAATGGCCGCTCAGCGCGCGGGGGCCGCAAACGGACGCGCGGGAGCGCACACGCACACTGCGTGATTCCGTTTGGCGCCAAGAGCGCTATTTAAAGGAGATCGTGACCATGCCATCTTGCTGTCCGGTCTACAGCATTCCAGTGACCACCAGCTATCCTTGTGCTACCAGACTTCTGTTACCTGATTCCAGTACCCGGCTTGTTCCCGACCTCCCGTGCCTGCTGCCTGTCTCCGACCCCGGCTTGTCCCGACATCTCTTCTGCCTGTTCCTTGGTTCCTTGCTGCCCGCCTGTTACTGACCCGGTCTGCTTCACGACTACGCCTTGCCTGCTGATTCCGTACCGCACCTGCCCGCCAGTGTTTGACCCGGCCTGCCTGTGACCCGCTACCGTTCCGGACCCCAGTCTCTTCTGGCTACCTGCAGTTCCCATCTGCCAGCCTGCAGCTCTAGGGTTCCTGCCCTAGTCCACTACTGGTCGTCCTACAGCATTCCAGACATCCGGACCGGCCCTACATCTGTAACCTGCCAGGCACTTGTGCCCCTTTGTGCTCCCGAGCCCCTGTCTGCTCTACCAGGGGTTCCCGAGCCGGAGGTATACGAGACGCCGATCCCTGCATTCGTGGGCTCAGCCACCAGGTACGTGACAGTACCGGACAGCCATGTCCGAGCCCACGCAGGGAGCTGCTCCAATGGACGAACTGTGTCGCCACCTGGCTGGCCTAACCCAGGAAGTGAAGAGTCTTCAGGAAGGCTATACCCGGCTAGAGGAACGTGTTCAGGTCCTATCTACAGTTACATCACCCTCACCTGGGACTTCCGCTGCTCCTTCTGTAGTGATGATGCCACCTGAACCCAAGGTTCCCACTCCTGAGCGGTTTTCTGGGGACCGTAGTAAATTCCGAGCTTTCCACAATGCTTGTGAACTCTTCTTTGCCCTGCAGCCCAGGACTTTCTCTCTTGAATCCACTAAAGTAGGCTTCGTCATTTCCCTGCTATCAGGGGACCCACAAGCCTGGGCCCATCGGCTTTTGGAGCAGAAGGATGCCGCCCTTGACAACATGAGCTCCTTCTTTCACGCTATGTCCCAGCTTTACGAAGACCCACAATTAACAGCAACCGCAGAGACGGCCCTGCATTCCCTGCAGCAAGGCCGCAGACCAGCGGAGGATTATGCGTCTGAGTTTAGGCGTTGGAGTTCCGATACCAACTGGAACGACTCCGCCCTGCGGTACCAGTTCCGCACGGGTCTCTCTGAGCCACTGAAAGATGAACTGGCCCGAGGGGACACACCAGAGACTTTAGATGCGCTCATTAATCTGTCCATACAGATTGACAGGCGATTAAGACAACGGAGGTCTGAACGTGCCGCCGGTCCTCCCAGACCAATCTGGATGCTTCCCTGTGTACCTAGCTCGCCTCAACCGACTCCCCGAGCTCCCGTGACTTATACTCCCGATGTGCCGGAACCCATGCAGTTAGGCTTACTACGCCCATCCCTGACACCTGAAGAACGGCAACGCAGGCGATCCAATAACCTGTGCCTTTACTGTGGCGAATCGGGACATTATGTGAGATCCTGTCCTGCTAAGCTCCGTAAGTGCTGCACTACCTCTTTTGCTCTTACTCCTACTCTGCCTAACAACACTTCTCACCTGGCTGTCTCTGTTCTTTTTCAGCTCCCAGGAGGGAATACCCGGGTTACCGCTATCATTGACTCTGGAGCCTGCAGCGGTTTCATGGATTTAACCTTTGCCACTCGGCACCAAGTCCCTCTGCGACCAAGGGCAAAGGGCCTCTCTGTACATCTGGCTGACGGCTCGGCTCTTAAATCTGGACCTGTCACACAAGAGACTGTACCAATATTCACCACTATTGCCGGAAACCACCAAGAACTATTATGCCTGAACATCATCCAATCCCCTCTGTTTCCAGTTATTCTAGGCATGCCCTGGCTCAGGGCTCATAACCCACTGATTGATTGGACCACTGGGGAGATCAGCTTCCCCTCCTCTTACTGCCATCAATATTGTCTGCTGAAGACGGCTCAAGTATCCTCTCCCCTACTCTGTATGGAAGCTGATGAAGAGACCCGTCAAGCAGTACCTGAAGTCTACCATGGGTTCCTAGACGTTTTCAGCAAAAAGGGCGCAGACACCCTTCCTCCTCACAGGCCATACGACTGCCCGATCGAAATCCTCCCCGGTGCAGAAGTCCCATTCGGGAGAATCTTCCCCTTAACTGAGTTAGAACTAGGGACTCTGAAGGCCTATATAGATGACAACTTGGAGAAGGGGTTCATCCGGCCCTCTACCTCCCCAGCAGGAGCAGGAATTTTCTTCGTAGAGAAAAAAGACCATTCGCTACGCCCCTGCGTAGACTATCGGGAGCTTAATAAGGTCACAATCAAAAATCGGTACCCCCTTCCCTTGGTACCTGAGTTATTCCAAAGACTGGGGACTGCAGTGACATTTACAAAACTGGACCTTCGCGGGGCATACAACCTTATCCGCATCCGGAGTGGCGACGAGTGGAAGACTGCCTTTCGCACCCGGTTCGGGCATTTTGAATATTTAGTTATGCCCTTCGGACTCTGCAACGCCCCTGCTACGTTCCAGCATTTTGTGAATGATATTTTCAGAGACTACCTCGACCTATTCGTCATAGTATACTTGGATGACATCCTGATCTTTTCGCCCTCCCTGACAGAGGATCGCGAACATGTTAAAAAGGTACTAACTAGGCTCCGACGCCATGGCTTGTATGCAAAGCCGGAAAAATGTGTGTTCAAACAGCAGAGCATCCAGTTCTTGGTACTGATCATTTCTGTGGAGGGTATCAAGATGGACCCTCAGAAGGTTTCCGCCATCTTGGACTGGCCAGTTCCTACTGACAAAAAGGGCATTCAACGCTTTGTGGGCTTCGCGAATTTCTACCGGAAGTTTATCAGAGGATTCTCGACTATCATTTCTCCCATCACAAGTCTAACTAAACAGGGCACTAAGTTCTCTTGGTATCCCGGAGCGCAGGCAGCCTTTGCAACCTTGAAAGACCGGTTCACTTCCGCATCAGTCCTAAAGCACCCTGATCCGGCGTTACCATACATACTTGAGGTTGACGCCTCAGAAATCGCAGTCGGGGCAGTGCTATCCCAGAGACAGGGGCCTAAGGCTCTATTGCACCCAGTTGCGTTCTTTTCCCGCAAACTATCCGAAGCAGAACGAAATTATGACGTGGGAGACCGAGAACTACTGGCAATCAAGGCCGCTCTCGAAGAATGGTGATACCTTTTGGAAGGAGCAGCACATCCGATTCTTGTGTACACGGATCACAAGAATCTTGAGTATTTAAAAACTGCTAAGAGACTGAGACCACGCCAGGCCAGGTGGGCACTTTTCTTTATGCGATTCTCCCTCCATATAAAACTTACAGGCCCGGGTCGAAGAACACCAAGCCAGATGCCCTTTCTAGGATGTTCAGCGAACCTGAAACCTCTTCTCCTCCGGACACCATCTTGTCCTCTGGAAGTTTTCTGTGGCTCCAAGAAGATCTGCTGGCTCAGATAAAACAGGCCTCCGTGGGAATTTCTCCTCCGCCTGATACCATCCTACAAACCAGAGACGATCTGTTATGGTACAGGGAGAAGATTTTTGTACCTCAGGAGGTGAGAGTTGCTGTTCTGAACTCTTGTCATGACCATGAGTTAGCTGGTCATTTCGGGGTGTACAAGACGTCTGAACGCATGTTCTGGTGGCCGCAGATAAAAAAGGACTGCAGGGACTATGTGGAATCGTGCACCGTCTGCATTCAGAACAAGGGCAGCAAGTTAAAAGCTTGGGGTCTGTTGAAGCCACTACCCGTCCCGGAAAGACCATGGAGGATGATCTCCATGGACTTTATTGTTGAACTGCCTCCCTCAGAAAACCACTCTACCATCTTCGTAGTGGTGGATAGACTCTCTAAGATGGCCCACTTCCTTCCCATGAAGGGTATCCCCTCTGCGGCCGAGACCGCGAGAATTTTCATCAAGGAGATCGTAAGACTCCATGGCATCCCTGCAAACATAACCTCGGACCGAGGGGTACAGTTCACCTCAAAGTTCTGGAGGGCGTTATGTGGCTCTCTGAAGATCAACCTGTCCTTTTCCTCTGCCTACCACCCTCAAACAAACGGCCAGACGGAGAGGACAAATTAAACACTGGAGCAGTACTTGCGTTGCTATTCATCGTTCTCGCAGGATGATTGGGTTCCTCTCTTACCGCTGGCCGAATTTGCTTATAATAATTCGATTCACTCTGCTACTAAACAAACTCCCTTCTTCGCAAATTACGGATTTCACCCCTTATTTCTGTCAAACAACATCCCGGAATGCTCTGTACCTGCTGCTCAGGAAACCCTGAATTTTTTTAGTACCAATAATAAGTTACTCCAGGAGACAATGACAATACTACAAGGAGGTCTTTGACAGGAAGAGAAGGGGAGAACTTAATTTGAAACCCGGAGATCAGGTCTGGTTGTCTGACCTAAACTTGAAACTGGCGTGTCCCTCTAAAAAGCTAGGCCCTAACTTTGTGGGTCCTTTCCCTGTGGAAAAGAGGATCAACAGTGTAACTTATAAACTAAAGCTGCCCGAGTCATTCCGGATTCACCCAGTCTTCCATGTAGCTCTGCTCAAACCCACTGTCCCGGATCCTTTTGTTGACCGAAACACGGGCCCTCCTGAACCGGTACTCATTGATGGAGAAATGGAGTTCGAGGTTGAGTCAATCCTGGATTGTAGGAGGAGATGTAGGCAGGTCCAGTACCTGGTGAAGTGGAAGGGGTACGGCCCGGAAGAAAACTCGTGGGAACCAGAATCTAACATCCACGCAAAGAGGCTGATCCGGGCATTCAATAATGCACACCAGAGTAAGATGGTTCAGCTGGGCATCTGGAGGCTGCCCCTTGGGGGGGGGGCAATGTCAAGAAAGGCGTCCCGGGTCCCTGACTGCCGGTAGGAGAATTGGCTACAGTGTCCCCATTGGAAGAGCCGCTCAGCGCGCGCACGGACGCGCGGGAGCGCGCACGCACGCACGCTGCGTGATTCCGTTTGGCGCCAAGAGCGCTATTTAAAGGAGATCGTGACCATGCCATCTTGCTGTCCGGTCTACAGCGTTCCAGTGACCCCCAGCTACCAGCTATCCTTGTGCTACCAGACTTCTGTTACCTGATTCCAGTACCCGGCTTGTTCCCGACCTCCCGTGCCTGCTGCCTGTCCCCGACCCCGGCTTGTCCCGACATCTCTTCTGCCTGTTCCTTGGTTCCTTGCTGCCCGCCTGTTACCGACCCGGTCTGCTTCACGACTACGCCTTGCCTGCTGATTCCGTACCGCACCTGCCCGCCAGTGTTTGACCCGGCCTGCCTGTGACCCGCTACCGTTCCGGACCCCAGTCTCTTCCGGCTACCTGCAGTTCCCATCTTCCAGCCTGCAGCTCTAGGGTTCCTGCCCTAGTCCACTACTGGTCGTCATACAACATTCCAGATGTCCGGACCGGCCCTACATCTGTAACCTGCCAGGCACTTGTGCCCCTTTGTGCTCCCGAGCCCCTGTCTGCTCTACCAGGGGTTCCCGAGCCGGAGGTATACGAGACGCTGCTCCCTGCATTCGTGGGCTCAGCCACCAGGTACGTGACAGTAGCCAACCAGACCTGATCCCCTGGTTGCAGAATGAGTTCCCCTCTCCTCTTCCTATCAAAAGCTCTTTTATTATCCTCCTGTGCCTTGGACACGGCCTCTGGCAACAGCTTGTTGTTGCTTTTAAAGAAATCCACGGTACTTTGGACGGCAGGTACCAAAGACTCAGGGACAAAGTCGGGCACAAAGGTGGGATGGAAGCCATAATTTGAAAACAATGGAGATTGCTTGGTGGCTGCATGACAAGAATTGTTATAGGCGAATTCGGCTAAGGATAAGAGTGGTACCCAGTCATCCTGCACAAACGAGGTGAAGCAACGGATATACTGTTCCAAAGTTTGGTTAGTCTGTTCGGTCTGGCCGGTAGACTGCGGATGATATGCGGATGACATGGAAAGTTTGATCTTTAAGGCTTCACATAGTGCCCGCCAAAATCTTAAGGTAAATTGGACTCCTCGGTCAAAGACTATGTCGATGGGTACCCCATGGAGTCTTACGATTTCCTTAATAAACACTCAAGCAGTCTCTAAAGCGGAGGGTGTACCCTTCAGGGGTAAGAAATGGGCCATCTTAGTCAGCCGGTCAACTATGACGAAAATAGCAGTACAGTCCTCAGAGGGTGGCAGTTCAACTATAAAGTCCATGGAAATCATGGTCCATGGCCTGTTGGGCACCGGCAAACGTCTGAGCAAGCCCCAAGCCTTATTTCGGGTGGTTTGCTTCGGATGCAGGTGGTGCATGTATCTATGTATTTCTTACAGTCTTCCTTCAGATTAGGCCACCAGAACGGGCGTTGTACTAGTTCTATTGTTTTGCGAATGCCGAAGTGACCTGCTAGGGGGTGGTCATGGCAAGATCCCAGAACTGGTATCCGGACTGCTTCTGGGACGAAGACTCAGTTCCCCTTCCAAATAAGTCCTTCTCTTGCCTGTAGCGTATCTCTGATAGGATCAGGGATAATTGCGGATGCCTTCTTCAGTTGTGACATGAGATCGGATTGTAACAAAAAATTCCCTGCTGTTAAGATGGTATCAGATACTGGTAAGTCCTTTGGATCCTCGAACATGTGTGACAGCCCATCAGGCTTGGTGTTCTTTGACCCAGGTCTATAGGTAATATGGAACAAGAACCTTAAAAAAGAAAAGGGCCTATCGGGCCTGGCTGGGTTTTAGTCTCTTAACAGTCCTTAAGTATTCAAGGTTCTTGTGATCTGTATAGATCAATATGGGGTGGGCAGCTCCTTCTAACAAGTACCTCCACTCTTCCAAAGCAGCCTTTATGGCAAGAAGCTCCCAATCACCCACGTCATAGTTCCTTTCCGCTGGAGCAAGTTACCTAGAGAAGAATTTTTGTGACCTTGACGTTGAGACAGAACTCCCCCGACTGCACTTTCGGATGCATCTACCTCCAGGATATATGGTAGTGCCAGGTCTGGATGGCTTAGGACAGGGGCAGTTGTGAATAGTCTTTTAAGGGTCTCAAAGGCAACCTGGGCTTCAGGAGATCAGCGGAAACGAACACCCAGCTTGGTGAGTTGGGTGATGGGTGTGATGATGGCTGAAAAGTTCTTGATAAATCTGGGATAAAAATTGGCAAACCCCACAAACCACTGGATTCCCTTCTTGTCAGTGGGCGCTGGCCAGGTCAGAATTGCGGACACCTTTTAAGGGTCCATTTCGATGCCTCCGGTAGAGATGATCAAACCCAAGAACTGAATACTCTGCCGCTCAAACTCACATTTCTCGGGTTTGGCATAAATTCCATGCAAGCGGAGGCGGCAGAGAACACTCTTAACGTGTTCCCGGTGATCAGCAAGGGAGGTGGAGAACACAAGAATGTCATCCAGGTAAATAATGACGAAAATGTCCATATAGTCTTTGAAAACGTAATTTATGAAGTGTTGAAATGTAGCTGGGGCGTTACCTAACCCGAAAGGCATGACGAGATACTCGTAGTGGCCAAAATGGGTACAGAAGGCCGTATTCCACTCATGCTACTTAATCACTTGCTGTGGTGTCATCATCTAGCCAGCATGTCCATACTTTATCAAACTTTTGTGGGCAGCCTCTGTTCGAATAGGTGGCCCTGTATAAGGGCAAGCTGGCATTTATCAGGCTTTTCCAAAATCTAACAGAGGGGGGGGGGGTGATTGTTTCCAGGTCATCGTGATGGCCTTGCGAGCGTAATACAGCAGTAGGGATATGAGTACTTTTCGCGCTCTAATCACTGGCATTTGTTCAACCAACCCCAGCAGACAGTGTTTGGGATCATAGGGAACATGGGTCTTGGAGACGTGCACAATTACCTGAATTACCTCCTTCCAATAACGCTGAATTTCTGGGCAGCTCCAAAAAATGTGAAAAAACTCTCCGGGCTGGTGTGAGCAACACCAACACAACGGAGAATATGCTGCAGACATCCTGTGGAGCCTGTGGGGTGTGTAGTGAGCTCTGTGCAATATTTTGTACTGGACCAGTTTATCTCTTGCTGAAACCAGATGGGAGAAGGGAAAGTCCCAAATCTCCCTCCAGTCATCATCATCCAGCTCTGGGATGTCCCCCACCCATTTCCTGCGGAGGGAGGACAGCTCAGGACTAGCAGCAACCAGGAGGGACCCATAGAGCTGGGACGTGGGCTTTTCCAGGTCTTTCACCCGAAGGGTAGATTCAAGCTCTGAGTATGACAACTCAACTGGTTGGCCCAGGAACTGACACCTATAGGCATGCGCAATTTGAAGGTATCTAAAATGTGCATGTGCGGGTACATTAAATTTAGTGCGTAGAACGTGAAAAGGGGTTAGTTCTTTATTTGTGATAATGTGTTCTAATTTCACTATTTTATATTTAGCCCAGGCCTGCGGATCTGGTATGGTGTTGAACTGCGGGAGGTTTGGGTTCATCCAAAGTGGGGTGTGGGGAGACCAGGATTTTAGTTGGGGTGTCCTCAGGGCCTCACTCACCCTCCACGATTGTATGGTGGTGCGCATTGAAGGAGTAAGGTGGTGTATGGTTTTGGTTCCCCTGAACAGTAGCCCCTGCAAGGCCTCCAGAGATCCAACTATGGCAGCCTCCAGCACCGTTGCAGAGTTGGTCAAGTCCGGCTGCAACCACCAATGGGCGGTCACAAGCTGGGTGGCCAAGTAATACTTGCGACAATCAGGAAGAGCCAGCCCCCCATTGTCCACAGGCCTGGTTAGGGTGCTATACTTGAATCTTGGCGGTTTGGGCCCCCAAATGAAGGAGGTGAAAAGTTGTTTAATGGAATTAAAGAACGTCTTGGTCAACCATTGAGGGGAGTTTCTAAAAATGTACGTGAATTTAGGAAGGACTTTCATTTTTAGCAGATTGATGCGGCCAATGAGGGAAAGGGGTAGGTTGCTCCATGCCTTAAGTTTGGTTTTTACTCCAGTCAACACAGGGTCAAGATTAAGCCGCACAAAATCTTTGCTTTGTTTTGAAATGACTATACCCAAATAAGTGAAGTGGTCGACCCATTGCAGCGGGAGAGAGGGGGGTGAGGAGGACCTAGCCCCCTCATCCACTGGAAAGAGTTGGGACTTGTGCCAATTCACTCTCAGACCCGTGAAGGTGGAGAAGGTGTCCATGATTTGGAGGGCGCCCTGCAGAGAAGCCCCAGCATCGTTTAGAAAAAGAAGCAGGTCATCTACGTAGAGAGCCACTCTCTCCTCCAGCCATCCCACCCGGAGTCCACGGACCTCAGCCGAGCACCTGAGAGCCTCAGCTATGGGCTCCATGGCCAGGGCGAATAGGGCCGGGGAGAGAGGGCAACCCTGTCTGGTGCCCCTCTGCAGGGGAAATGGAGCAGACAAAGATCCATTTAGCCTAATACGTGCCGAGGGTCCAGTGTATATTGTACGTATCCAATCAATAAATTTTAATGGGAATCCCATTCTTCGCAACACCTCCCAGAGATACACCCATTCCACTGTATCAAATGCCTTTTCCATATCCAGCGTGGCAATAGTTCTAGTACCTTGGTTGATGTGCGGGGCATGGATATTAGCAAATAATCTGCGGATATTGATGTCTGTGGACCTACCAGGCATAAAGCCTGTTTGATCAGTATCAATGAGGGATTTTATAACTTTATTTAGTCTAGTGGCCAGTACTTTAGTGAGTATCTTTAGGTCGCAGTTAAGGAGTGCGATCGGTCTGTAGGAGGCGCACAACTTAGGGTCCTTGTCGGGCTTGGGGATAAGAATGATGTGTGCTTCTCTCATGGAGGGAGGTAGAGAACCTGTTTGTAAACAGGTATGGAACAGCAATGCCAATCTAGGGGCAAGCAATTCGGTGTGGGCTCTATAGTATTCCAGGGGCAGACCATCTGGCCCCGGGGCTTTACCTGCCGGAAAAGACTGTATGGCAATTGTGATTTCCTCTGGGGTTATGTCTTTGACTAGGAGGTTCCTTTCAGTGTCAGAGAGCCATCCCAGTGCCAGGGTGTCCATCATAGAGATCATAGGTGCAGGGTCAAAATTTCCCGGTAGTGAAGAATTGTACAGTGTGGTATAGAATGTGGTGAATTCGTTTAGGATATCCTCCTGCGTGGTGACCAATGTGCCACCAGGCACGAGGATTTCAGAGACAACTGCAAGGGGCCTATCCTGCTGTGCCAGTAGCGCTAGTAGTCAGCTATTTTTGTCTCCATGTTCAAAATACTCCTGTCTGCTGGATTGTATGCCAAGCCTAGTGAGTTCAGAAACCAGGTTTGGGGCTCACCTTGAAGCAGGGATATAATGAACCCCACCCTTGTAGTCTCTGCAGAAAATGTCAGTGTGTCATGAAGATCCTGCCAGAAATCTAAACCCGGGCCGTCCTGGCCCTCAGATTCCATTGCGCATGCGCATGCGCGCCCGGGCGCGGGCACGTGCACAACCGCGCACAGGGAGACGGGCGCGCGCCATAGTTAGCACCAGCCGGCCTATTTAAGCCTGACTTGAGCAGACGGTCTTTGCTGTCTGCTCTACAGCGTTGTGGTGTAGTAAAAGAAACCTGATCCTTTGATACCTGTTCCTTTGACCCGGCTTGCCATAAAGACTATCCAGCTTTCTGCCTGTACTCGACCCCGGCTTCCAGTGACCATCCTCCTGCCTGATCCATTGTACCTTGCTCTAGTTCAGATTCATTACCTGACTTCTTTGATGAACTCTGGTTCCTTGTTAAGCCTTTGTCCAGTCTGCAGTCTGGCCCTCTGTAACGATCCTGTTCACCTGTTGGTTCCAGTCCATTCAGTGGTTCCGTTTCCTGTGTCCAGTTCCTGTCAGCTCTGCTATCCAAGCTTACCTGTGAACCTGTTTGCCAAGCCGTTGTCCAGTTCCTGTCAGCTCTGCTATCCAGTTTACCTGTGAACCTGCTTGCCAAGCCGTTGTCCAGTTCCTGTCAGCTCTGCTATCCAGTTTACCTGTGAACTTGCGTGCCAAGCCGTGGTCCAGTTCCTGTCAGCCCTGCTATCCAGTTTACCTGTGAGCCTGCTTTCCTGTGATCCTGCCAGCTCTGCTATCCGGTTTACCTGTGAGCCTGCTTTCCAGTGATCCTGCCAGCTCTGCTATCCGGTTTACCTGTGAGCCTGCTTTCCTGTGATCCTGCCAGCTCTGCTATCCAGTTTACCTGTGAGCCTGCTTTCCTGTGATCCTGCCAGCTCTGCTATCCGGTTTACCTGTGAGCCTGCTTTCCAGTGATCCTGCCAGCTCTGCTATCCAGTTTACCTGTGAGCCTGCTTTCCTGTGATCCTGCCAGCTCTGCTATCCGGTTTACCTGTGAGCCTGCTTTCCAGTGATCCTGCCAGCTCTGCTATCCAGTTTACCTGTGAGCCTGCTTTCCTGTGATCCTGCCAGCTCTGCTATCCGGTTTACCTGTGAGCCTGCTTTCCTGTGATCCTGCCAGCTCTGCTATCCAGTTTACCTGTGAGCCTGCTTTCCAGTGATCCTGCCAGCTCTGCTATCCAGTTTACCTGTGAGCCTGCTTTCCTGTGATCCTGCCAGCTCTGCTATCCGGTTTACCTGTGAGCCTGCTTTCCTGTGATCCTGCCAGCTCTGCTATCCGGTTTACCTGTGAGCCTGCTTTCCAGTGATCCTGCCAGCTCTGCTATCCCGTTTACCTGTGAGCCTGCTTTCCAGAGATCCCGCCAGCTCAGCTAACCTGTTTCCTTCCCACCGGTCTGTTGATCCTGCCAGGCACCCGTGCTCCTCCTCACTCCTGGCTCTCCTGTTCCCACACCAGGGGACCAGGAGTGGGAGACGCAAGGGAGGCCTCTCCCTGCAATCTCGGGCTCGCACCACCAGGTACGTGACAGTAGCAGACAGCCATGTCTGAGCCCGAGCAGGGAGCCCCCGCCATGGAGGGGCTATGCCAACACCTGGCAGGTCTGACCGAGGCGGTGAAGAACCTCCAGCAAGGGTACACCCGGCTGGAGGAACGGGTACTGGCCCTGTCTGGTCCATCCAGTACCCAAGGAACTCCTCACCCAGCAATACCCCCAACGGGGCCTGCACCTACCCAGACTATAGTGATGCTACCACCTGAGCCCAAGGTACCTACTCCAGAGAAATTTACGGGTGCCCGTGGTAGCTTCAGAACTTTCCGTAACTCCTGTGAACTCCATTTTGCCCTGCAACCTAGGACCTTTTCTCTAGAGACCACCAAGGTGGGTTTTGTGGTAGCCCTACTGACTGGGGATCCCCAAATCTGGGCCCACCGTCTCGTGGAACAAAAAGATGCAGCATTGACCAGTCTCTCCACCTTTTTTGATGCCATGGCGCAGCTTTATGAGGACCCCCAACTCTCAACCACTGCGGAGGCCGCCTTATGTTCTCTCCAACAGGGTCGAAGACCAGCAGAGGACTATGTGGCTGAGTTCAGGCGTTGGGGTGCCGACACCGACTGGAACAATGCTGCTCTCCGTCACCAATTCCGCATGGGCCTCTCAGACGCACTCAAGGACGACCTCGCCAGAGTGGGGGTACCTCAGACCCTGAATTCCCTCATAGACCTAAGCATCCAAATTTACCGGCGCCTACGGGAGCGTAGGGCCGAACGAACCTTGGGGTCCCCGAGACCTACCTGGATGCTTCCCAGGGGTCCAAGTCACTTCCGCACTGCTCCCCCTGTTAAACCTGCTCATGCCTCTTCAGCATCAGAACCCATGCAACTTGGACTCCTGCGGCCTTCTCTTACCCCAGCAGAACGCCAGAGACGCCGCAGCAACAATCTGTGCCTGTATTGTGGAGAGCCTGGTCATTATGTCCGGAACTGCCCGGCTAAACTTCGTAAGTTCCCCACTATTCTCTCCAGTTATGTGGATCCTGTGACCGGGGTTTCATCTCATCTTGCCCTTTCTGTTTCCTTCCAGTTCTCAGGAAGGACCCTACAAACCACAGCTATCATTGACTCTGGTGCCTGTAGTTGCTTCATGGACTCTGCTTTTGCTGCCCGGCATCGAATTCCTCTCCGTCCAAGAGAACAGGGCCTGTCCGTCCACCTGGCGGATGGGTCCACCATCAAATCTGGCCCAGTGACTCAGGAGACTGCCCCATTGCACACAGTGATCTGAGTCACATCAAGAACTGTTATGTGTGGATATAATTTCTTCTCCCTTGTTTCCAGTCATTCTAGGGATTCCCTGGCTGCAAGCACACAACCCGGTCATCAACTGGTCCACAGGAGAGGTGGCCTTCTCTTCTCCCTACTGCCAAAGGTCCTGCGGCTCCTTGGCCCCCGCAGGACCCTCTGCTTTGCTCTGCCTCGAAAACGAGGCAGGTCTACGTCAGTCCATCCCTGAAGTCTACCATGCATACCTGGATGTGTTCAGCAAACGAAGGGCAGATGTGCTGCCACCCCATAGGCCCTATGACTGTCCCATTGAACTCCTTCCTGGGGCCAAGATTCCCTTCGGTAGGGTTTTTCCGTTAACAGAGGTGGAGCAGGGAAAACTAAAGGACTATATTGATGATAACCTGAAAAAAGGGTTTATCCGCCCGTCTACGTCTCCTGCAGGTGCAGGAATATTTTTCGTAGAGAAGAAGGACCATTCTCTCAGACCCTGTGTAGACTACCGTGCCCTAAACGAGGTCACAGTCAAAAATCGCTACCCGCTTCCCCTGGTACCTGAACTGTTTCAGAGGCTTGGCACGGCCTCCATCTTTTCTAAACTGGACCTCAGAGGGGCATACAATTTAATACGTATAAAGGATGGGGACGAATGGAAGACGGCATTTCGGTCTCGATTTGGGCACTTCGAGTACCTGGTGATGCCGTTCGGACTCTGTAACGCCCCCGCTACCTTCCAGTCTTTCATAAATGATGTGCTTCGGGACTTCCTTGATGTTTTTGCTGTTGTTTATCTTGATGACATACTAATTTTCTCTTCCTCCCTAGAGCTGCATCGTGGACATGTTAAAAGTGTGTTGGGCCGTCTCCGGCAACATGGCCTCTATGCCAAGGCAGAAAAATGTCTCTTTGAGGTAGAAAGCATACCCTTCCTAGGTTTGATCATCTCCAGTAGAGGCATCCGGATGGACCCCCAGAAAATCTCAGCCATCCTGGACTGGCCAGTTCCCGCAGATAAAAAGGGGATCCAGCGATTCATTGGCTTTGCCAATTTTTATCGCAAATTCATCAAGGGATTCTCGGCCATAGTGGCACCCATTACTCAACTCACCAAACAAAGTACCCGTTTTCATTGGTCCCCTGAGGCCCAAGGGGCCTTCAAGGCCCTCAAGGGGCTCTTTACCTCAGCTCCTATCCTGAAGCATCCAGATCCTTCTCTGCCCTTTGTCCTCGAAGTGGATGCCTCAGAGATAGCTGTAGGGGCCATCCTGTCCCAGAGACAGGGCATCAAAGCCCTGCTACACCCCGTGGCATTTTTCTCACGGAAACTGTCCCCAGCCGAGAAAAACTACGATGTGGGGGATCGGGAATTACTGGCCATAAAGACCGCCCTCGAGGAATGGCGTTACCTGCTAGAAGGGGCTACTCACCCAATCCTGATCTTCACAGATCACAAAAATCTAGAGTACTTGAAGACTGCCAAGAGGTTGAGACCTAGACAGGCCCGTTGGGCCTTATTTTTCTCTCGTTTTACCTTTCACGTGACATATCGTCCGGGTTCCAAAAACGCGAAGCCGGACGCTCTGTCTCGTATGTATCACAAATTCCAGGATGGTTCCCCTCCAGACACTATCCTTGCCCCTGGAAACTTTCTCCTGCTACAGGAAGACCTACTGTCCCAGCTCAGACGGGCTTCCAGTGGCCTCATACCCACTCCCGGTCCTGGGTTGCTGGCCAAGGATGGGCTATTGTGGCATGGGGATAAGATTTTCATTCCCAAAGGTCTGCGGGTAACCGTCCTGGAATTGTGCCATGATCACAAGCTTGCCGGACACTTTGGTGTCACCAAAACCACTGAATTGGTACAACGTACCTTCTGGTGGCCTCAGCTAAGGGAAGACTGCAGGAAATTTGTGGAAACACGCACTGTGTGTATTCGGAGCAAAAGTCACAGAACCAAGGCCTGGGGCCTACTCAAGCCATTACCAGTCCCAGATCGCCCCTGGAAAATGCTGTCCATAGATTTCATTGTGGAACTGCCCCCAGCAGAGGACCACACTACGATCTTCGTGATAGTTGATCGTCTGTCAAAAATGGCACACTTTGTTCCCATGAAGGGCACCCCTTCTGCCTCAGAAACCGCACAAGTGTTCATCCGAGAAGTCATCAGACTCCATGGGGTACCAGCCAACATAGTGTCCGACCGAGGGGTACAATTCACCTCTCGGTTCTGGAAATCACTTTGCAAGGCCCTCAACATTGAGCTATCATTTTCTTCCGCTTATCACCCTCAAACCAATGGGCAGACCGAAAGAACCAATCAGACCCTGGAACAATATCTTCGATGCTTTTCTTCCTTCTCCCAAGACGATTGGATCTCCCTGTTACCAGTTGCCGAGTTTGCATATAACAATGCTATCCACTCGGCCACCCAACAGACACCTTTCTTCGCCAACTATGGCTTTCATCCTTCATTCCTGCCCAATTCTCTTCCTGAATGTACTGTGCCCGCAGTCCAGGAAAAGATTGATTTCTTTGCTTCCAATAACCAACTCCTGCAGGACACCATGGCCCGGACCCAGGAACATAACAAAGCAGTCTTTGACCGAAAGAGGCGTGGAGAATTGGTACTGGCACCGGGTGACACAGCGTGGCTCTCCACCTTGAATCTGAAGTTGGCTTGTCCCTCAAGAAAACTGGGCCCTAAGTTCTTAGGTCCCTTTCCAGTCAAACGAAAGGTTAATGAAGTAGCCTATGAGTTGGAACTTCCTGATTCCCTCAAGGTCCATCCAGTCTTTCATGTTTCTCTGTTAAAGCCCTCCACTTCCAACCCCTTTTCCAACAGAAGGACTGTACCCCCGGACCCAGTCTTGGTAGATGGCGAGGAAGAATATGAGGTAGAGGCTATACTAAATGTTAGAAAGAGGAGAAATCAGAATCAGTTCTTGATCAAATGGAAGGGATATGGTCCTGAAGAGAATTCCTGGGAGCCCGAGTGTAATATCCATGCTAAGAGTCTAGTTCAAGCCTTCAAAAGAGCTCATCCTGAGAGATTTGCCCAGAGGGGCACCCGGAGGTTGCCCCTAGGAGGGGGGCAATGTCATGAAGATCCTGCCAGAAATCTAAACCCGGGCCGTCCTGGCCCTCAGATTCCATTGCGCATGCGCATGCGCGCCCGGGCGCGGGCACGTGCACAACCGCGCACAGGGAGACGGGCGCGCGCCCTAGTTAGCACCAGCCGGCCTATTTAAGCCTGACTTGAGCAGACGGTCTTTGCTGTCTGCTCTACAGCGTTGTGGTGTAGTAAAAGAAACCTGATCCTGTGATACCTGTTCCTTTGACCCGGCTTGCCATAAAGACTATCCAGCTTTCTGCCTGTACCCGACCCCGGCTTCCAGTGACCATCCTCCTGCCTGATCCATTGTACCTTGCTCTAGTTCAGATTCATTACCTGACTTCTTTGATGAACTCTGGTTCCTTGTTAAGCCTTTGTCCAGTCTGCAGTCTGGCCCTCTGTAACGATCCTGTTCACCTGTTGGTTCCAGTCCATTCAGTGGTTCCGTTTCCTGTGTCCAGTTCCTGTCAGCTCTGCTATCCAAGCTTACCTGTGAACCTGTTTGCCAAGCCGTTGTCCAGTTCCTGTCAGCTCTGCTATCCAGTTTACCTGTGAACCTGCTTGCCAAGCCGTTGTCCAGTTCCTGTCAGCTCTGCTATCCAGTTTACCTGTGAACTTGCGTGCCAAGCCGTGGTCCAGTTCCTGTCAGCCCTGCTATCCAGTTTACCTGTGAGCCTGCTTTCCTGTGATCCTGCCAGCTCTGCTATCCGGTTTACCTGTGAGCCTGCTTTCCAGTGATCCTGCCAGCTCTGCTATCCGGTTTACCTGTGAGCCTGCTTTCCTGTGATCCTGCCAGCTCTGCTATCCAGTTTACCTGTGAGCCTGCTTTCCTGTGATCCTGCCAGCTCTGCTATCCGGTTTACCTGTGAGCCTGCTTTCCAGTGATCCTGCCAGCTCTGCTATCCGGTTTACCTGTGAGCCTGCTTTCCTGTGATCCTGCCAGCTCTGCTATCCGGTTTACCTGTGAGCCTGCTTTCCAGTGATCCTGCCAGCTCTGCTATCCAGTTTACCTGTGAGCCTGCTTTCCTGTGATCCTGCCAGCTCTGCTATCCGGTTTACCTGTGAGCCTGCTTTCCTGTGATCCTGCCAGCTCTGCTATCCGGTTTACCTGTGAGCCTGCTTTCCAGTGATCCTGCCAGCTCTGCTATCCCGTTTACCTGTGAGCCTGCTTTCCAGAGATCCCGCCAGCTCAGCTAACCTGTTTCCTTCCCACCGGTCTGTTGATCCTGCCAGGCACCCGTGCTCCTCCTCACTCCTGGCTCTCCTGTTCCCACACCAGGGGACCAGGAGTGGGAGACGCAAGGGAGGCCTCTCCCTGCAATCTCGGGCTCGCACCACCAGGTACGTGACACAGTGGCTGGAGTGAAAAGTAGAGCTGACAGGCATTGCGGAACGCTCTGAACTTAGTCCGATCTCCAGAAAATCTGTCAGGGCTGGGCACTCTTGGCTCCGGGGAAGTCAACACTTCAGCAGGAACGGCAGAGGACAGCTGGGCTTGCACATGTTCTTCCAGACGCACATATTTCTCCTGCAGGGACTTGACTGCTTGGGTAAGGCCTGTGAGATACTGGCAGACTTCATGTAGGGGAGAGGTTCCTCCTGCAGGCTCATTCATGGCTGCTTGATACTGTCACATACCTGATGGTGAGCCTGACGTGTAGAGGAAGGCCTCCCGTACAACTCCGGCCCAAGAGCCGCTGGTAGTGGGACAGCTGGAGCTGGAGCTGGAGAACGATGGCCTGGAATAAGTTCTGAAGTCTGTGTAGCTGGGAGCCAGGAACACACAGGTGAAGGCCAGACTTGGCTGCTAGCGGGCTGGAACATAGCCGGATCACGGACACGTCATGGCAGCAGACTGGGCAAGGGTTGTGGGGATGAGGCCCTTGTCCCCATCAACACGGGGACAAGGTGTTTTGGGGGGACCCCAATACAGCCTCCCCATGTTGAGGTCATGTGGCCTGGTATGGTTCAGGAGGGGGGAGCGCTCTCTTGTCCCCCCTTTTCCTGCGGCCTGCCAGTTAGCATGCTCAGATAACGGTCTAGTATGGATTTTTGGGGGACCCCATGCCATTTTTTTTATTGTGGCGCAGAGTTCCCCTTACAATCCATACAAGACCTGAAGGGCCTGGTATTGATTTTGGGGGGGACCCTCAATCCATTGTTTTTTTTTTTAATTTTGGCACACTGTTCCTCTTAATATCCATACCAGACCTGAAGGGCCTGGTATCGATTTTGGGGGGGGGGGCCCACGCCATTTTTTTATTTTGGTGTGGGGTTCCCCTTAATATCCATACCAGACCTAAAGGGCCTGGTAATGGACTGGGGGGGTTTCAATGATTTTTATCTATATTTTACTGGGATCCGACAATATGCTACAGCAGTAAGTAGTAAAGTAGTGAGTGCACAGCTTGTATAACAGTGTAAATTTGCTGTCCCCTCAAAATAACTCCACACACAGCCATTAATGTCTAAACCGCTGGCAACAAAAGTCAGTACACCCCTAAGTGAAAATTTCCAAATTGGGCCCAAAGTGTCATTATTTTGTGTGGCCACCATTATTTTCCAGCATTGCCTTAATCCTCTTGGGCATGGAGTTCACCAGAGCGTCATAGGTTTTCACTGGAATCCTCTTCCACTCCTCCATGATGACATCACAGAGCTGGTGGATGTTAGAGACCTTGAGCTCCTCCACCTTCCGTTCGAGGAGGCCCCACAGATGCCCAATAGGCTTTAGGTCGGGAGACATGCTTGGCTAGTCCATCACCTTTACCCTCAGCTTCTTTAGCATGGCAGTGGTCGTCTTGGAGGTGTGTTTGGGGTCGTTATCATGTTAGAGTTCTGCCCTGTGGCCCAGTCTCCGAAGGGAGGGGTTTAGTATGTCACATGTTGGCATTCATGGTTCCCTCAATGAATGATAACCCCAAATTTACCACACCTGCTCCCCATTCACACCTGAGACCTTGTAACACTAACGAGTCACATGACACCGGGGAGGGAAATGGCTAATTGGGCCCAATTTGGACATTTTCACTTAGGGGTGTATTCACTTTTGTTGCCAGCGGTTTAGACATTAATGGCTGTGTTGAGTTATTTTAAAGGGGACAGCAAATTTACACTGTTATACAAGCTGTACACTCACTACTTTACATTGTAGCAAAGTGTAATTTCTTCAGTGTTGTCACATGAAAAGATATAATAAAATATTTACAAAAATGTGGAGGATTCCCAGGAGGTGTTAACTACTTTTGAGCAGTTTTATCAATCCCTTTATAAACCCCAGGGAGTATTATTAGATTCTAATATCTCCTTTTATCTTTCTTCTATTGAACTTCCGAAACTGTCCAGAGAATGTAGAGATGTACTGCATAAAGCTATTACTTTATGGTCAATGCCCCTCCCAATACTAGGAGAGTCATACTGCAGTAGGCAGCAGTGTGTGTACAGACACACTAGCAGTATGTATCTGGGTTCTGGCCTGCCTGGCAATAAAGACAGGTAACTTGACCAGACTGTCTCCTGAGAGTGGTGAAAGTCTGTGCGTCACAACACCGAGGGACTATGTGGCCAGAATAATCAGGAGGCTAAGTTATTTTGTCTGTAAGGGGTTTGCTATGTACTGTATGTATTCTGTGTTATGCAGAACACCTGCACAAGAAACCTTTCTTTTGAATAAAACTGGGCAGAAGAGCCCTTAAACAGTAGAGTTAGCATGTAACTGAGTCCTTAAAACTCTACTCTTAATGCTAAATGTTTAAATTGGCAACAAGTCTTTACTGCAGAATGTCACAGTAAACAGTGCAATAAGGATCATCACAGTGTATGCCCCATGTAAATAGTAAATTATACATTATAAATAAAAACAATTGTTTTAATGCATGAATACACCTTTATAACACTATTTACATTAAGTTGATTTTTTTATAAAAAAAAAAAAAAAAAATACATTCCTACAACATTACCGTAATCCTAAAAAAATTAGGAGGTCTAAACAAAAGTATGTACTGTATGCTTATTTAATAAGAAAATTGTGCAATGAACATTTAGAATTTCTTCTTACTGAGTGGATTACTTAAACTGTATTTAAACCGAAAAACAAACACAACAAACACTTTTCAGCTTTTTAACCTTGTAATCCTGCAAATAATATACTTATCGTCACTGGATGGCAAGGCTTATTTCTCCACTGTATGTTTGCAAGTAGTTTACACAAGAAAAATAGCAATGTGTTATGATTCCAAGTAAGTTCACACAAAGTAAAAGGGACTATTTTCTGTACTTGCTGAAAATGTTTTTAGCTTGAAAATGAAAACGAGCAACCAGTATGATTGCGACCTCGGTCACTTTATATGCATTCTTCCTAGCATTATATTATCGCCTCTATATTCTCAGTATTCCCTTATTTAAGGCAATACCTGTTATATTTAACTGCCCCCGCTTTGCCACAGTTTGTACCCATAGGGGGTGGCAAAGCGGTCTGGAGGCAAATTCATAACGGCTTTAGAAGTGATTCAGGGCTACTCTTTGTATACATGAAACACTACTAATTAGGCTTTTGTCACTGCTTCTGACTTCTAACACATTAATATACTTTTTAGATTATATATTATTCATGTTGATATTTATGCTTATCTATCTCCAAGAACTACTATATATGTAATTCAATATATGTACTGTATCTTACTTTTTTTTTTTTTTCTATTATTTTCTTTTTCCTTTTTTTATTGTTTAAAGTTTCTGTTTCTTGTTTGAAATTGAAATAAAAATCTTTGACGAGAAAATGAAAACGAATGTGGCCACCAAATCTATGGACCCGTACGCTGCATTTTATTACCATTTTACTCTTGGGTTTAGATATGATTTAAAGATGGCTTGATCTAATGAATCACTGCACTTTGTATATCATTGTCGCTCTTTTGCCCCATACACACGGTCGGAATTTCTGATGACTATTTCCGTCGGCTCATTTCCATCGGATTTTGTCCGAAGCTGGTGTTGCGTACACACGGTCAGACAACGTTGTCGGAATTTCCGGTCTTCGAGAACGCCGTGACGTAAGCTGCGTTCCACGGGACTAGAAAAGGGAAGTTCAGCACCACGTCCGTCACCCTTTGGGCTCCTTCTGCTGAATCCGTGTTTATCGCGTGTTAGTAGAAGTTTGGTTACATTCGATTTGCGCTTTTCAGACTTCAGGCTCAGATCGTTACTGCTCTTCAGTTTGTGCTTGTCGGTGCGTATCTGTTTATCAGTGCGTGTAGTCAGTTTGCATTTGTTGGTCATTGCGGCCTATATCTTGATATCTTCTTGATATAGGACGCTTTGATTTTCACTGCTTATTGTCTGCTCGTTTCTGGTATTCATTTCGTTCTTTCAGGCCTTGCTGTTTATCAGTGCTTTCTGTTTGTCCATTCTGACCAGCTGACCGTTTGGAAGCCATGTTTCGTGTACGCACTCGTCGTAGAGTTTGTGCTGTGTAGGGGCTTGGTGTTGGGCTTTTAGCTTTGACCCAAGACCAGTCCATGAACAGGGCGAGGAGGAGTTCATGGACCAAGAATTGGTTGCTCCAGCGTGACCAATTCTCGCACATGCCTTTGCTTCGTGAGATCCGGGAGAATAATCCTGATGATTTCAGAAACTTTCTCAGGATGACGGACCCCGTTTTTCACCGTCTTTTGGCTTTGCTGACCCCTTTTATCAGCAGGCATGATACCTGCATGAGGCAAGCCATCACTCTGGAGCAGAGACTTGTTGCCACGTTGAAGTACTTGGCGACAGGGAGAAGCCTTCAGGACCTGAAGTTCTCCACAGGTATCTCTCCCCAGGCTCTGGGAATCATTATTCCAGAGACCTGTTCTGCCATTATCCAGGTCCTGCAGGAGGACTATATTAAGGTAACATTTCTCCTTTACTATTCCCTTCTATGTATGCTTTGTTTGCTAATGTCTTGTATTTTTTCCTCCTTCCCTAATTACCAGGATTGCAATATGCTCTAATATGCTGTGCCCCTTTTGTCCTCATGCATGCTGGAACCTTGGAATGTTTTTTTTTTTGTCCTTCATGCATTTTTACCTTCACTTACCTCCCCAGCATGCTCTTCTGGGCCCATATACACCTATGGCCTAGTCACTTAAGCAATGTATTTTGTCTGCTCCATAGTATTGGTTTCCCCTAAACACCCCCTAAAATATCCACAAATGTTTTCTATGTGTTTTACTTCATGCAGAGTCCCCTCTTTTTTTTGTTTTTTGGTGGGCCAAACTCATTAGGACCCCCCCTCCCCCAACTGCTAGGTCAGCTGATACCAATCCTCTATCTGCTGGCTTTGCCAAGCTCAATACACACTATATACCTACCTCTTTAGTGGTCAGATTTAGGGATGAATTCAGCAAAGCATGTAGTGCAAGGGGCTGCCTTAATACTTTCAAATGTGTTTTTTTTCCTCCTATTATTAGCTTGATAGGTAAGAGCAGAATGTCAAAATGTGCTTCCCTTTATGGATTTTTTATTTTTTTGGGGGGATTTGGACTCTTCTTTTATCTGTCCGGTGGGCTGCCAATAGTGTTAAGTAAGGAGGGTCTGGCCAAACTATCACACATTATTTAGGCATTCAGCTCTCAATGAAGTGTAGAGGGTTACCTGTCCAATCCCCCCACCTAGTTTTTGGCAATGGCCCATCAGAAGTGGGGGGAGTGATGGGGGTGAGTAATCTGCTAAGGGGACCTTGTACTTTGGTTTGTAAATACTTTCTTGGTAAAATTTTAGTCTGATCTTGTTAGAAATTTTTCTGTATAATCTGCTTGCAATGTTTATGTGCAAAATGACCATTTCTTGTTTGACTCCACAGTTTCCTTCAACGCCACAGGAATGGCAGACTGTGGCCTCCCACTTTGCCAGCCGTTGGGACTTTCCTAACGGTGGAGGTGCAATTGATGGGAAACACGTCCGCATCATCCCACCCCCGAACTCGGGGTCATACTATTATAATTACAAGGGGTTTAATAGTATTGTGATGTTGGCGGTGGTGTCGGCGACATATGAGTTTCTCTATGTGGATGTGGGGAAGAATGGCCGGATGTCGGATGGTGGTGCCATTGCACACACGAAGTTCAACTGGCATCTCCAGAGTGGCAGTCTGTGCTTGCCACCTCCAGAGGAGAATGCGGAAGGACTCCCCTTCGTCTTTGTCGCGGATGAAGCGTTTGCGTTGTCTGATACGTGTAACGCCGAGCGCTCCGGGTACCTCCTCCACCCCGGAGCGCTCATGGCGTTCTCTTCCCTGCAGCGCCTCGGTCGGCTCCCCTGACCGCAGGCGCTACTTTGTTTCCGGGATGCGATCCTCGGTCTGCCCGGGGATCGCATCCCGCTCCTCTCACCTGTCCCCTGCAGTCTTCCGGCGTTCGCGCGCCCCCGCTCCCCAGGCGCGCGCGCGTGAGTCTTCCTCCAGTTAAAGGGCCAGCGCACAATCAATTGGTGCCTGGCCCAATTACAGTTTTCCACCCCAAAACCAATAAAAACCCACTTCCCCTTCCTGTCCTGGCCGGATGTTGTGTTGCCTTAGTGCCCAGTGAAAGCATTAGTGTGTTTTGCTCCTACTGTGTATCCAGACCTTTGCTGTTGCCCCCGACTACGAACCTTTGCCACCTGCCTTGACCCTTTGCTACGTCTCACCTTGCCTCTGCCTAATCCTTGTGTACCGCGCCTGTCTCAGCTGTCAGTGGGGTCGAGTTGCTATTGGAAGACACGACCTGGTTGCTACCGCCGCTACAAGTCCATCCCGCCTTGCGGCGGGCTCTGGTGAAAACCAGTAGCAACATTAGAACCGGTCCTCCAATACAACCCGTGCTATCGCCCCATTGGCATAGGGGATCCACCTCCTGTTCCCCGCTGTACCCGGAACGTGACAGTACATCCGGCCATGGATCCCGCTGAGGTCCCGCTGCCAAGCCTCTCGGATCTGACTACGGTGGTCGCTCAACAAGGACAGCAATTGGCGCAGTTGACTGCTATGCTACAGCAGCTTCTGCCATCTCCACCACCACCTCCTGCATCTCCTCCGCCACGAGTTGCTGCTGCTAGAGTCCGCCTGTCCCTTCCTGACAAATTCAATGGGGATCCCAAGCTGTGCCGAGGGTTCCTATCCCAGTGTTCCCTCCATCTGGAGATGTTGTCGGACCAGTTCCCCACAGAACGGTCAAAGGTGGCGTTCGTGGTCAGCTTACTATCTGATAAGGCCCTAGCCTGGGCTACACCACTTTGGGACCGTGGCGATCCTGCCACAGCTTCTATTCCAGCCTTCTTCTCTGAAGTCCGCAGTGTCTTCGAAGAACCAGCCCGGGCCTCCTCTGCCGAGACGGCTCTCCTGAACCTCGTCCAGGGGAATTTTTCAGTGGGCGATTACGCCATCCAGTTCCGCACCCTGGCATCTGAACTCTCCTGGAACAATGAGGCCCTCTGCGCGACCTTCAAAAAAGGTCTATCCAGTCATGTCAAAGATGTGCTGGCCTCACGTGAGATTCCTGCTACCCTGTCTGAACTCATCCAGCTAGCCACCCGCATTGACATGCGTTATATCGAATGACGCCTAGAGCTACGCCAGGAAAAGGACTTTGGTCGCGTCAGGCGGTTTCCTCGCCTGGCACCTCTCTTCCAGAATCCTCTACAACCCGTTCCTGCTCCTCCTGCTGAGGAGGCTATGCAAGTGGATCGGTCACGCTTGACCACACAAGAGAGGACTCGCCGCCGAGATAATAATCTGTGCCTGTATTGCGCCAGTCCCGACCATTTCTTAAAGGACTGCTCTATCCGCCCTCAGCGTCAGGGAAACGCTCGCACCTAGCTAACGTGGGAGAGGCGCTGCTAGGTGTGGATTCTTCCTCTCCACGTCTGACCATTCCGGTGAGGATTTCTCTGACCAAGAGATCCTCTTTCTCCGCTGTGGCCTTTCTGGACTCTGGTTCGGCAGGAGACTTCATTGAAGCTTCACTCATCAACAGGTTTAATGTTCCAGTTACCCGCCTCGTCAAGCCTTTTTTCATCGCCTCTGTAAATGGTCAAAACCTGAACTGTGTCGTGCGTTATCGCACTGAACCTCTCCTCATGAAGATTAGAGTTCTCCATCACGAAAAGATTAGCTTCTTTGTGTTACCCAACTGTACCTCTGAGATCCTTTTGGGCCTACCCTGGCTCCAGCTACATTCTCCTACCCTCGACTGGGCCTCGGGGGACATCAAAAGTTGGGGTCCCTCCTGCCACAAGCATTGCCTCAAAGCGGTGCCCACTAAACAAGTTCTCGTCGCTACCTCTCTGCCTAGTCTCCCCCAACCCTACCGGGACTTTGCTGATGTATTTTGCAAGAGACAAGCTGAGGTCCTGCCGCCACATAGACCCTTTGATTGCCCTATTGATCTTCTTCCTGGCACCACTCCGCCCCGGGGCAGGATCTACCCTCTCTCCATCCCTGAGACACAAGCCATGACAGACTACATCCAGGAAAACCTCAAAAGAGGTTTCATCCGCAAGTCTTCTTCCCCTGCTGGTGCAGGATTCTTCTTTGTCGCCAAAAAGTACGGGTCCTTACGTCCCTGCATTGACTATCGTAGTCTTAATAAAATCACGGTAAAAAATCGTTACCCACTGCCCCTTATCTCTGAACTTTTTGACCGTTTGCGCGGAGCAAGAATTTTTACCAAGCTGGACCTCCGGGGCGCATATAATCTCATCCGTATCCGTAAAGGCGATAAATGGAAAACCGCCTTTAACACCCGTGACGGACACTTTGAATATCTCGTCATGCCTTTCGGTTTATGTAATGCTCCTGCGGTTTTCCAAGACTTTGTTAATGAGATTTTCAGGGATTTGCTGTACTCTTGTGTTGTTGTCTATCTGGACGATATCCTGATTTTCTCCTCTAGCTTGGAGGTGCATCGTCTTCATGTCCGTCAAGTACTCCAATGGCTCCGGGATCATCACCTTTACGCCAAACTAGAGAAATGTCTCTTTGAACGCTGCAGTCTTCCCTTCCTGGGTTACGTAGTCTCTGGACAAGGTCTCCAAATGGACCCTGAGAAGCTTTCCGCCGTCCTAAACTGGCCACATCCTACTGGACTGCGGGCTATCCAGCGGTTCCTCGGATTCGCCAATTATTATCGCCAGTTTATTCCTCACTTCTCCACCATTGTTGCGCCTATTGTGGCGCTAACCAAAAAGGCTGCGAATCCTAGGTCCTGGCCTCCTCAAGCTGATGAGGCATTTAACCGCCTTAAGTCAGCCTTTGCCTCTGCACCCGTTTTATCCAGGCCTGACCCTCTCAAACCGTTTCTCCTGGAAGTCGATGCCTCCTCTGTGGGAGCTGGAGCTGTGCTTCTTCAGAAGGGTTCTAAGGGCAAGAACATAACCTGTGGGTTTTTCTCTAAGACCTTTTCTCCCCCCGAGAAGAACTACGCCATCGGAGACCGTGAATTATTGGCCATTAAGCCGGCACTTGAGGAATGGAGACATCTCCTTGAGGGATCCGTTCACCCCATCACGATCTTCACGGATCACAAAAATCTCTCTTATCTCCAGTCTGCCCAGCGATTAAACCCACGTCAAGCTAGGTGGTCCTTGTTTTTTGCTCGCTTCAATTTTGAGATCCATTTCCGTCCCGCGGACAAAAATGTCAGGGCTGACGCCCTATCACGTTCCACCGATACTTCTGAATCCGACTCTCCGGTACAACACATTATACCCCCTGAGTGTCTGATTTCTTCTGCCCCTGCCTCTTTGGTGCAAGTTCCCCCTGGGAAAACCTTGGTCCCCCCACGTCTTCGGCTTCAGGTCCTCAAATGGGGTCACTCCTCTCATCTGGCTGGTCATCCTGGAATCAAGAAATCCTCCCAACTGATTTCCAGGTATTACTGGTGGCCCTCCTTAAAAAAGGATGTGACGGCCTTCGTACAGGCCTGTGCCATATGTGCTCGTAACAAGACCCCTCACCAGAAGCCGGCTGGTCTTCTTCACCCTCTGCCTGTGCCTGAACGACCCTGGGCCCACATAGCTATGGACTTCATCACGGACCTTCCTCCTTCCCACGGCCACACCACCATATGGGTGGTCGTGGATCGTTTCTCCAAAACGGCACATTTTGTCCCGCTTCCAGGGCTTCCTTCGGCACCTATACTCGCGAAACATTTCTTCCTTCAGATTTTCCGTCTTCATGGACTTCCATCCCACATTGTCTCAGACAGAGGCGTCCAATTTGTATCTAAATTCTGGAGAGCACTCTGCAGTCAACTGAAAGTCAAACTAGACTTCTCCTCTGCCTACCACCCTCAGTCCAATGGACAAGTGGAGAGAGTCATCCAGATCCTTGGGGCCTACCTGCGACACTTTGTCTCGGCCCGTCAAGACGACTGGGCTGACCTCCTGCCCTGGGCCGAATTTTCTTATAACTTGAAAGAGTCTTCCTCTCAATCACCCTTCTTTGTGGTTTATGGCCATCATCCTCTTCCCCCCTACCCATCCCCACTTCTTCCGGAGTCCCCGCTGTAGACGAAGTCACCCAGGAGCTGTCGTCCATCTGGAAGGAGACCCAAAGGTCGCTTGCCCTGGCCTCTTCTCGCATGAAGAAACATGCTGACAGCAAAAGAAGACCTCCTCCGGTATTCTCCCCTGGCGATAGGGTGTGGCTCTCCTCCAAGTACATTAGGTTCCGCATCCCCAGTTACAAGTTGGGTCCCCGCTACTACGACCCATTCAAGATCAAGGCTCGGATCAATTCCGTGTCCTACAAACTGCATCTTCCTCCTTCCCTTCGCATTCCCAACTCCTTCCATGTTTCTCTCCTCAAACCCTTTGTTCTTAATCGCTTTTCCCCCAAGGTCACCGCTCCTGCTCCGGTCACCGGCTCCTCCGACATCTTCTCCGTTAAAGAGATCCTTGCCTCTAGAACCGTCCGAGGTAAACGTTTCTATCTTGTTGACTGGGAGAACTGTGGGCCTGAGGAGAGGTCTTGGGAACCGGAGGGTAACATCATTGACAAGGATCTCATCCGCAGGTTCTTGGGTTCCAGGAGGAGGGGGAGGCCCAAGAAGAGGGGGAGACCCAAGGGGGGGGTACTGTAACGCCGAGCGCACCGGGTACCTCCTCCACCCCGGAGCGCTCACGGCGTTCTCTTCCCTGCAGCGCCTTGGTCGGCTCCCCTGACCGCAGGCGCTGCTTTGTTTCCGGGATGCGATCCTCGGCCTGCCCGGGGATCGCATCCCGCTCCTCTCACCTGTCCCCTGCAGTCTTCCGGCGTGCGCGCGCCCCCGCTCCCCAGGCGCGCGCGCGAGTCTTCCTCCAATTAAAGGGCCAGCGCACAATCAATTGGTGCCTGGCCCAATTACAGTTTTCCACCCCAAAACCAATAAAAACCCACTTCCCCTTCCTGTCCTGGCCGGATGTTGTGTTGCCTTAGTGCCCAGTGAAAGCGTTAGTGTGTTTTGCTCCTACTGTGTATCCAGACCTTTGCTGTTGCCCCCGACTACGAACCTTTGCCACCTGCCTTGACCCTTTGCTACGTCTCACCTTGCCTCTGCCTAATCCTTGTGTACCGCGCCTGTCTCAGCTGTCAGTGGGGTCGAGTTGCTATTGGAAGACACGACCTGGTTGCTACCGCCGCTACAAGTCCATCCCGCCTTGCGGGCTCTGGTGAAAACCAGTAGCAACATTAGAACCGGTCCTCCAATACAACCTGTGCTATCGCCCCATTGGCATAGGGGATCCACCTCCTGTTCCCCGCTGTACCCGGAACGTGACAATACGTCTTTAATTACCAGCTGTCCAGAGCCTGCAGAGTGGTGGAGAACGCCTTTGGGATCATGGCCAGACGCTTCCGCCTCTTTTTGACACCTATCCACATGGCGGATAATAAACTGAACCACATTGTGCTTTCCTGCTGCATTTTGCAAAAATTTTTAAAAAGGCATACCACCAACTATGTTGTGTCTGTTGGCCCTGATGCAGACATCCCACAAATGGCCAAACTGACAGCCCTTGAAGCTGCACGTCCTGGCTTGCCCCCCTAAACGCCCGCAAAGTCAGAGAGAGGTATATGGAGTACTTTGTGGGTAGGGGGGCCATTGATATGCCAGACAATGTGTGAGAGGCATTTTTTAATAAATTTATTTTGGAAACTGAACTAAGATTTGTTTTTATTTACTGCTTGGGTTTCTTGTAGGTGTGTTCTAGCTTATTTTATGGTTTCTTTTTGGGCCTTTATCTTTAACAGTGGAAACGCACTTTCTGGGCGAGAGGAGGTTACAGTCTCTTCTTCCTAAAAAGAATCTTCTCATGTTGTGGGTTTGATACATACTAGTTTTTCGAGGTAAGGTATGTAATGCATTACTGACCCCAAAAATACTCCTTTTTAGCACCATGACAGAAATGTGTGAATTCATAAAAATGACGTGATAGGTGGTTTATTACAAAGCACTGTGGGTGTAATTTCCAAAAGACAAATCCACTATGCACTACAAGTGCACTGCAAAAGTGCACCAGAAACTGCACTTGGAGTGCAAAGTGGATTAGCCTTTAGTAAATAACACCTATTGTCACCAAATTCAACAACTTTTGACGCAAATAATGTTTTTGGGGTTTGGAATAAGGAAGCCACACATTGTTGATACGGTAAAAGTTTACTTCAAGCACATTCACAAGTGCCTTTCCAAAAGGCTTTTCCAAACTAAAAACATATTTGGTGTTTATAACATTCTTTAATAACATTAATAACTTGGCACATTTGTGTAAACAGGCATGTATCAAAGCAGAACATATTGAACACAGGAACTTACAAAATTCAACTTTGAAAAGTGAAGACAAGATCAGACATGACTATGTCCAAACTGTGTTTTATCTTGCCTTCATCACATGGGGTGTCACCCCTGGTAAAGCCAAATTTAGAAGATGCACACAATTTGGTGATCAAACTGGGATTTGATGCAAGAACCCATGCCTAGAATGTCCAAATGTGCAATCTCCCATCATGGGGATCAATGTACGTGTTTTGGGGGTGCAACCCCTTCACCTCAGCCACTTTAGTAGTTAGTAAGTGGTTGCACCCACAAAACATTGTCATTGATCCACCATGATGGGAGATAGCACATGTTGACACACTGTGTGCATCTTCCAAATTTGGCGATTTTCTTACGTAAAAATTGTTTTCTTTCAAACCCAAAAATGCCTGGTAGCTAGTTTGTGGGGTTTCAGATTTTCCCTAAAACATCAATGATGTTCTTAATTTTTTGTTGAACATCATTGATGTTTTTCTTGATATTATCTAGATCCCGATTGCACACCATTATCTCCCCGATGAGGACTTTCACTGGTAAAATGCGATTCTTCTTCCACAACATCCACATCACCTAAAAAAAAATGTGTATTTTAAAGATGCAGGCATACATTGATTAGCTTACCTGTAGCTGTGGTCTCCGACACTCACCTGTTGTGGTGACAATTTCTCCAACTTCTACAATCTCTCCTTCCTCCTCCTCCTCCTCTGCTTCTGGTGTTGGTATTTCCCCTTCTTTGGGAGGTGTGGGGTCCCTGGTGTCCTCAGACGTCCCGAGTCTTCTCTCCCCTATGAGAATGTACAAAAGAAATAATTAGCACACCAATCTATAAGGGCAGAAATAGGAAATCTGAAAAATTGCTTGAAAGTGACGTACAATTGTGTTTTTTGGCCAAGTTCTAAGCCCAAAAACATTAATTTTGACACTTTGTAAAGCTGCAATACTTATTACCTGTTTGTGGCAAGTTTGTCAGATGGAGACACCCTTATAGTATCCACTGGAGCATATGTGTGGGACACCCTAATAAAAAGGGTGTTTGGGTGTCCCAGCACTAGTGCTCTAGAGTCCAGATGTGTAAACAGCTACTGAGTCACCTCTCCTTTACACTGAATCAAGTTTGCCTTTCATTCTATTACAAACCCCTATAGCCAACAAACTTCCTTTGACTAGAAACAGGCCAGAAACAATGTAGTTAACTCCACCTTACCAAACATCGTATTATAAGTGGGCGAACGATCGAGCTTTATTACGATCGATTGAACACACGAACATAAAAATGGGCATTTTCAACTGTCCAACATTAAAAAACAAAGCACATGGAGCATACTGCATGCAAGCAAGCAAGAAAAATAAGATGAACACACGACAACTACTTACTTTTTTGAAGAACTCGCTTGATCTTTCTGTACTGATCGTGCTCCCTGAGTTTCAGGTCCGACCAGCGTTTCCTCAGTTGATCCTTGGATCGTCGTAACCCAAAATTCTTCTGCAGACTCTTTACAACTTTAGCCATGATCTTGGCCTTTCTGACATTTGGGTTGGGGTAAGGCCCATACTTCCCTTCATAGTCGCTCCACTTCAATATGTCCACCATCTCCAACATTTCTCCAAAAGACATATTTCTGGCCTTAAATCTTCTCCCCCGGGATCGGGACGTTTCTGGCTCTGGGCTTTCCTCATCCTCCTCCTCGTTGCTGGAATAGTTAGGGCGCACCTGCTGTGTCCCTGCCATGTGCTCTCCCCACTGAGCCGTAAAGAGAAGGGGCGGGGAATAGACGAGAAAGATCATCAGGGGCGGGCGGAGTTTCACGCATGCGCACTGTATATAAAACGTCACACGCGTGTGTCGTACGGACGGTCTGTGAGCAGAGGGAGAGATCGCCGATCGTGCTTACGAAGGTACAATTTGAACTTGGTACATGACTAGCCTATACTGCTTCTAGATTGAGGCTTATTTTGGGACAAGATTAGGAGAGTTTAGCCTGACATTATTATGGTTTATCTTGTGTTGTGTCTTGCAGAAAATACGATGGATCCCTTAAAAATCCAGTTTTTCAACGTTCTAATTATTGATGAGCTCAGGGCGCTGCCCTGCCTCTGGCAGAGAAACAACCCAGATTACAATGACCTAAGTAAGAGGAAGGGAGCGCTGGAGGAACTACTTGGTTTCTTTAAGATCATGGTCCCCACGGCAGACATCACCTATGTGATGGTCAAAATTGGTGCCCTGAGGAGCACCTATCTGAGGGAACGCCAGAGGTTCCAGCAGTCCTTGCGATCAGGAGATCCAAATGCCATTTATGTACCCAGGATGCAGTTCTACGAGAGGCTGCATTTTCTGGCAAACCAGAGGGAACCCAGGCCACCACTGTACAGTCTTCCTTCAAGGCTTCCTTCCCCCCCAGCTGAGGCTTCGGATGTCCAACCTGGGCCTTCCAGGCAACAACATGTGGCGGGGCCCAGCTTGAGACAGGTATAGCATTGGTGAACATATTTCTTGACGTAAATTTTTAACCACTTCATTACCGGCCTATAGTCATATGACGCCCACAAGGTGGATCTCCCATCCTGGGTGTTTTCAAAACTCGCTAGACTGGAGTGTTCTCCTGAGATTGCTCATATATATTGTACTATCATCCCAAATTAGTATAAAAGGAAAAAATATTGGAGATACGGGACTATCCAAGGTACAAACACAAAAAGAGTTTCATCGAAATATAATAAAAAATACTTATTTTATTAACATATAAAACAAGGGAATAAAGGAATATAAATTAGACTCCATGTACAGCAGTATACAAATCACAGGGTTCGAAGGTACTACATACAATTCCTAATAGAACACCTTTATGATCATAAACTCAAAATACATAGGTCATAATACTTGTCCAATCGCTCAACATGTTTCGCCTAGATAGGCTTCATCAGGAGACAAGGAAAAAGTACATTGTAGTGTGGACGAAGGTTTTGAAGATATTTTCTTATTCTATGGTATGTATACAAGACAAAAAATCAGTTAGTATATACAGAATAGTTTTTGTTCATTTATCATTGTATGTGCTGCATGAGTGTGCGGTAGCGGTAACGCTTATGTGAAGTCAATATGCGCATGCATGATCCCCTACCTCCAAAGTCATAGGAGTCAATGCATGCCCAGACTTCCAAGTATTGGTCCAGATGGGCCCACAACAGCGCCTCCCGTGATAGGGATTTACACAGGGCTATGCCAAGCGGTTGCAGCCAAAGATGATGGCTGGGGAGTCGTAGGGGGAGAAAAAGGTCCTGTACGTTTTCAAATTTAGTGTTTATGGGGCCTGTGAAGTGCAAGAGTACTTATTTAACACGATTATATTTAAATAGATTGTAATGTAGTTACTCGAGATGTGGGAAAATAGTATGACCATACCCAGTATCTATTGTCAAACTATACCTACCTCTACGGAAGCTTATGAAACATTATACACGCAGGAGGCTCGGGTTGAACCCCCAAGGACGGGGGGGAGAGAAGGGGAACTGGTCTGACTTGGTTTTGGATAATGTCCACTAATGGCCAGAATATTCTGGAAAGATAACAAGGAATGAAGGGGAAAACTTCAATAAGAATACATAGGAGCTATATCCATTGTATTATAAAGACCCCCAATGTGATTATAATCCCCTACCTTATAATGGAGTATGTATACCATCAGGTTGTATCATACTGATGGCTGGTCGGCTCATACACACTGCCCCATGCATGGGGCTAAGTGTATCATCCAATGCCTGTAAATAAGGTAGAGGTTTTATGAAATAATTCCGATGGTTTCATATAGTGAGAATTTGAATGACAAAACGTCCAAACTTAGGAGAAGCTAGAACAAATAAAGTCTGTCACTTTACCAATTTTGAAGTTCCCGATGCGCCCCGAGCCTCACGTCCACCTCAGTCTGACCCAACGTCAGACTGGGTTTAAGTAGTCTCCCCCCGTGGCGCCAAAATGCACGGCGTGTGACGTCACGCCGTGCTGACGTCACGCGGGCGTAGTACGGGGGCCGGCCTGCGCCTGGTCCACACCATGTGACCGGAGCGTTCCTGTGTGGAACTGCTTCCGGTTCAGAGTGCAGATAGGGCTGCCCTGACATACCCTGCTGACAGCAGCCATATTGCTCAGTCAAATATAATCATGTTAAATAAGTACTCTTGCACTTCACAGGCCCCATAAACACTAAATTTGAAAACGTACAGGACCTTTTTCTCCCCCTACGACTCCCCAGCCATCATCTTTGGCTGCAACCGCTTGGCATAGCCCTGTGTAAATCCCTATCACGGGAGGCGCTGTTGTGGGCCCATCTGGACCAATACTTGGAAGTCTGGGCATGCATTGACTCCTATGACTTTGGAGGTAGGGGATCATGCATGCGCATATTGACTTCACATAAGCGTTACCGCTACCGCACACTCATGCAGCACATACAATGATAAATGAACAAAAACTATTCTGTATATACTAACTGATTTTTTGTCTTGTATACATACCATAGAATAAGAAAATATCTTCAAAACCTTCGTCCACACTACAATGTACTTTTTCCTTGTCTCCTGATGAAGCCTATCTAGGCGAAACATGTTGAGCGATTGGACAAGTATTATGACCTATGTATTTTGAGTTTATGATCATAAAGGTGTTCTATTAGGAATTGTATGTAGTACCTTCGAACCCTGTGATTTGTATACTGCTGTACATGGAGTCTAATTTATATTCCTTTTTTCCCTTGTTTTATATGTTAATAAAATAAGTATTTTTTATTATATTTCTATGAAACTCTTTTTGTGTTTGTACCTTGGATAGTCCCGTATCTCCAATATTTTTTCCTTTTATCCCATCCTGGGTGGGCGTCATATGACGTCCTCGCATTCCCGGCCGCCTGGGGGGCTCGGGACCCGGTGCGAGTGCCCGGCGGCCGCGATGTCCGCCGGGCACCCGCGATTGCCCGTTAAAACAACGGGACCGCGTGGGACCGTGGAGCTGTGTGTGTAAACACACAGCTCCACGTCCTGTCAGCGAGGAGGAGACAGATCATGTGATCCCAGTATAGAGGAACACATGATCGGTCTTCTCCCCTTGAGTCTCCTCCCCCCACAGTTAGAATCACTTGTATAGGGAACACATTAACCCCTACAGCGCCCCCTAGTGTTAACCCCTTCCCTGACAGTCACATTTACACAGTAATCAATGCAATTTTATAGCAACGATCGCTGTGTAAATGTGAATGGTTCCAAAAATGTGTCAAAAATGTCCGAAGTGTCCGCCGCAATGTCGCAGTCACGAAAAAAAATCGCAGATCGCCGCCATTACTAGTAAAAAAAAAAAAAAAAAATTCAATAAATCTATCCCCTATTTTGTAGACGCTATAACTTTTGCGCAAACCGATCAATATACGCTTATTGCGATTTTTTTTACCAAAAATATGTAGAAGAATACGTATCGGCCTAAACTGAGGAAAATTTTTTTTTTTTTTTTTTTAAAATGGGATATTTATTATAGCAAAAAGTAAAAAATATTGTGTTTTTTTTTCAAAATTGTCGCTCTTCTTTTGTTTATAGCGCAAAAAATAGAAACCGCAGAGGTGATCAAATACCACCAAAAGAAAGCTCTATTTGTGGGGAAAAAAAGGACGTCAATTTTGTTTGGGTGTAACGTCGCACGACCGCGCAATTGTTAGTTAAAGCGACGCAGTGCCGAATCGCAAGAGGCAGAGAGAATTATTGAAGAGATTCCTAAATCAATTGTACCCTGGCTGGGGTGCAGTGCACAGTCTTTTAACAGTGCCATGAGGCCAGTGCCAGACAACATATAAAAGTTTTACCTGCAAGCTCAGTGCACCATTAGGACCAACACTGCATATAGTAAGAGATACACCATAGTCTGTGTGTATTCTGCTATTGGAAAAACATTGCAAAAAAAATTAATTTTGCTGTGTTTTTTTTTCCCCAATAGCATTTTCTGCGTGTTCATACATGCACGCTTTAGATACTGTCCGTGTATTCTGATATTGGAAAAACATTGCAAAAAAATTAAATTTTGCTGTGTTTTTTTTTCCCAAAAGCATTTTCTGCGTATTCATACATACACGCTGTAGACACTATCCATGTATTCTGATATTTGAAAAACATTGTAAAAAAAATTAAATTTTGCTTTGTTTTTTTTCCCCAATAGCATTTTCTGCGTTTTCATACATACACGCTGTAGACACTATCCGTGTATTCTGATATTGGAAAAACATTGCAAAAATTTTTTATTTTGCAGTGTTTTTTTTTCCCCAATAGCATTTTCTGCGTTTTCATAAACGCTTTAGATACTGTCCGTGTATTCTGATATTGGAAAAACATTGCAAAAAAATTTAATTTTGCTGTGTTTTTTTTTTTTCCCAATAGCATTTTCTGCGTGTTCATAAACGCTTTAGACACTATCCGTGTTTCCTGACGCACCATGGCAGCACACACATTGGGTTGTGACTCCGCCTCCACAACCTGATAGGACTGGTTAGCTATAAGATTCGAAGAGGAGTCCACCGTTGCATTCTCCTTTTTTTTCCTCACCTGATAGTCGATCGTTTTGATCTAGGAAGGATCGGTTAGAATATGGGACCCCCCCTTACCACTTCGCCCCACTAGGTTCAGCCTCTCCTAGCTGGAAGCCCTATCTGTACAGTCTCTAAATGAGCTAAAACGAAGGGAAGCCCCACTCTGGTGGTCTCAGGGGCTAAAAAAATGGAAGATGCCTGACAGATCTTAAACAGGTCTTATATGGTATGCAGCGGTCATCCCGTTTTTCTTTACTCTTACCCCCCTCTTTTATTGTTTACTAAAGCTTAATGTCTGCTATTTCACCTTCACATCTTGGATCTTAAATTTTCCCCCTTTTGCGGCCGCGCTGGGCCTTGTAGTGCCTCGGCCGGGCTGCCTCCTCCATCATGGCGGCCACACAGTACTCCCTCAGGCGCTCAGGAAGTGACATCAGCGCTATTCCCTTAGCTGCCAACTTCCAAAATGGCGCCGAGCGTCGCGGAGCGCTACGGCGCATGCGCGGCAGTGACGTCATCACTCCCGCGACGGCGGCAAGTTTGAAAGGCGCTCTGTGCCTTTTGCAAATGACATGCTGCAAACAACACTCTCCATCATGTTTTTTTCTCTCCAAAAACGCTGTCCTGCTGGCCTATTGCACTCAGTCTCTGGTAAGCAGTACTCGACTTCTCTGTCTCTTGATACCAGCACCTGCTGCTCACTCTGCAATGCATTTTTATTAAAAAAAAAACAACAACAACACACACCTTTCACTCTCTCAGGTATACCTTACTTTTCTTATGGAGGCCGCTGCTCCAGCAGACCAGCCGCGAACTACAAGGTAAGGGGGCACCTGACTAGGTAAGTAAGAAGAGGAGAAAAGAGAGCATTGCCACTAACGCCATTCTTTCTCTGGCAGTTCCGGCAGATCATCGGGGTCATCGCATTCTAAAAGAAAAGAGCGCTCCCCCTCAAGGCATTCACACTCCCATAGGAGTCGTTCAAGATCCTCTCACCACAGAAGCTCATCTTCTGCTCACCCACAGCGCGATGGAGGACATACACGTCCTGCGCCTAACACCTGTTGGGTTTGCGGAACGCAAGCCCTACCAGGCAAATTAGCATGCCAAGCCTGTTTGGAGGAAGCAACCCGTGACAAGGAATCCGATGCAAGAGAGGCATCTAATATAATAAGGGAATCAGTGAAGGAATCAATCATGCAAGTAGCAGCCTATGAGCCGGTTGGGCCTGCTAATTCAGCCTCTACCTCCTATTCCCAGCAAGAACAGGAGGATTCCCCAGAAGAAGATGAAGTGTTATCACCCACGGCCTTTGATTTTGCGTTAATAGAACCGTTCGCAAAACCGGTAAAGGAGGTGATTGGATGGGAGGAGCAGGGGGAATCCCCCCCCGAAGCTAAGAAAATATTTTCCAAACCTCAAGAAGGACCCGGAAACATTCCCGTTCATCAAGGAACTCGATGAACTCATAAAAGACGAGTGGCAGAAACCAGATAAAAAGTCAGGGTTAAACAACAGGCTAAGTAAGGAAACATCGGTGAGCCCCCTCATTTCGGCCCCGGTAGTGGATTCCTCACTTATGCGCTTAGCACGCCACGTAACCCTGCCAATAGAAGACGCAGTAACATTTAAGGACGTGATGGACCGCAAGATAGATCTCGACCTTAAAAAGACCTATTCAGCGGCAGGGGGAGCTTGCAGGCTAGCGATCACTTTGGCAGCAGTAGGTAGAGCCATCTCATGCTGGGCCACCAACACAGGGAAACTGCTACTGGAGGCGGCAGATCAAGAAAAGATCATATCCGCCCTACAAGAACTTAACCTGGCAGGGGACTTTGTAGCAGAAGCAGTGGTGGATGTAATCAGGTCCTCAGCGAGAGCAATGTTGTCCTCCGTGACCGCTCGAAGAGCACTATGGTTAAAGCCCTGGGTGGCGGACACAACTTCTAAGTCCAGCTGGTGTAGGATCCCCTACGACGGTATCAACCTTTTCGGCCCCAAACTGGACTCGGCAATTTCTAAGGTCACGGGAGGAAAATCGGGCCTTATCCCGTCGGATAGGAGGCCCAAGCAAAAAAAACCCCCCTTCAGACGCCATCTGCCTGAAAGGTACAGGGACGCAAGATCATACAGACCAGGCAAGGAGTTCAAGCGGAACTGGCGGGGTACACAGCCATCCTTTGTCAGATTACAGAAGGCTAAAGGCACAACCCCCGGGGACCAACCAAAGTCCTTTTGATGCCACGACCGCCCAGCCCTATTCGCTCAAGTATGGATAGATCATATTCAAGACCATTGGACGATCACCACCATTCAGGAAGGCCACAGGTGGAGGTTCAAACACACTCCTCCTCAAAATTACTACAGGGTCACCAGACTTCCATCTTCAATTCTGAAGCGCAAGCTTCTAGTCAAATACATCATAGAGCTTCTACAGAAGCAAGCAATCACAGAAGTTCCAAAGGAACAGAGAGGTGCAGGTTTCTACTCCCCCCTTTTCCTAGTCACAAAAAAAACGGGCGATCTAAGACCAGTGCTAGACCTGAAACGACTCAATCGATCAATACAAGTCGAATCATTCAAGATGGAGAGTCTTCAGTCCATACTACTAGCAACGGGGGTAGGAGACTGGATGCTCTCAGTCGATTTGTCCGACGCTTATTTACACATACCAGTCCACAAAACCTTTCAAAAATACCTGCGCTTCGCAATCGGCCAACAACATTTCCAGTTTCAAAGTCTCCCATTCGGGATTTCAACGGCACCCAGGACCTTCACAAAGGTACTGCTTCCAGTTATAGCACATCTGAGGGAGAAGGGACTAAGAGCCCTACACTATTTAGACGACATTATCCTCCTGGCGGACAGTCAGGAAACGCTCTTACAACATCGAGCCGTATTAATCTCTACACTCCAACAGTTCGGTTGGCTGATAAACTGGTAAAAGAGCAGCCTGATACCAACACAGAAGATGATTTTCTTAGGAGCAGAATTAGACACCAGGTCCAACACGGTGGGTCTTCCCCAAGAGAAACTGCACCCACTTATCGGCAAAGTAGAGAGACTCCTGACAGCGGACCACTTATCCGCAAGATCATGTCTAAGCATTCTGGGGTCAATGTCCTCCACCTTCCTAATGATCCAGTGGTCCCAGTGGAACTCGAGGACTTTCCAGAACTCGTTCCTGAAGCAATGGAATGGACATTCGATGAATCAACGAATAGTGATCACGCAGGCAGTGAAGAATTCTGCACGGTGGTGGACCAAAACCACCAACCTGACACGTCATCGTCCTATTGTACCCCCACTACCAGAAGTAGTAACGACGGATGCCAGCTTCCATGGGTGGGGTGCACATTACCAACACCAGGGAGTGCAAGGCCATTGGCCCTTTCGACCGCAGGGCACAGTTTCGAATGTCCTAGATCTCAGGGCCGCCTGGCAAGCCCTTCGAACCTTTTCACACCTCCGAATGGACAATACGGTAGCAGTGAACTACGTGCAGAGACAGGGAGGTACCCGAAGCAACACTCTCATGCAGGAAATACGACCCATACTCGAATGGGAACAAGTCCATCTAATGGATCTGAGGGCAATATACGTCCCAGCGGCACAAAACCAGCTTGCGGACGATCTAAGTCGTGTGTTTGTGTCAAACAACGAGTGGTCCCTCAGCAATCAGGCTTTTGCTCTGCTAACACGCAGATGGGGAACGCCAGACATAGACTTAGCAGCAACACCAGAGAACAGAAAATGTCCCCGTTTTCTAGCCAGAATAGCATACCCAACAGCAACTGGGATCGATTGTCTACACCATCCTTGGGAATTCCAGCTAGGGTACATATTCCCTCCAGTCCCTCTAATAGCCAGATTATTGGCCAGATTGAGGAACTCGACGTCCACGGTAGTGGCGGTACTGCCATTCTGGCCGAGGAGGCCTTGGTTTGCGACCATCCTGCAACTCAACACCGAAGAGCCTCTTCCGCTTCCACTATACCCGGACCTACTCTCGCAGGGACAATTCCTGCATCCATCCCCAGAACGCCTTCATCTAGTGGCTTGGAGGTTGAGAGGGAGAGGTTGTTGGATCAAGGGTGCTCGCTTAGAGTAATATCCACATTACAGCAAGCCAGGAAAAAATCAACCAACAACGTATACAGTAAGATCTGGGAAAGATTTTCCACCTTTTCTCTCCAGCAATCCTTGGATCCAATATCCCCTTCTATCTCTCAAGTCCTAGAATTTCTGCAACTAGGACTAGAAAAAGGGCTAAGCTCTAGCACCTTGAAAGTCCAGGTCTCTGCTCTGTCCGCCATGACAGGTGTCAAATGGGCTGCAAATCCTCTAGTGATTCAATTCCAAAAGGCATGTCTGAAGATCGAGCCTCCCAGAAAACCAATCTTCCCGACTTGGGACCTACCAATTGTACTAGAAGCACTCTCAAAAGAACCATTCTTTCCTCTGGATTTAACATCCCTGTGGGACTTAACTCTAAAAGTAGCTTTCCTACTGGCAATAACGTCGGCCAGGAGGGTCTCGGAACTCCAGGCCCTGCTAATCAAGGAACCACACCTGGTATTTTACCCAGAAAGAGTCATCCTCAGACCATCGGAGCAATTTGTGCCCAAGGTGGCAACTACATTCCATTTCAGATCAGAAATCAACCTCCCAGTACTCCTTAACGGTGAAGGGAATCCCCATCCCTTAGACGTCAAGTCAGCCATCTCCTCCTACCTGGAGATTACGCGCACATTTAGAAAAACGGAACGCCTCTTGGTCATACCGCACGGCACAAAGAAAGGCCAGGCAGCATCTTCAAGAACCATAGCATCTCTGCTGGTGAAGGTTATAAAAAAAGCCTACTCCATTCAACATCTTCCAATACCAGAACAGTTGAGGGCCCACTCGACAAGAGCAGTAGCAACCTCCTGGGCAGCATATTGTAAGGTTTCACCAGAGACCATTTGCAGGGCAGCAACCTGGTCCTCAAAGACCACCTTCATGGCTCACTACCGTATAGACCCGGCTCAGTTAACCACAGCCGAGTTCGGAAAATCAATCATCCAAACAAATTCATCCATACCTTGTACTTAAGCTAATAAATTTTTTCTTGCAAGCAACCACCCATGTAGCGAGTTATTTCCCAATGTGTGTGCTGCCATGGTGCGTCAAAAAAACACTGCAAAATTAAATTTTTTTGCAATGTTTTTCCAATATCAGAATAACGGAAAATTGTATACTCACCTTTCCGTAATTTTCCTTTCCTGACGCACCCCATGGCAGCACACAGGACCCACCCCTCTAAGGTGATAGTTACTGAGAATGCAAGGGTGGACTCCTCTTCGAATCTTATAGCTAACCAGTCCTATCAGGTTGTGGAGGCGGAGTCACAACCCAATGTGTGTGCTGCCATGGGGTGCGTCAGGAAAGGAAAATTAATTTTGCAGTGTTTTTTTTTCCCAATAGCATTTTCTGCGTGTTCATAAACGCTTTAGACACTATCCGTGTATTCTGAGATTGGAAAAACATTGCAAAAAAATTTAATTTTGCTGTGTTTTTTTTTCCCAATAGCATTTTCTGCGTTTTCATAAACGCTTTAGATACTATGCATGTATTCTGATATTGGAAAAACATTGCCAAAAAATTTAATTTTGCAGTGTTTTTTTTTTCCACATTCCCACATTTTAACTGGTGCTGATTATTGGGTGGCCACCCTGCTGGATCCCCATTACAAGGACAACGTGCCGTCCTTAATTACCTCACTGGAGCGTGATCGCGCTGCTGGTGGCATTCCCACTTGGAAGCGGGTACGGTGGAAGCACAAGGCGAAGGCAGAGGAGGAGGAAGAGGTCGCCAACGCAGCCGGGGCACCGGCAGCACCTCGGAAGGCAGGGTTAGCATGGCCGGAATGTGGAAAAGCTTTGTCAGCACGCCACAACAACCAGCACCACCAGCTGAGATGGAACGTCTTAGCAGGAGGCAGCATTTCACCATTATGGTGGAGCAGTATGTGTGCACACGCCTACACGTACTGCATGACGGGTCTGCCCCCTTCAACTTCTGGGTCTCCAAATTGGGCACATGGCCTGAGCTTGCCCTTTACGCCTTGGAGGTGCTGGCCTGCCCTACCGCCAGTGTATCATCTGAACGTGTATTTAACACGGCAGGGGGCGTTATCACAGACAAGCGCAGCCGCCTGTCCAGAGCCAATGTGGACAAGCTCACGTTCATTAAAATGAACCAGGCATGGATCCCACAGGACTTGGCCGTACCTTGTGCAGAATAGACACATATACCGGTGTTCTGACGAAAACTGTCTTGCTATCGGATAGTGTCCGGCCACTTACTGCGCAGGTGCAGTGCTTGCGCAGTACGGAGGACAAGGAGATTCACAAAATCTCCAAAGATGAACGTCGCCTGTGCAGTGAGTGCAGGTTCAAGCCCGACCATCCAAGTGGACATACGGTAGCACATAGTAACAGGGCCCCTCACGGGCTCGCTTGGCTAGGCTTCAACCTCGGATGATGTGGCTTGAACCTGGAGTCACCGCGCATCGTCGGAGAGTTTCGAAATCCCCTTGTCCTATGTACTGAGCAAGCGCAGTACAGGGTGGACACTATGCGACGGGGGACAGAATTCGACACATCATTCACCACTAGCCTTACCCAGCCATTGTTGTATTTTTGAACCAGTGTTGGCTACCTCGTCCTCCTCCACCGCCGCTTCCACCTACACCGCCACATCCACCGCCACCTCAACCTCCTACTCCATTTGAACTTCGTCCTCCTAGGTCAAGATTATAATTTTTTCATTTTTTTTAATTTCCAAGTATTTTATTTTCCCACTATCTTATCCATTAAATTGAATAATTTTTTCCAGAAAGTGCGTATTCTGGGGTATTCCCACCATATGTGCGGCATCGTGCCGTTGAGTTTCTGAGGTTCTTAATGACTTCCTGTACCTCTTCTGCTGAGAAGGGGGCCTCCAGCATTTTATTTTTATTTTTAATTTTTTTATATTATTTTAAGTTATTTCCTTATCCACAGATCACTTGCCATGCTCTTAACAACATTTTGTTGCCATTTGCAGCCCTCTAGCCCTTTCCATTACTTTTTTACAGCCATTTTAGTGTTCAAAAGTCCGGGTCCAATTGACTTCAATTGGGTTCGGAGTTCGGGGTCAAGTTCGGTCCCGAACCCGGACTTTTTTCCGAAGTTCGGCCGAACCCGCCAAACCCGAACATCCAGGTGTCCGCTCAACTCTAGTTATTATTGATCAGTTAAGTTGTGATTTAACAAAGTGGTTGACATATCAATAGACAGTAGTGACCAAAAAGCATTGGGCCAAGAATGAAAAATGCTGGGCTCAGAATGATAGTATGTTCTATTTATTAACATTCAATTTGCAACAGTCATGAGCTGAAAATAGTGTGATTGATGAACAAAGAACTAAAACTATGTCCCATTTTCATACACAGGAAGACCTCAGCCGGGAGGAGGCTGTGGCAAGTGGCAGCCGGGAAGAGGCTGTGGCAAGTGGCAGCCGTGAGGTTGCCCCTCACCCTCCTCCTCCTCCACCTGCTGCCACAACTCGAAGATCTGGGCCACAGCCTGGAAGGAAGCCTGGAGGGAAGTGCCTTAGGAAGACCAGATAGTGATGGCCTGGGTTCCGTCTGGTCTGTCAGAAGATGCAGCCTCTTGTCTGACAACATCCTGGGGACATAGATGTCTTCTGATCTTCCTGATCGCTTGGACTTCTGGACCAGATTGTACTCCCTCAGGCCACCAATTTTGCTATTACATATTTGATGTCTGCCGTGGGGACCAAAAGGCTTTGGTCCATGGACCAGTTTCTCCAGCGTTGCCTTCCTGTTTATTTTGTTTATGACACCGAATAAAGGTTTTTTTTGGTTTGAAGAAATTCTAGCCTATGTGTTTTACTTCAAAAAGGACAGTTTATTTGTGAGTAGGCAGGTACATTTCACAAATAAGAAAGTCAAATTGACAAGGGGCACCAACACCAAACAACCTCCTAGTGAATTTAGCCAAAAAATACAAATGATAATAATAGTCTAGGGATAATTTGAGACATACAAACCCCCCCCCCCCCCCCAAAAAAAAAAAAGATAAAGGAAATCTGTATTAAAAAGCAAACCACTATAAATGAAAAGATAAATAAAAAAAATACATTCTTGAGATCTGACGAATAAAAATAATAAAGAAAGAAGTTTGGGAGAAGTCAGTGTGAATATGAGCAGCTAAAAAACGTCATTCTTGCATTGTAAAGAAAAAGAGAATGCGCTACATTAAACAAATTTTAACATTGCAGCGTGACGAATGTGCTCTGTCGATTAGCAACAGTAGTTTTACCTAACAGAGCGCTTCCGTCAGAGAATTTCTTCTGAGCATGCGTGGCACTTTGTCCATCTGTCTAGGCTACACACGATCAGAATTTGCGTGATCGGACTTTGTTGTAGGAAAATTTGAGAGCAGGATCTCAAACTTTTTCCGTCGGAAAATTCCGACGGAAAAAGTCCGATGGAGCCCACACATGGTCGGATTTTCCGACAACATGGTCCGATAGGATATCTTCCATCGGAAATTCCGACCGTGTGTACGGGGCATTTGTATTACCTTTTAATAAACAAGTCTGTATTGGTTATACATATGTGCAGCGCATTTCTAATTGTGCTTTCTAATGAAGCCAACTAGATAGTAACAGTAAATATAAGCTACAGTACAAAATAACACAAATTCAACAATATAACTTATTTTTCTTAAGAAATACATACATTACCTCCAAATAGAAAGAACATTCCAGTTAAAAGCAGTAGCAGATATGCCCTTGCTAGTATACTAACAAATCCAGTCATTCCTCCAAAAATGATCAGGATGAGACTAAGGGGCAGCAGAATTACAAGAGTTCCATGCATACCTGCATATAAAAAAAAGGATTTATTATTGCTGGATAACAGCTCTGGAAAATAACAAGCTTAATTAAGAATATTTTAATTTACCTACATCCGAGACTGCATAATTGGATGCACATTAAAAAAACAAGACTCGGTAATCTGCAGAACAAATAATGCTTCAAATGAGTTAATGCTTTTAGTGTTTGGTATCTCTGTAAATACCTTGTATATTTATATTATTCCCCCATTTGCACTTTGTTCCTAATTGTAACGACACTTACGGTGCAAGTAAAAGTGAGAAATTGAATGTTAATATGCATGTTATTTGCTACCTATTAATCAGCTATATGAAATACTTTTGGAAGAAGTTCTGTGAAAGAGAATTAATTTCTAACTCATAGCCAAATGTAAAGATGGCTCAAGATCTATGGGGATCAATTGCACTGGTAGTCAGTCAACCTCTATGAAGATAGGATGAATGGTAGAGGATGGCTTACTTTAGGCAGGAAGGACAAGTGCCTTTTATATAAAAATGTGCTTTTTAACTCCTTTTACATTGCTGCATTATGCTTACCTAGGATTTGATGAACCATTAAAGGTATGCCCAATTCAAATTTTAAGATGTCCACAGCTCTTGGGTAATTATTTTTTTTCAAAATAAATGGTAATTCCTTATATTGTAAAGGAATTAAATATTAAGTAAGGAATATACTCCCATACAATTAATTACAAAAATATAGTAGTTAAATTGCTGACAAAGTCTAATAATAAAAAAATGAATGAATATTTGTACATGTGTACATCAATCAAGTCCCATATGTGCTAAAATAACATAAAAGCACACAATAAGAATATCACATCTAATAAAACCAGTGAAAGAATCAATGATTAATATAAATAAAATCCTTCCTAGTCTGTCCCTCTGCTAATCAGTTGTCAGCAGAGGGACAGACTAGGAAAGCATTCCTTTTTTCCCCCCTTCTCCCCGGTGATTGTATTGGATTGGAGACTTGGCTATTGACCCGTATCTAGATAGACGCTGTCCTAACGGCGTGGAGAGGACAGAGGTCCCAACGTGAAGGTACATCTCCGTTTCCACTGTGCGGTGACAAGCCACTGAAAGGGAGGAGAAGCGCTCGGATGGTGGAGAAGGACTACAACATTCCTATATCACACGCGCTACCAAAGAGTATATGAGGTGAGAGGCTAGTGAAACTGCTTAAGGATTGCACCAACCTACCCTGCTGACAGTTGTGAAACACCTTACTTTTTGGATATGAGGTGGGAGGTTAGGGAAACCGTTTAGGGATAACCTACCCTGCTGACAGTTGTGAAACACCCTACTTTTGGGAAACAAACTCAGCATATATATGTGTGGATAAAATTTGAAACAGTCGTCTTGTAACCATTTATACTATTGATGCTATCGAGAGCTACTTCCCAATGATGCCAACAACTTCTATCCCCTAATTTGAACTTTTTTAACCCCTTTATATATCTGACTTTTTTTACTATTATCAGACTCATAGACCACCTTCTTTATTTATTAGTCCACTTGTGTTTGAATTACGTGCCTTTATACATATATTTTTATTAATCATTGATTCTTTCACTGGTTTTATTAGATGTGATATTCTTATTGTGTGCTTTTATGTCATTTTAGCTCTAAATCACTTTAAATTATTATTCTGTTGTTGTGTATTGTGAACACATTTAGGTTTGGCTGCTAGTAATCTATTCATGTAAGATAATTTATCTACATTGAATCACACTTGTCACTATTTATAGGAGGTATTTCTGCACTTTATATTTGACTTATATTTATAAGCGTTTATTGCACATTTTGCACTTACTTTATTTATTTATTCACATACACGTGTGGATTGATTAAATCCACTATCCATCAGTAAAGCGTGACGGTCATTTCCTATTTTTATCAAGTCCCATATGTGTTCTTAAAAAACATGTAACAAACAAAACAACAATGTATACCAATATGTCCAAGCACATACTTAAAGGGAAAAATTAAGATTTATCGACAGTAGATCTCTCTCTTAAATACTGTTCGGGAAATAATTATTTGATCCCTGCAGATTTTGTAAGTTTGCCCACTTACAAAGAAATGAAGGTTCCATAATTTTAATCATAGGTGTATTTTAAATGATAGAAACAGAATATCAACCAAAAATCCAGAAGAAAACACACGATACAAGTGTTATAAATTGAATTGCAGTTCAGTGAGTAAAATAAGTATTTGATCCCCTACCAACCAACAATAATTCTGGCTCCCACAGACTAGCTACAGTATGTGCTCATGTGGTACACAGATTTGTCCTGTCAATTTCAGAAGATGCTCCTAACGGCAACTCGTTATATGTATGGAATCTTTCTTCCATTCAAACTTTGGGACCATAGGCAAGACTAGAAAGCTGTCAAAGGACGTCAGGGACAAGATATAGACCTGCACAAGAGAGGAATGGGCTACAAGATCATCAGCAAAAAGCTTGGTGAGAAGGAGACAACTGCTGGAGCTATTATTCGCAAATGGACAAAATGCAAAATAATCATCAATTTCCCTTGGTCTGGAGCCCTATGCAAGATTTTGCCTCATGAGGTAAGGATGATCATGTACATCCTGGCCAAACAGGGTTCATTAAGAGTAGGGAGCCAAGGGACAATTCTATCAGAGCAATTCAAATCATCCACCAGACACATGCATGTGATGACCATCCACCCTGTCTCCTCCTGTCCATGGATGCCGAAAAGGCGTTCGACAGTGTGGACTAGCTATACCTACAAGTAGTCCTCCTGGATAAATTGGGCATTGGACCGCATATGCTCTAGTGGATCAAAGGGTTATACGATTCACCAGAGGCTGGAGTGAAGATAAATGGTGCCCTTTCTTGGCCGTTCCCTATTAGAAATGTGACAAAACAGTGTTGCCCATTGTTGCTGCTTATCTTCACACTGGTACTTGACCCCTTCTGAGCAAAATTAGATTCAACCTCAATATCCATGGGATTTGAATAGTTGCAGTGGAACACAAGCTTTCGGCCTATGCGGACGATGTTCTGTTCTATAGAACGGACTCTCTAATATATTGGCCGAACTCCAGATGTTTAACCAATTGTCCAACTTGAAAATTACCTATAGTAATTCTGAAATCCTTCCACCTGCAATGATTTCCCAGGTGTAACAAGTCTTTTCTTTCTCCTGTACCCAGGGATCTTCAAATTTAGCCATTATGTCCATGTATACTTCCATAATTACATACCCTGTTGAGCGCTATATGTAGGGATCTTGCTAACTGGGACAAAGTCTCTTTTACCTGGATGGGCTGTTTGAACATCCTGCCCAAGTGTCAGGGTTGGGCTCAGCCCTTCCTTCTCAAAGCTGGCCGCTCAGCTGTTGGCTAATTGCCAGCTACTTTCTCTTCACAGTGACTCACCTGTTGATGATATCCTGATCATCAGTCCTGCCTAGTTAAGCCGACCGATCTCTGGGTATGTTTTGACTACTTTTACTCTGTTTACCTTTTTATTAATATTATTAAACAAGTGTGATTTAACTGTACTTCTGTCTCAGTCTGCTTCATGGTTTCTGACAGTAGGCGAAGGCCATGAATTCAGAAGATGCAGTCAATCCACTTGTTAGTAATATTTTTTCCAGATTGGATGAGTGGGATTACCGCATTGAACAGTTTGCCATGGCACAGCTTACCTGGAATCTCCCACTGTGGCTGCTCCAGTACAATCTGTGTTGCAGGCCATCCCTGCTGCTGTCTCTGTGCAGACACCCGCCTCAAGTATTACCTCTATAAGAGGTATGTCTGGTTCCGCTCTGCTTCCCCAGCGATTTGGGGGTGATCCAGTCCAATGCAGAGGGTTTCTCAAAGAGGTTGAGATATACTTTGAGATGCTGCCCCAGGCGTTTCCCACGTACAGAAGTAAAGTAGGTTTTGTGATATCTTTGCTTTCTAAGAGAGCCTTGGCCTGGGAAAACCCTCTATGGGAGACGCAAAAACCTGTTATCTTGAGTTACCCTGAGTTTGTGGCTTCTTTTAAAAGGGTATTTGACGTTCCTGCATGCTCCACTTCTGCTGCCAAGTGCTTCATGTCCATTAAACAGAGTACAAGAACTGTTGCCGATTACGCCATTTAATTCTGTACTCTGGCAGCAGAGGTTGCTTGGAACAATGAGGCCCCTGTGGCTGTTTTTTCTCATGGTCTCTCAGATACCATCAAGGATGAGATAGCAGCCCGATATATATCCACTGAGCTGGAGAAGTTGATCGCTTTGCCATCCTCATTAACTCCACACTAAGAGAAAGACTTCCTTTTAAGTAATGCTTGCGGAAGCCTCCTGTACATTTGTCTCCAAACTTTGCAGTCCCACCCTTGCCTCCCTCACCTCCCATGCCTCCTGGTACCGAGTCGTTCTGTGAAGATGAACCCATGCATTCGGGCTTCACAGGTCTCTCTGCGCATGAGTTCTCTCCTGGTCGCCACAATGCAGTAAGTCATGCTTCCAGAAGGTAGCCAAGGTCCTGTGCACCTCTTCACTCTCCTCCCTGCCGGAGGAGTACCACGATTTTAGCAATGTCTTTGACAAAGGTCAAGCCGTTTGTTTGCCTCCACACCCCCTCGTGGCCGGGTTTACCCTTTGTCATTCTTGGAGGATAGGGCCATGAAGGAGTATGTTGCAGACACACTTTATTGAGGTTTCATCCACAAATCCTCATCTCCTGCTGGTGCTGGTTTCTTCTTTGTGAAGAAGAAGAGTGGTGGACTGAGACCTTGTATTGATTAAAGGGGTCTCAATCGTTTCACCATTAAGAATGCCTATCCGATTCCATTGATTATGGAGTTATTTGACCGCTTCAAGGTAGGAACAGTTTTCACAAAGCTTGATTTGAGATGGGCATACAATCTCCTGAGGATTAAGGAGGGCGACGAGTGGAAAACTGTGTTTAATACTATAACAGGCCATTATGAGTACCTCGTAATGCCTTTTGGCTTTTGTAAATCCCCGGCAGTTTTCCCGGAATTTATTCATGATATCCTTATATTTTCCAAGTCCCTGGAGAGCCACCACACAGATGTCTGTCGTGTGCTTCAGAAACTAAGAGAGAACAATCTCTATTGTAAATTGGAGAAGTGCGAATTCCATTGTGAACAGGTTCAATTCATGGGCTGTAATTTCCACTGCTGGTTTTTCGATGGACCCAGAGAAACTTTCAGAAGTCCTACAGTGGCCCTGACCCATGGGTTTATGTCCTCTGCAGCGTTTTTGTTGGCTTTGCCAACTATTATCAGAAGTTTATTCGTAACTTTTCATCTCTGGTTAAGCCCCTGACTAATATGACCAGAAAGGAAGGTAACCCACAGAGTTGGTCTCCGGAGTCCATTAAGGCCTTTGAGAGTCTCAAGGCTGCCTTTGTTTCTTCTCCTGTGTTGGCACATCCTGATCCTACGTTACCTTTTATCCTTGAGGTTGATGCTTCTGAGACTGGAGTTGGCACCCTTCTGTCTCAACGTCCTACCTCTGAGAGTGCTATGCATCCTTGTGGCTACTTTTCCAAGAAATTGTCACCTGTGGAGTGCAATTACGAGATTGGTGACAAAGAGCTGTTAGCGATCATTTTAGCCCTGAAAGAATGGAGACATCTCCTCAAAGGTACCAGTGTGTCGGTTCTCATTCTTACTGACCATAAGAATCTCACATTCTTGTCTGAGGCTAAACGCCTCTCTCGCAGAAGGGCACGATGGGCTCTTTTCTTGTCAAGTTTCAATTACATTGTCTCATTCTTACCCGGTACTAAGAATGTAAGGGCTGACGCTTTGTCACAACATTTTTCATCCACTTCCAAGATGGACTCGGTTCCGGATCCTGTGATTCCGTCTAATCATGTTCTAGCTATGGTTCGCACCAGTCTCCCTTCTCTTTTGGGTGACAAAATTCTTGCCGCTCAGGTCCATGCTGTTGAGAAACCTTGTGACCGCTGCTTTGTCTCAGAGAGTCTCCGGATTGCCGTGCTCCAGACTTACCATTCTTTCAAGGCTGCTGGGCACCCTGGGAAGAATCAACTCTTTTGAGCCATTTCCCAATAATTCTGGTGGCCTAGTTTATGTGCTGATGTAACCACCTTCATAGCTGCCTGTTCTGTCTGTGCTCAGAGTAAGACTCCACAACACCTTCCAGTGGGCCTCCTACAACCCATACCCAATAGAGAGAGGCCCTTGACCCACCTGTCTATGGATTTTATTGTGGAGTTACCCAACTCCTAGGGCAACACAGTTATCAATATGTTGGTTGACCCGTTCTCGAAAATGTCCCATTGTATTCCACTTAGGAAGTTGCCCATTTCTAAGGAACTGGCTTCCATTTTTGTTCGGGAGATCTTTCGCTTACATGGGCTACCCAAGGTGATTGTCTCGGATAGGAGTAGTCAGTTTGTGTCCCGATTCTGGCGAGCCTTTTGTGCACAGTTAGAAATTCAGCTTGCGTTCTCCTCTGCGTATCACCCGCAGTCTAATGGGGCCGCAGAATGAGCTAATCAGTCCTTCGGGCAATTCCTAAGTTGCTATATTTCTGACCATCATAACAACTGGTCAGACCTCTAACCATGGGCGGAGTTTGCTCACAATAGTGCTTTGAATTCTGCTTCCCGATTGTCCTCATTTATGGCGAACTATGGTTTCCAACCTTCCATGTTGCCTGACTCTGTATTCCTGCGTTAGAGGAGCATCTCAGTGTTCTTCGTTCCACTTGGGCAAAAGTCCAGGAGGCATGCTAATGATAGGTACAGACTCCATGCTGACCGCAGACGCCTGCCTGCGCTTCCTACCAGGGTGGGGACAGGGTCTGGCTGTCATCTCGCAACCTCCGACTTCATGTTCCCACTCTGAAGTTCACACCTCGGTTTATTGGGCCTTTCCGTGTTCTTCGTATGTGTACGTGAAGGTACCGGCGCCAATTAAATACTTTATACCAACTTTCGTATGCGATAGGCTGCAGTCTGAAAGCAATAGTGCTGTTTGCACAATGCCTTTAACTCTAGTTAGTATGCAAAAGAGAGCCGCGCCAATCACTTTAATTTCATCTTATATCCACCTATATCAAACAATGTATTGGATTGCAAAATAAAAAATGAAAACTGAGATAAAAATAAAATGAAAATACTCAAATTGGTGTAAATATAGCTATTTACACCACAAGAGGTGATCCTATCACCCTCTATCTATCTTTATCCCACCTGATTAACAGTGTGAACCTCTAAAGCCCCATACACACGGTCGGACTTTTTCATCAATTTGGTCCGATCGGACAAGGTTGTTGAAAAATCAGACCGTGTGTATGCACCATCGGACAGTGTTCGTCGGTTTGTCCGTCGGACAAAGTCTTATCTCCTGCTGGAATGATTTGCCGTCAACCCGGTCCGATCACACCAAATCCGAGCGTGTGTACGCTTGTCCGACGGACAAAGTGCTACGCATGCTCAGAAGAAATTCTGTGACGGAAGCGCTCGGTCAGGTAAAACTACCTTTCCTAATCGACACAGCACATTCGTCACGCTGCAATGTTAAAATGTCTTTAATGCAGCGCATTCTCTTTTTCTTTACAATGCAACAAGAATGACATGTTTTAGCTGCTCCTATTCACCCGCACTTCTCACAAACTTACTTCTTTATTACTTTGCAGCATTTATACACTACATGTTTATTTTTACTCTGAACGGAAAAGAATCTTTGTTATTTTTTTACCATGATTTGTTTTTTTTTTTTTTTTTTTGGGGAATACAAATTTGAATGTTTTTTTTTTTTTTTTTTTTGGAGGGGGGTTGTGTGTCTCAAATTACCAAAAACACATTATTTACATTTGTATTTCTTGCTTAAATTTACTAGGAGGTTGTTTGTTGTTGTTGCCCCTTGTTAATTCTACTTTAGGATTAGTGAAATGTACCAGCCTACTCAAAGAAAAACTGTCATTGTAGCAAAGTAAAACACAATAGTCAATGATTATTTCAAATCAAAAAAACCTTTATTTAGGTCACACCAACAAACCAAAGAGGAACGCAGCCATGGTGAAACTTGGGGAATTTGCAAAGTCTTGGCCCCCCACGGCAACCATCATTGTCCAAGCGTAGAAAATTGGGGGCCTGAGGAGTGCGTATATTAAGGGGAGTGCAATCTGGTCGTGAAGTCCAAAGTATCCGGAACTGCAGCAGATGCCATCTAGGTCCCCAGGCTCTGGTACTACAAGAGGCTCCATCTTCTCTCACACCAGACTGATTGCAGGTCGTCACTCTCAGGTCTTCCTTCCACGCTTCCTTCCACGCTGTGGCTGTCGTGCTGGTGGGGTGGCAGAAGGAGGAGGAGGAGGAGGAGGAGGTGGAGCATGGTAGCTATGGCAAACATGTGTGACTGGGGTCATCTCCCCAGCCCTACCCTTATTTAGGACATGGAGGATGAGCCCCTCACACATGTTGCGTTGCCTCACCTCCATACCCATCATTTTTGTGACAACCACCGAGCCAAAGGTCTCCTCGTCGGCGGGTGTGGCATGTAGGGAGGCTGAAGCCTCTCTGATCATGCGGAGCGCTGACTGTGCCGCATAACCCCCCCTTCTCGCCCCTTTTGTAGGGAAGGCGGAGGAGAGGGATTTGGGAGTCAGTCAGGCTCCGCGGCCTAGCCCCCTCTTGGCTGCCACTACCCAGCTGGTGGCTGCCACTAACCCCTGCCTCCTCCTGACTGCCACCTTCCACAGCCACCTCCTGGCTGAGGTCTTCCTGTGTAGGAAAAAGGGACATAGTTTCAGTTATTTGTTCATCAAACACACACAATTCTCATCTAGTGACTGGTGCAAAATGTTTACAAATAGAAAACCATACAATTCTCAGCCCAGCAGTTTAGATTCTGGCCCCAAATGTCTCCCACACCACTGTCTGTTGATATGTCAATCACGTTAGGAACTAAGCAATTGGCGATCCTGAATTAAGTGAACATCATTCATTATTCCCATAAATGGTAACAAAACTACTATACCTGGAACAAGCTGGGCTCCTCCACCTCTTCCAGACTGGAAGGCCCAGGTTGCTCCTCGGAAGCCTCATCAGGGGTGGGCTGTGCGCAAGGAAGCGTGGAAGGAGGAGTTGAGGTTGGCTCCGTGACATCAGCCTGGTCCTTCAGAAAATGGAGACTCTGATAGTACCAGAGCTTGGGGACATAGACCTCATCTGCTGAAGTTGCAGTTTCCTCAGACTTCACGACCTTCTTCCTCTCCCTGATATACGCACTCCTCAGGCTGCCAATTTTCTTTCTAATATCAACAGTTGCCGTGGGGAACCTTGGCTTGACAAATTCCACAAGTTCCTCCAGGGCTGCGTGCCTCTTTGGTTTGTTGGTGTAATGTGGGTGTATACCCTGCCACAATATGGGAAAATCCCTGTATTTGGCAATGAAGAGGGGGAGAAAACTCATGTCGTTGAATCCCTTCATATCAATCTCTGCAAGACACAACAACACACCAAACCCTATAAATTATGTCAGGCTAAACTCTCCTAATCTTCTCCATAAAGAAGCCTCAAGTTCAAATCAGTCTAGGCTAGTTATGTACCAACGTTAAATTGTACCTTCGTTTGTAGCGATCGTCTCGTGTGAGTTTTCTCTCCCCTCGTCTCCCAGATCGTGGCTACGACACAGGCGTGTGACGTTTTATATACACTGCGCATGCTTCAAACTCCGCCCGCCCCTGACGATCTTTCTCGTCTATTCCCCACCCCTTCTCTTTACGGCGTAGTGGGGAGAGCACATGGCGGGGACACAGCAGGTGCGCCACAAATATCCCACCAACGAGGAGGAGGACGAGGAAAGTCCGGAGGCAGAAACGTCCCGATCCCGGAACCTGAAATTCAAGGCCTCCAATATGTCATTTGGAGAAATGTTGGAGATGGTGGACATATTAAAGAGGAGCGACTATGATGGGAAGTATGGGCCTTACCTCAACCCCAATGTCCGCAAGGCCAAGATCATGTCTAAAGTTGTGAGAAGGCTGTACAATAATTTTGGGGTACAACGATCCAAGGAGCAACTCAGGAAACGCTGGTCAGACCTGAAACTGAGGGAGGCCGATCAGTACAGAAAGATCAAGAGAATTCTTCAAAAAAGTAAGTAGTTGTGTTTTGTGTTTGATTTCTTGCTTGCATACTGCTCCATTGTGTTTGGATTTTTACCAAGTTGTACATTCCAAAATGGCCACTTTCAGGTTCGTCTGTGCATTCGATCGTACTCAGCCTCGATCTTTCTGCCACTGTCATGGTCGTGTGTGTGTGCATTCGATCGTACGCAACCTCGATCGTTCGGCCACTTATAATACGATGTTTGGTGTTTTTTTTGGGGAAAGGAAGTTTGTTCTCACTAGAAATGTCATCAAGAATGTAAAGCCAATTTATTCAATGTAAAGGAGAGGTCACTCAGTAGCTGTTTACCCATCTGGACTCTAGAGCACTAGTGCTGGGACACCCAAACCCCCTTTTTATTATGCTTTTCCACACATGTGCTCCAGTGGATACTAGAGGGGGGTCTCCATCACACAAACTTCTACCAAAAAGCTAGTCAGTTTAGCACCTTTACAAAGTGACTTCATTCATGTAGTTGACATTTGTAACTGGCCAAACTAAAATAGTGTCCGTCACTTTCAAGCAATGTTTGTCATTTCCTATTTCTGCCCTCAATAGCTTGTGTTGCTAAATCTTCCTTTTGGACATTCTCATAGGGGAGCGAAAACTTGTGCCGTCTGAGGAAACCCCCAAACCAACACCTACCAAAAAAGGGGAAAGAGCAGAGGCAGAGGAGGAGGAGGAGGAGGAGGAAGGAGAGATCATCGAACTTGGAGAAATTGTCACCACAACAGGTGAGTGTGGGAGAACACAGCTACTGGTAAGCTAATCCATGTATGGCTGCCTCATTTCCAACACCCCATTTTTGTTTGTTTGTGGTTTTTAGGTGACGTGGATGTTGTGGAAGAAAAATCGCACTTTACCACAGAGAGTGCCCACGTACTCATCGGAGAGATAATGGTCTGCAATAGAGATCTAGATTACATAAAGCAAAACATCAATGATGTTCAACAAAAATTGAAGAACATCATTGATATTTTAGGAAAAATATGAAAACGCACCAAGTAATTAACACACATTTGTGCCAGCTTCAGAACACATTTGCAACTTAAAAACTGTCTGAAATTTGGAACATGCACACATTGTGTCCACATGTGCTAGCTCCCACCATGGTGGATGAATGGCAACGTTTTTTTGGGGGTGCAAACACTTTACGAACTACGAAAGTGGTTGTGGTGAAGGGGTTGCACCCCCAAAAAACGTCCATTCATCCCCATGATGGAAAATGGCACTTTTGAAGCTTCTAGGCATGTGTTTTACCATCTAATGACCATTTTCAGTCCCAAATTGTGTGCATGTTCCAAATTTCCACTTTTCGGGGGTGACCCCCCCATGTGATGAAGGCAAGATCAAACACACTTTGAACATATAGTCATGTCTGATCTTGTCTTCACTTTACAAAGTTGAACTTTCCAAGTTCCTAGGTTCTGTTTTGCTCCATGCCTGGTTTTACCAATTGCGGAATGTTTGTAAACAATGTTGTAAATAACCAAGATGTTGTCAGTTTTGGCGTGAACATTGTAAACGCACTTGGGAATGTTTTCCTAGTAAACTTTTATTTTTCTAAATGTGTGGCTTCCTTATTTAAAAAACACAATGCATTATGTATGTAAAATGAAAAGGATATGGGGGGCAATGGGTGTTATTTACTAAAGGCAAATCCACTTTGCACTACAATTTTCTTTCCCGGGGAACTTTTTCAATGCACTTGTAGAGCATAGCGGATTTGACTTATGTAAATGACACCCACAGTGCTTTGTACGAAAACACGGAGCACAGCATTTTGGAGAATACACACATGTCAGACCTGGTGATGAAAAGGAGTATTTTGGGTGTCAGTTATGCAGTACAAACCTTCTCTAGACCAAAGATTAGGTAGCAAACACACAACATGAGAATAATCTTTTTGGGAAGAAGAGACTGTTACCTCCTTTTGCCCAGAAAGTGCATTCCCACTGTCGAAGGCAAAGGGAAAAAATGTCAAAGTAAAATAAGCTAAAAAGAAGACTGAAATGACATGAAATCATAGGTTGGTTAAAAGATCAGATTTATTAAAAAATGCCTCTCACACATCGTCAGGCAGAGCAATGGCCCCCCTACCCACAAAGTACTGCATATATTGGTCCCGGACCACACGGGCATTTAGAGGGGGCAAGCCTGGACGTGCCACTCGAAGGGCTGTGAGTTCGGCATTTGGAGGGCCCTCCACATCTGGGCCAACGGCCACCACATAGTTCCTGTTATGTCTTTTGAGGAAGTTGTGCAATATGCAACAGGCAAGAACTATGTGGTTCAGTTTGTATTCCGCCAAGTTAAATGCCGTCAGGAACAGGCGGAAGCGGCTGGCCAGGATGCCAAAAGCGTTCTCCACAACTCTTCTGGCTCTGGACAGCCTGTAGTTGAAGACCCTCTGGTCCGGGGTGAGGGTCCTCATCGGGAACGGCCTCATCACATGGGGAGTCAACGCAAACGCTTCATCTGCGACAAAGACGAAGGGGAGTCCTTCGGCATTCTCCTCTGGAGGTGGCAAGCACAGACTGCCACTTTGGAGACGCCAGTAGAACTCCGTGTGCGTAATGGCCCCACCATCCGATATCCGGCCGTTCATCCCCACGTCCACATACATAAACTCGTATGTTGCCGACACCACCGCCAACATCACTACACTATTAAACCCTTTATAATTATAATAGTAGGACCCCGAGTTGGGCGGTGGGACGATGCGGACGTGTTTCCCATCAATTGCCCCTCCGCAGTTAGGAAAGTCCCAACGGCTGGCAAAGTGGGAGGCCACAGTCTGCCATTCCTGTGGCGTGGAAGGGAACTGTGGAGTGAAACAAGAAAAAAAAATTAGTCACTTTGCACCTAAACATTGCAAGCAGATTAGACAATCAACATCTTGGAACAAGAGCATTGTCTAAAATTGGAGGCTGGAAAGTATTTGCACAGAAAAGTAGAGGCTCCCCTTCACAGATTACTCACCCCCCCATCAATCCCCCCACTTCTGATGGGCCATTGGCAATAACTAGGGGTTTTGGGGGGGGGTGGTGGACAGCTAACCCTCTGCACTTCATTGATTGGCAAATGGCTCAATAATGTGGGCTAGTTTGGCCAGACCCTCTGTACTTAACACTATTGGCAGGCCACAGGAAAGATCAAATAACATTTCACGGCCCCCCCCCCCCCCCCCCCCCCCCAAAAAAGGCAGGCACAGTGTGACATTATTAAATTACCAAGCAAGCTAATAGGAGGGAAAGAAGACAAAAAAATAGGAAATGGAATGTATGGAGGCAGTCCCTTGCACTACATGCTTTGCTGAATTCATCCCTAAAGATGCGCACTATAAAGAGGTAGGTATATAGTGTGTATGGACCTTGGGAAAGCCAGCAGATAAAGGATTGGTACCATCTGACAGAGCAGTTGGGGGAGGGGGTTCCTAATGAGTTTGCCCCCCCCCCCCCACCAAAAGAACAAAAAAAGGGGGCTCTACATGAAGTAAACCACACAGCAAACATTTGTGCATATTTTAGGGGGTGTTTTGGGGCAAACAATACTATGCAGCAGACAAAAGACATTGCTTAAGTGACTAGGCCATAGGTGTCTATTGGGGCAGAAGAGCATGCTGGGGAGGTAAGTGAAGGGAAAAATGCATGAAGGAGAAAAGGGGCACAGCATATTAGAGCATATTGCAATCATGGTAATTAGGGAAGGAGGTCAAAAATAGAAGACATTAGCAAACAGAGCATACATAGAAGGGACTAGTAAAGTAGAAATGTTACCTTAATATAGTCCTCCTGCAGGACCTGAATGATGGCAGAACAGGTCTCTGGAATAATGAGTCCCAGGGCCTGGGGAGAGATACCTGAAGAGAACTTCAAATCCTGAAGACTTCTCCCTGTCGCCAAGTACCTCAACGTGGCAACAAGCCTCTGCTCCGGAGTAATGGCTTGTCTCATGCAGGTATCCTGCCGGCTGATAAAGGGGGTCAGCAAAGCCAAAAGACGGTGAAAATCGGGGTCCGTCATCCTGAGAAAGTTCCTGAAATCATCAGGATTATTCTCCCGGATCTCACGAAGCAAAGGCATGTGCGAGAACTGGTCACGCTGAAGCAACCAATTCTTGGTCCACATACTCCTCGTCACTCTGTTCATGGACGGGTCTTGGGTCAAAGCTAAAAGCCCGACACCAATTCCGCGTACAGCACGAACTCGGCGACGAGTACGCACGGGAAACATCGCTCAGAAGGTCACAAAAGGTCGGCTGGTCAGAACGGACAAACAGAAAGCACCGATAAACAGCAAGGCCTGAAAGAACGAAGTGAATACCAGCAACGAGCAGACAATAAGCAGTGCAAATCAAAGCGTCCTATATCAAGATATAGGCCGCAATGACCAACAAATGCGAACTGACTACACGCACTAATAAACAGATACGCACGACAAGCACAAACTGAAGAGCAGTAACGATCTGAGTCAGAAAACTGAGAAGCGCGAATCTTAAGTCACCAAACTTCCACTAACTCTCGATAAACACGGGATCAGCAGAAGGAGCCCAACGGGTGCCTGACGTGGTGCTGAACTTCCCTTTTCTAATCTCGTGGACGACGACTTACGTCACGACGTTCTTCCGGACCGGATATTCCGACAACTTTGTCCGACCGTGTGTACGCAACGCCAACATCGGACAAAGTACGTCGGACAAAGTCCGACGGACCTGGTCCGCGGATTGTCCGAGCGTGTGTATGGGGCTTAATAGTGCTAGTGATATCAAACAAACGTAAAATTAAATAAAATTATGTAAATGTATAATTTAAATGTGAATATACCCCTATTTTGAGTACCCTTAATGTACCATTAGATCATTTATTGTGTCCTGCCCCTAGGCATATATCCTTATTCCGTGTAAATAAAACAATAAAGATGTATCTGTGAAAACAATCCTGAAGGAAAAAATAATAAAATAATAATAAAATGCCACAATTCCTATGTGCCAACAAATAATATAAAGTCTGTGAACTTTCTAAAGCGAAAAAAATGCGCCACTTTCACTTTGTGTGCCCAGAAATTGTTGTTCCCACTGGTGACACTGCTTGTGATTATATATTCTGGTGCTTGCAAAAGCCACCCCAACTGTGAATCCACCACCACTAAAAAATGGCCACTCACCAGAACCAGGTGAGTTTTGAACCTTTGGTTTAGATAACCACTCCTTGCTTTGGTCACTCTCATCTGTTTACTTGTGAAGTCCAAGCTGTTTAATCTGGGCAGCCTCCGCTCTCAAGAAAAATAAAATGCTCCCATAGTGTAATATGTCAAGATAAATTTATTGCCAAACAGTAAAAAACAAAGAAGTTTACACTCACATATGCCTGTGCCCTCAGGCCGGTACTGAGCCTCTCCAGCCACGTGTGTAGGGACCTTGGAATCGGCGTGTTGATTGTTTGCATCCCTCGCCTCACTGCCGCTCAAACCGGAAGTGGCGTTGTGTCACGTGTTTACCCAGCAGCTTCTACGCGTTTTGCAAATTATCTATGCTTGATCAGGAAGCTGCTGGGTTATGTTTCTGGTATGTTTATATAATCCCTCTTCATGCCCTTGCTTATTACCACTAATTACATTCTATTTGTGTTCGACCGCTGCGCCAGAAGTGTGTCAGTCGCCATCTTTGTTTACCTTCCGCCGTTACGCCGGAAGTGTGGTAGCCGCCATCTTTGTTTACCTATTCAATCCTGTAAATAGAAGGGGAGTTGGGACTTTAAATGAAGCACCATGAGGTGCCTCCATCCCGGTAATGGATGAGAACAGAGGGGATTTGGGACTTTAAATGAAGCAATTGAATAGTGGAGATAAATTACAATATAAGTTATTTATTAAGTAGCATTGATCTAATGATATAATTTATTTCATATATATACAAAGAGCGTGCATGCAAACTGGGTAGAGAGTACATGCATGACAACACATGATCAGAATAATTGAAAAAATAGCATGCGCCTGCCAATAGCAACATATCCAATGCTGGCACATGCATCCACATGGTATATGTACATCCACCCAAGGTATTTAAACAACATTATAAAATGTATAATATATAGAGTATATAGAGTATATCAGTAAAAGATGGATAAATATCGATCCGTATGGAGTATATCTGCAGCATCAGGTAAAGCTCTACGCGTTTCGTGGGTTTTCCCACTCGTCAGGAGCAGATGCGACAGACATTCCTATGGAATATATAAATATAATAAGATGTAAAAAACTTTTTTTATTCTAGAGAAAATAATTCTCAGACATATTTAATGTGTGTATAAATGGTTAGCAAGACACACTCACCAACCCAGACAGCAAATGTAGCGTGGGGAAGCTGGCGTAGGGTTGGCCGAGAGCATAACCCCACCCAGGGAGCTGAGGCGGCATAATCCAGGGATGCAGCACTGGACGGTATAAGAGTGTGCAAGGTGTAGCAGAAATCTCCATATAGCAAAGAATATGGTGTAAGCTTGATGAAGCGGAGGTGTCTGGAAACGAAATATTGAATTTGTGTAAAATTATAACAATATTGTGTTATGAGTAATAGTAGTGATCATTTTAAGTGAACACAGTGTGGCTTCTAATTAAGTGAATACGAAAGTAAGAGTGGTGCCAAGGAATATTATGCCGCGTACACACGTTCGGACTTTGTCCACCGGACCTAGTCCGGCGGGACTTCCCCACACACGCTCGGACTTCCGAGCGTGTGACTTGCCCACACACGCCCGGACCTCTCCGGCGGACAATCCGCTGGACAAAGTCCGCGGGACTTTTGAAAATGAACGGACTTGCCCACACACGGAGCAGTCCTTCATTTATAACGTAACTGCAGGTAGACAGAGCTAGCGAAGGCAGTGAATGCCGCCGCGCTAGCCCCGTCACCTGGCATGGATTTAAAGGGACTCCCCACGCCGAAAAAACGGCGTGGGGGTCCCCCCCAAATCCATCTCAGACCCTTATCCGAGCACGCAGCCCGGCAGGCCAGGAAAGGGGTGGGGACGAGCAAGCGCCCCCCCCTCCTGAGCCATACCAGGCCGCGTGCTCTAAACATGGGGGGTGCCCTGGGGAAAGGGGGGCCGTGCGGCCCCCCCACCCCAAAGCACCTTGTCCCCATGTTGATGAGGACAAGGGCCTCTTCCCGACAACCCTGGCCGTTGGTTGTCGGGGTCTGCGGGCGGGGGCTTATCGGAATCTGGGAGCCCCCTTTTATAAGGGGGCCCTCAGATCCCGGCCCCCCACCCTATGTAAATGAGTATGGGGTACAATGTACCCCTACCCATTCACCTAAGGTGTAAAATGTAAAGTAAAAAAACACACAATTTTGAAAAAATATTTTATTGCACTGCTCCGGGGTCTTCTTCCGTCTTGGGGGTCTTCTCGCCGGACTCCTCCGCCATTTACCTAGATCTTTTATCGAGCGGAGGAGGCCGGCTACCTTCTTCGTTGTCGACGCCGTCATCTGGGGGTCTCGATCCGCCTTCGGGGGTCTTCCGGGGTCTTCCGCTTTCTTCTTCTTCTTCTTCCAATGTTGACCCGTCGCTCTCTCTGGCCGGAATGCCAGAGCCGCACTGTGCTGGGACTTATATAGGGACAAGGGGACAGGGTCACATGCTCATGTCACATGGTGATCCCGCCCCCCTGTGATGTCACAGTCCCAGCATCCTCCGGGAGGGATGCCCACACACGAGGGGATTGTCCGGTGGACTTGAGTCCAGCGGACAATCCCGCGGGATAGTCCCTTTGTGTGTATGCGGCATTAGAGTACCTGTGTCTGAAATATTACACAGGTACATGGATCTATAAAAGTGTAAAGGACCTGAAAAAGAAATACCAAGTGAAAAAAAACAAACATGTGTTGAACTCAAAGAGTAGGACACCAAAGAGGAAAAGAGAGGAAAATGGAAGGGTTTAAACCAGAGAAGGAAGCCTACCTCAATGCTGCATCAAAGCACCCCCAGCAGATGATTATAACTGGTGTGCGGGAACCCCAGAGGGAGACCGGTCATATGAACAGCTTACCTCAGGGGAAATGAATATATGCTGCCAACGCCACGCAATGAGCCAATGGGGGAGAAAAAGCCGCACCTGAACTGAGTGAGCACTCAGTAGCCGGCACAGGGATTCCCCCATACAGGCCCAAGAGATGTTATGACTGAGCGCCGGCGTAATGACGTCATAACTGACGTCATACGCACGGCGTAAGTGCCGTCACACATGCAGCGCGACAGACGTGGTGCCGATGCGCGAAGGGGCACCCGCCCGATCCTCCCAGACACACTAGGTGCCGGCGGAGGAGGGGGGGGGTCCACTGAGCGCATCGCAGCTCCTGAGATGAAGAAAGACCGCAGAGTGAGTGTGTCTTGCTAACCATTTATACACACATTAAATATGTCTGAGAATTATTTTCTCTAGAATAAAAAGTTTTTTACATCTTATTATATATTTTTTTTTTTTTTAAATATCTGTTTATTGATTTACAGAAAAAAAACAGAGCAAACAACAAAAAATAAAAATAAAAAAAGCACAAATAAACATTTAAGCATACAATGGTCTTACATGGCAACAATGTGGTCCCTGTGGGGACCTCGTTACAGTTATGTCATTTATATATAGCAGGCATATATCATATAATATGAATGTTTGTACAGCACCTCATTTCCCAGGGTCACAGGATATTGTAATTTAACATGTGTACATAATGGTACAATATCTGATATAGTCATTGTGTAGTCGGCACCCAGTTGAGATCTATTTTGTGGAGGGACTACTAGGAGGCCTCCGAAGCAGAGGAGGAATCTGCCAACCATTTGGACCAGACTTTGTCATATTTGTTGGGGCAACCTCTATTGGCGTATATGTCTTTATATAGAGGTAGGCTATTGTTGAGTTGTTTCCACAGGGAGAGAGGAGGGGGGGTTGGTTTGCGCCAGCTAAGAGCGATGGCTTTGCGGGCATAAAACAGTAGGAGTCCCACAAGCGTGCGTCCCGCCACCGTAGGGATTAGTTGCTCAATCAGGCCTAGTATGCAGATTGCCATTGAGTGTTGCAATGGTACAGAGGTAATCTGCGCGATAAAGTCCAAGATCTCTTTCCAGTAACTGGTAATTGCTGTGCAGGTCCAGAAGATATGGGTGAAATCCCCAGGAATCACACCACATCTCCAGCACCCGGGAGGGGAGTCAGGGTTCATTTTGTGTAGTCTGTGGGGGGTAAAGTACACCCGGTGAACGATCTTGAACTGGATCAGGCGGTCCCTCAGAGAGACCAGGGAGTTAAGAGGGAAGTCCCGTATGTCGTCCCAGTCGTCGTTGTCAAGATCAGGGATGTCATGGGACCATTTAGTTCTTAGCTTTTCCAACGCCGGGAGAGAGGTGAAGATCAAATGAGAGTACAGTTGAGAGGTGGGCTTTTTAGCACAGTCTGATCTAAGGAGGTCCTCAAGTGAGGACTGAATCAGTTGAGGAGGTGAGTTGGAGAATTGGCAACCGAAGGCATGGGTGAGCTGATGGTATCGAAAAAAATAGGATCGTGGTACATTGAAGTCAGAATTTAGTTTGGAAAGCGGAACTAGGGATTGGTTGGAGACAATACATCTTATTATATTTATATATTCCATAGGAATGTCTGTCGCATCTGCTCCTGACGAGTGGGAAAACCCACGAAACGCGTAGAGATTTACGAAACCCACGAAACGCGAGTGACTGTCGGAAGCCGGGAAACGGCCACAAACAGAGCGTCCTACACGGCCATTTGGCCTCCTTAGCATTTGGTGTTAGTCCAACTAAAGGACACGAAGTGGCCATCACGATCTTGGTCCGCAACAACTAAACGGTACTGGCAATTGATACCCAGACTGAAGGGATCGGAATCCCCGTCATCTCATCCACACAAGGAAGACGTCAGCTGGGTAATGTTATAAGCTCACAAGTCTATCTTACCTTTTTTCATTTTTGACTGTCGGAGGATTTAAAAAGTCTGTATCAATTGACTTTGATTTCACTAAATATGATCAGTTAACTGCCATCTGCTACAGAACTTTGTTTGGATACACTGAACTGTTGACATAATAGATCTAGCTGATTCAGGATATTTCTCTGTGTTTGAATGGTCAGCACCAAGTTCACAGCAGGGCTGTGCTCCGCAAAATTTAGCTTGAAAAACCGTAATCTTTATTTAAGGCTTTTTCTGGTGTTAAGCAGTTGCACAAGGACAGCTGAAACCAACATATGGCTAATGGTCCAGTTTATTTAAACCGAACCCAACAAGGACTTTCTCTCTACACGGAAACCCAAACCTCTTCTAGCCAGGATGTTTAATCCCAGTCTACCTTAATAGAACCCGTTTTCATGCTTTTGGTGTCAGCAGGCATGTCATGTTGACTAGCTACAATCAATAAATTAGCGCAGCCTCTCCAATCAATTAAACTGCCTCTAACAATAGCTCCACTAGTGCCTAAATCATTACAATCGGAATATCCCAAAGCCACTTGACTTTATTGGCATTATCTGAATATTTATATTAATAACTATTTGACACTCCTTTTGTTTGATTCTTTTTCACTGCTCAGCAACACGTGTTGCTTTATATGTTGTCTACATGGTGTCCAGTATACGTCTTGTCTAGTGTTGTCCTTACCTGTTGGTTATAGATATCCAGGTGTCTGGAATCTTATTATATGGGAAATACACAAGCGTTGTTTATAAATAATAAATTTACCTTTTGACTCAAAGAATTACTTTGTTGCGATCTATGTTTGTTTCCATATAGTAGCCTCTTTTTCTGGGCCCGTCTCCATAGGACCCAGTAACCCTCCCCCTTTTTCCCTAATATGATAAGGCTACGGCAACAAACAAACTGCAAACTAGGTTTTTGATCGATGGCCGTAACATTTTTTCAATCGGCCAATTTGACCTTACCCCGCCAATTTTCCCCTCCACTTTCCGTTCCCCATTCCCTCATCGTCTTTTTGCTCCGGTATTAGCATGAAAGAGAAAAAATGACACAAACTAACATTGCGCAGCATTTCCCACTAATAAAAATTATAGAATGCCTAGGTGTTCCTTTCACTCACATTTACCCAAAAGGGTTAAGGCGCATATAATTGGAAAGGTCAGGCTCCTTTTGCAGGGCTGTTAGCCCTTCTCCTCCTCGCTCAGTCCGTGCTTCCACACAGCGTCACTCAGGCTCCTCCTTCCCGACGCGTATCGTCACAGGTCACGTGACTTTCTCAAGGGATCCTTTATGCTAATACCGGAGCAAGTTTAAAACGAAAAGTAGTGAAGACATCAAAAGGGAAGTTTATTCATTTCTTTATTTATTTGCTTTCCAAATTCATTCATTTATTCTTGACTGAAGCAAGGTTAAAAAACAGGATTTTTTTGATATTTTTCGCTAGTGGATTAATGCACTATTTATTAGCCATTCAGTTCTCATAGCATTTGTGATATTTGATAAATGTATGGGGCGGCTATAATACCGGAGTAATATCTGCACCAGCACTTTATGTATTGCACTAACACTTTATTGGAACATTATCTACATTTACACCATTTATTAATTATAAGTTGGATGAATATATTTATTTTGCACCATATGGATTTTAAAGGAACAGTTTTTCACAATAACTGCGGAGTTTATTTATTTTAATTGAGCATGCAATTAATGAGTTGATTTATTTATTTATTTATTTCATTTATTGTCACATCACAGCAATTGGTATCTAATTAGCACTGGATTGATACCGGTGGTGAAATCAGTGCATTGTTTTAACATTTGCACATTTATTTATTCATTGGAGCACGGCATTTTATTTATTGAGCACAGAATTGGAACATATTTATTTAATTCACTCAAGATCTATATAGATTAAGGTTGATCTGGGCACTATTTTTTACATTGATTGTAAGTCCTTTATATATACTTTTAAGTGTAGGTTACATGGAGCAGCATATCATTTAGCTATCTTATCTATTTATTTCTTTGGTTTTATATTTTATATTTTTAAATAACAGAGCTTTAGCATTTTATATACATATATAGAATATATGTTAAAAATATATATTGAAAAAACATATATTAAAAACATATATTAAAAACATACATTAAAAAACTCTCATGCTTCTCAATGTATATGTATACACACACTGTGAAGATTGTTCACATGGGTGCCTGAGGTACAACATGGGGAGTGTAAGCAATGAAAATAAGAAGAATTGGAATGGTATGGATTATTTTGTTTTGATTATTTTTATTGTTTTTATGAGTTATGAATTTACTGTTAGTGAACTAACATGAGGGAAGGCAGAATAATACACCACGATACTATCAGTATGGAGTTTGGTAAGTAATGGGTAAAAAAGGGACAGAATAGGACCACTTAGAAAATTGGTTATTAAAAAGATTATTATTATATAGCTATTATAAAGAAAGGGGGGAGCTATTATAAAGAGGGGCTCGTGTTTCATATAACTTAAAAAGAAAGAAACGAGAAACATACTGGTGAAAGAATTGAACAAAAAAAAAGGGAATAATGGAACTTGAGACTGCTCACCTCTATCTCCTCGTTCAAGCCCCCAGGGGCCAGAGAGTCCAAAATGTAAATCCAATACGTTTCCCTCTGACAGAGGCGTTTTGAAACGATCTGCCAGGTGGAGCGTACCAGAAATGGACTCAATGATCCAGACCCTGAGACCCGACGAGGAATGGTCATGTTTTTTGAGAAAGTGCAGGGGAATACTGTGTGTGTCGTCTTCTGCCTCTACGAGACGGCGGTGCTCCCCGAACCTTTTCCTCAAAGTGCGTATGGTTCTTCCGACATAATGCAACCCACACGGGCAGATTAGGCAGTACACTGCAAACTATGTAGAACAGTTAAAAAAGTTACTAATCTGGTACACCTTGCCTTTATTTGTAAAATCTTTTTGGCCATGCTTCACGTGCTTGCATGTCAAGCATAGCTTCTTGCCGCACTGATACATGCCAACTAGGGGATTAAGACTTGACAGTGCTGTTGTAGGTCCCTGTTGGGATGTAAATTTGCTGGGTGCTACCAGATTTTTTAAATTTCTTGTTTTTCTATATGTAAATTTGGGTTTTGTTGTAATGATGGATTTTAACTGAGGATCCTGGTGTAGAATGGACAAATGTTTACCCAGAATTTGTTCCATTGCCTTATATTGAGAATGGTACTGAGTCACAAATCTAACGGGTTGAATTCTTGGCTGCTCATCAATCCTTGTGGGTGCCCTGTGTTCTGTCAGATAGAATTCAAAAGCTTCCTCGACAAGTTTTGGGGGAAATGCCTTTTCAATTAATTTTTGTTTTAACAAGTGTCCTTCCGTGACATAATCCGAATCTCTGGTGCAGTTCCTGCGCAACTGACAAAATTGACTTTTGGGAATATTGGAAAGCACTGAATTAAATCACAGGGCTAAATCCCAAAAACAGTAAAAATCTTCAATTTATCTTCTCATATTCTGTCCACAGAGGAAGCTTCTATCTTGCAACAAGGTCTTAATTTTGCTCCCACATCCTTACCCAATTCATTTAGACTTTTCAAAGATTTGCATATCTTCATTCACAACCTCACCCTCAAACGCTATTATAATTAGAGTTGAGCGGACACCTGGATGTTCAGGTTCGGCGGGTTCGGCCGAACTTCGGAAAAAAGTCCGGGTTCGGGACCGAACTTGACCCGAACTTGACCCCGAACTCCGAACCCGAACTCCGAACCCCATTGAAGTCAATGGGACCTGGACTTTTGAACACTAAAATGGCTGTAAAAAAGTCATGGAAAGGGCTAGAGGGCTGCAAATGGCAACAAAATGTTGTTAAGAGCATGGCAAGTGATCTGCAAACAAATGTGGATAGGGAAATAACTTAAAATAACATAAAAAAATTAAAAAATTAAAATAAAATGCTGGAGGCCCCCTTCTCAGCAGAAGAGGTACAGGAAGTCATTAAGAACCTCAGAAACTCAACGGCACGATGCCGCACATATGGTGGGAATACCCCAGAATACTCACTTTCTGGCAAAAATTATTCAATTTAATGGATAAGATAGTGGGAAAATAAAATACTTGGAAATTAAAAAAAATGAAAAAATTATAATCTTGACCTAGGAGGACGAAATTCAAATGGAGTAGGAGGTGAGGTGGCGGTGGATGTGGCGGTGTAGGTGGAAGCGGCGGTGGAGGAGGACGAGGTAGCCAACACTGGTTAAAAAATACAATGGCTGGGTAAGGCTAGTGGTGAATGATGTGTCGAATTCTGTCCCCCGTCGCATAGTGTCCGCCCTGTACTGCGCTTGCTCAGTACGTAGGACAAGGGGATTTCGAAACTCTCCGAAGACGATGCACAGTGACTCCAGGTTCAAGCCACATCATCCGAGGTTGAAGCCTAGCCAAGCGAGCCCGTGAGGGGCCTTGTTACTATGTGCTACCGTATGTCCACTTGGATGGTCGGGCTTGAACCTGCACTCACTGCGCAGGCAACGTTCATCTTTGGAGATTTTGTGAATCTCCTTGTCCTCCGTACTGCGCAAGCACTGCACCTGCGCAGTAAGTGGCCGGACACTATCCGATAGCAAGACAGTTTTCGTCAGAACACCGGTATATGTGTCTATTCTGCACAAGGTACGGCCAAGTCCTGTGGGATCCATGCCTGGTTCATTTTAATGAACGTGAGCTTGTCCACATTGGCTCTGGACAGGCGGCTGCGCTTGTCTGTGATAACGCCCCCTGCCGTGCTAAATACACGTTTAGATAATACACTGGCGGCAGGGCAGGCCAGGACCTCCAAGGCGTAAAGGGCAAGCCCAGGCCACGTGCCCAATTTGGAAACCCAGAAGTTGAAGGGGGCAGACCCGTCATGCAGTACGTGTAGGCGTGTGCACACATACTGCTCCACCATGTTGGTGAAACAAAAAAAGGGGTTTGAAATGTTATTTTAGCTTTCCTGGGGGCTGCCAATAGTGTTAAGTAAGGAGGGTCTGGCCAAACTAGCACACATTATTGAGCCATTTGGCAATCAATGAAGTGCAGAGGGTTACCTGTCCAACCCCCCCCCCCCCCAAAACCCTAGTTATTGGCAATGGCCCATCAGAAGTGGGGGGATTGATGGGGGGTGATTAATCTGTGAAGGGGAGCCTCTACTTTTCTGTGCAAATACTTTCCAGCCTCAAATTTTAAAGAATGCTCTTGTTCCAAGATGTTGATTGTCTAATCTGCTTGCAATGTTTATGTGCAAAGTGACTAATATTTTTTTCTTGTTTCACTCCACAGTTCCCTTCCACGCCACAGGAATGGCAGACTGTGGCCTCCCACTTTGCCAGCCGTTAGGACTTTCCTAACTGCGGAGGGGCAATTGATGGGAAACACGTCCGCATCGTCCCACCGCCCAACTCGGGGTCCTACTATTATAATTATAAAGCCCCATACACACGGTCGGACAATCCGCGGACCAGGTCCGTCGGATTCTGTCCGACGTACTTTGTCCGATGTTGGTGTTGGGTACACACGGTCGGACTACGTTGTCGGAATATCCGGTCCGGAAGAACGTCGTGACGTAAGTCGTTGTCCACGAGATTACAAAAGGGAAGTTCAGCACCACGTCAGGCACCCGTTGGGCTCCTTCTGCTGATCCCGTGTTTATCGAGAGTTAGTGGAAGTTTGGTGACTTAAGATTCGCGCTTCTCAGTTTTCTGACTCAGATCGTTACTGCTCTTCAGTTTGTGCTTGTCGTGCGTATCTGTTTATTAGTGCGTGTAGTCAGTTCGCATTTGTTGGTCATTGCGGCCTATATCTTGATATAGGACGCTTTGATTTTCACTGCTTATTGTCTGCTCGTTGCTGGTATTCAGTTCGTTCTTTCAGGCCTTGCTGTTTATCGGTGCTTTCTGTTTGTCCGTTCTGACCAGCCGACCTTTTGTGACCTTCTGAGCGATGTTTCCCGTGCGTACTCGTCGCCGAGTTCGTGCTGTACGCGGAATTGGTGTCGGGCTTTTAGCTTTGACCCAAGACCCGTCCATGAACAGAGTGACGAGGAGTATGTGGACCAAGAATTGGTTGCTTCAGCGTGACCAGTTCTCGCACATGCCTTTGCTTCGTGAGATCCGGGAGAATAATCCTGATGATTTCAGGAACTTTCTCAGGATGACGGACCCCGATTTTCACCGTCTTTTGGCTTTGCTGACCCCCTTTATCAGCCGGCAGGATACCTGCATGAGACAAGCCATTACTCCGGAGCAGAGGCTTGTTGCCACGTTGAGGTACTTGGCGACAGGGAGAAGTTTTCAGGATTTGAAGTTCTCTTCAGGTATCTCTCCCCAGGCCCTGGGAATCATTATTCCAGAGACCTGTTCTGCCATCATTCAGGTCCTGCAGGAGGACTATATTAAGGTAACATTTCTACTTGACTATTCCCTTCTATGTATGCTCTGTTTGCTAATGTCTTCTATTTTTGACTTCCTTCCCTAATTACCATGATTGCAATATGCTCTAATATGCTGTGCCCCTTTTCTCCTTCATGCATTTTTCCCTTCACTTACCTCCCCAGCATGCTCTTCTGCCCCAATAGACACCTATGGCCTAGTCACTTAGGCAATGTATTTTGTCTGCTGCATAGTATTGTTTGCCCCCAAACACCCCCTAAAATATGCACAAATGTTTGCTGTGTGGTTTACTTCATGTAGAGCCCCTTTTTTATTTGTTTTTGGTGGGGGGGGGGCAAACTCATTATGAACCCCCTCCCCCAACTGCTCTGTCAGATGTTACCAATCCTCTATCTGCTGCCTTTCCCAAGGTCAATACACACTATATACCTACCTCTTTATAGTGGGCATCTTTACGGATGAATTCTGCAAAGCATGTAGTGCAAGGGGCTGCCTCCATACTTTCCATTTCCTCTTTTTTTGTCTTCTTTCCCTCCTATTAGCTTGCTTGTTCATTTCATAATGTCACAATGTGCTTGCCTTTTTTTGTGGGTGGGGGGGGGGGGGGGGTTAATGTTATTTTATCTTTCCTGGGGGCTGCCAATAGTGTTAAGTACAGAGGGTCTGGCCAAACTAGCACACATTATTGAGCCATTTGCCAATCAATGAACTGCAGAGGGTTACCTGTCCCCCCCCCCCCCCAAAACCCTAGTTATTGCCAATGGCCCATCAGAAGTGTGGGGATTGATGGGGGGTGAGTCATCTGTGAAGGGGAGCCTCTACTTTTCTGTGCAAATACTTTCCAGCCTCCAATTTTATACAATGCTCTTGTTCCAAGATGTTGATTGTCTAATCTGCTTGCAATGTTTAGGTGCAAAGTGACTAATTATTTTTTCTTGTTTCACTCCACAGTTCCCTTCCACGCCACAGGAATGGCAGACTGTGGCTTCCCACTTTGCCAGCCGTTGGGACTTTCCTATTGATGGGAAACACGTCCGCATCGTCCCACTGCCCAACTCGGGGTCCTACTATTATAATTATAAAGGGTTTAATAGTGTAGTGATGTTGGCGGTGGTGTCGGCAACATACGAGTTTATGTATGTGGACGTGGGGATGAACGGCCGGATATCGGATGGTGGTGCCATTACGCACACGGAGTTCTACTGGCGTCTCCAAAGTGGCAGTCTGTGCTTGCCACCTCCAGAGGAGAATGCCGAAGGACTCCCCTTCGTCTTTGTCGCAGATGAAGCGTTTGCGTTGACTCCCCATGTGATGAGGCCGTTCCCGATGAGGACCCTCACCCCGGACCAGAGGGTCTTCAACTACAGGCTGTCCAGAGCCAGAAGAGTGGTGGAGAACACTTTTGGCATCCTGGCCAGCCGCTTCCGCCTGTTCCTGACGGCATTTAACTTGGCGGAATACAAACTGAACCACATAGTTCTTGCCTGTTGCATATTGCACAACTTCCTCAAAAGACATAACAGGAACTATGTGGTGCCCGTTGGCCCAGATGTGGAGGGCCCTCCAAATGCGGACCTCACAGCCCTTCGAGTGGCACGTCCAGGCTTGCCCCCTCTAAATGCCCGCGTGGTCCGCGACCAATATATGGAGTACTTTGTGGGTAGGGGGGCCATTGCTCTGCCTGACGATGTGTGAGAGGCATTTTTTAATAAATCTGATATTTGAACCAACCTATGATTTCTTGTCATTTCAGTCTTGTTTTTAGCTTATTTTACCTTGACATTTTTTCCCTTTGCCTTCGACAGTGGGAATGCACTTTCTGGGCAAAAGGAGGTAACAGTCTCTTCTTCCCAAAAAGATTCTTCTCATGTTGTGTGTTTGCTACCTAATCTTTGGTCTAGAGAAGGTTTGTCCTGCATAACTGACACCCAAAATACTCCTTTTCAGCACCAGGTCTGACATGTGTGTATTCTGAAAAATGCTGGGCTCCGTGTTTTCGTACAAAGCACTGTGGGTGTCATTTACATAAGTCAAATCCGCTATGCTCTACAAGTGCATTGAAAAAGTTCCCTGGGAAAGACAATTGCAGTGCAAAGTGGATTTGCCTTTAGTAAATAACACCCATTGCCCCCCATATCCTTTACATTATACATACATAATGCATTGTGTTTTTTAAATAAGGAAGCCACACATTTAGAAAAATAAAAAAGTTTACTAGGAAAACCTGCACAAGTGCGTTTACAATCTTCACGCCAAAACTGACAACATCTTGGTTATTTACAACATTGTTTACAAACATTCCGCAATTGGTAAAACCAGGCATGGAGCAAAACAGAACCTATGAACTAGGAAAGTTCAACTTTGTAAAGTGAAGACAAGATCAGACATGACTATATGTTCAAAGTGTGTTTGATCTTGCCTTCATCACATGGGGGGGTCACCCCCGGAAAGTGGAAATTTAGAACATGCACACAATTTGGGTCTGAAAATGGTCATTAGATGGTAAAACACATGCCTAGAAGCTTCAAAAGTGCCATTTTCCATCATGGGGATGAATGGACGTTTTTTTGGGGGTGCAACCCCTTCACCACAACCACTTTCGTAGTTCGTAAAGTGTTTGCACCCCCAAAAAAAACGTTGCCATTCATCCACCATGATGGGAGCTAGCACATGTGGACACAATGTGTGCATGTTCCAAATTTCACACAGTTTTTAAAGCGGTTCTGCACTCATTTCATTTAGTAAATCTCTTTGCCTTCCAAATCAGGCAAAGAGTACTAAATGAAATGTTTTTTTTTTTTTTTTTTTTTTTTACTTACCTTGTAATTGAAGACTTCCGGTCTTCTCCCTCTGCGGCGGCGGGCGGGGTCTTGCGTCGATCGTCGTCACGCCGCACTGTCTCCTGGGATCTGGTGTCATTGATCCCAGGAGTCAGTGCGGGCATCTTCCGAAATCTCGCGAGATTTCGGCCACATCTTCCGAAATCTCCCGAGATTTCGGCCGCATCTGCCGAAATCTCGTGAGATCTCGGCAGATGAGCCGTTACTGCGCACGCGCGAGTAACGGCAGTGCATGCTGGGCCATCTAAAGTCCCTGTGGGTGTTTCACATGCCCACAGGCAAGATGGCCCCCAGCACTAAAGAAGAAGACGAGGAACTTCATCGGACGAAAACCGGCGGCGATCGAGATGGAAGATGGAACAGGTGAGTCCCCTAATAAAGGTAAGCACACTTTATATTACATCCTTAAAAAAAAATTTTTTTTTCAGAGTGCAGAACCGCTTTAAGTTGCAAATGTGTTCAGAAGCTGGCACAAATGTGTGTTAATTACTTGGTGCGTTTTCATATTTTTCCTAAAACATCAATGATGTTCTTCAATTTTTGTTGAACATCATTGATGTTTTGCTTTATGTAATCTAGATCTCTATTGCAGACCATTATCTCTCCGATGAGTACGTGGGCACTCTCTGTGGTAAAGTGCGATTTTTCTTCCACAACATCCACGTCACCTAAAAACCACAAACAAACAAAAATGGGGTGTTGGAAATGAGGCAGCCATACATGGATTAGCTTACCAGTAGCTGTGTTCTCCCACACTCACCTGTTGTGGTGACAATTTCTCCAAGTTCGATGATCTCTCCTTCCTCCTCCTCCTCCTCCTCTGCTTCTGCTCTTTCCCCTTTTTTGGGAGGTGTTGGTTTGGGGGTTTCCGCAGACGGCCCAAGTTTTCTCTCCCCTATGAGAATGTACAAAAGGAAGATTTAGCAAGACTATCTATTGAGGGCAGAAATAGGAAATGACAAACATTGCTTGAAAGTGACGGACACTATTTTAGTTTGGCCAGTTACAAATGGCAACAACATGAATGTAGTCACTTTGTAAAGGTGCTAAACTGACTAGCTTTTTGGTAGAAGTTTGTGTGATGGAGACCCCCCTCTAGTATCCACTGGAGCACATGTGTGGAAAAGCCTAATAAAAAGTGGGTTTGGGTGTCCCAGCACTAGTGCTCTAGAGTCCAGATGGGTAAACAGCTACTGGGTGACCTCTCCTTTACATTGAATAAATTGGCTTGACATTCTTGATGACATTTCTAGTGAGAACAAACTTCCTTTCCCCAAAAAAAAACACAAAACCACGTATTATAAGTGGCCGAACGTTCGAGGTTGCGTACGATCGAATGGACACACACACGACCATGACAGTGGCAGAAAGATCGAGGCTGAGTACGATCGAATGCACAGACGAACATGAAAGTGGCCATTTTGGAATGTACAACTTTGTAAAAATCAAACCACATGGAGCAGTATGCAAGCAAGAAATCAAACACAAAACACAACTACTTACTTTTTTTGAAGAATTCGCTTGATCTTTCTGTACTGATCGGCCTCCCTCAGTTTCAAGTCTGACCAGCGTTTCCTCAGTTGCTCCTTGGATCGTTGTACCCCAAAATGATTGTACAGCCTTCTCACAACTTTAGACATGATCTTGGCCTTGCGGACATTGGGGTTGAGGTAAGGCCCATACTTCCCATCATAGTCGCTCCTCTTTAATATGTCCACCATCTCCAACATTTCTCCAAATGACATATTTGAGGCCTTGAATTTCAGGCTCCGGGATCGGGACGTTTGTGCCTCCGGACTTTCCTCGTCCACCTCCTCGTTGGGGGGATATTTGGGGCGCACCTGCTGTGTCCCCGCCATGTGCTCTCCCCACTGCGCCGTAAAGAGAAGGGGTGGGGAATAGACGAGAAAGATCGTCAGGGGCGGGCGGAGTTTGACGCATGCGCACTGTATATAAAACGTCACACGCCTGTGTCGTAGCCACGATCTGGGAGACGAGGGGAGAGAAAGCTCACGCACGAGACGATCGCTACAAACGAAGGTACAATTTGACGTTGGTACATAACTAGCCTAGACTGATTAGAACTTGAGGCTTCTTTATGGAGAAGATTAGGAGAGTTTAGGCTGACATTATTTATATTGTTTGGTGTGGCGTTGTGTCTTGCAGAGGTGATGGAGGCCTTCTACAACGTGAGCTTTCTCCCCCTCTTCATTGATAAATACCGGCAATTCCCCCTCTTATGGCAGGCGAAACACAGGGATTATAGCAACAGACCAAAGAGGTACGCAGCCCTGCTGAAACTTGTGGCATTTGTAAAGCCTACCCTGCCCATGGCAACCGTGGCAAACTTAAAAGTGAAGATCAACAACATGAAGAGTACCTATTTCCGGGAGCGCAATAAGGTCCTGAAGTCACAAGCATCTGGAGCTGCAGCAGCTGATGTCCATGTCCCCACGCTCTGGTACTATGAGAGGCTCCACTTTCTTAAAGACCAGGCTACTGTCAGGAAGTCACTCTCGACTCTTCCTTGCACGCGTCCTTCCACGCACGCCACCCCTGATGAGGCTTCCGAGGACCAACCTGGGCCTTCCAGTATGGAAGATGTGCAGGTGCCCAGCTTGTTCCAGGTATAGTAGTTTTGGAACCAGTTTGGGGAATAATGAATGATGTTCAGTTAATTCAGGATCCCCAATTGCTTATTTCCTAACGTGATTGACATATCAACAGACAGTGGTGTGGGAGACATTTTTGGGAAGAATCTAAACTGCAGGGCTGAGAATTGTATGGTTTTGTATTTGAAAACATTTTGCAACAGTCACTAGATGAGAATTGTGTGTGTTTGATGAACAAATAACTGAAACTATGTCCCTTTTTCATACACAGGAAGACCTCGGCCAGGAGGTGGCTGTGGAAGGTGGCAGTCAGGAGGAGGCAGGGGGTAGTGGCAGCCAAGAGGGGGGTAGGCGTAGGAGCCTGACTGTCTCCCAAGTCTCTCCCCTCCGCCTTCCCTACAGAAGGGCGAAAAACATGGGGGAGGTGGGAGAGTCAGCGCTCCAGCTGATCAGAGATGCCTCAGCCTCCCTCTATGCCACACCCACCTACGAGGAGGCCTTTGCCTCCTTGGTTACCAGTAAATTTACGGGTATGGAGGCGGGGCAACGCAGCATGTGTGAGGAGGTCATCCTCAAAATAATAAATGAGGGGATGGCTGGGGAGATGACTCCCCTCACACATGTTTGCGAGAGTGACCTTGCTCCGCCTCCTCCTCCTCCTTCTGCCACCCCACCAGCACCAGCACCACGGCGTGGAAGGAAGCGTACAAGGAAGACAAGAGAGTGACGACCTGGACTCAGTCTGGTCTGAGAGAAGATGGAGCCTCTCGTAGGACCAGAGCCTGGGGACCTAGATGGCATCTGCTGCATGTTTTGGACTTCAGGACCAGATTGCGCTCCCTTATTATTTAGATAGGTACTCTTCATGCCCCCAATTGTTTAAGTCTGTAAAATGATGGTTGCCATGGGTGTCCAAGGCTTTGCAAATTCCCCAAGTTTCACCATGGCTGCGTTCCTCTTTGGTTAATAAATAAATGTTTTTTGGATTTGAAATAATCATTGACTATTGTGTTTTACTTTTCTACAATGACAGTTTTTCTTTGAGTAGGCAGGTACATTTCACTAATCCTAAAGTAGAATTAACAAGGGGCACCAACAACCAACAAGCTCCTAGTAAATTTAAGCAAGAAATACAAATGTTAATAATGTGGTTTTGCTAAGTTGAGACATACAAACCCCCTCCAAAAAACAAAAAAATTCTCCTTCAAATATGTATTCCCCCAAAAAAAAAAAAAAAAAAAAATCATGGTAAAAAAATAACAAAGATTGTATTACGATCTGAGTAAAAATAAACATGTAGTGTATAAATGCTGCAAAGTAATAAAGAAGTAAGTTTGTGAGAAGTGCGGGTGAATAGGAGCAGCTAAAAGATGTCATTCTTGTTGCATTGTAAAGAAAAAGAGAATGCGCTGCATTAAAGACATTTTAACATTGCAGCGTGACGAATGTGCTGTGTCGATTAGGAAAGGTAGTTTTACCTGACCGAGCGCTTCCGTCACAGAATTTCTTCTGAGCATGCGTAGCACTTTGTCCGTCGGACAAGCGTACACACGCTCGGATTTGGTGTGATCGGACCGTGTTGACGGCAAAGATTTCCAGCAGGAGATAAGACTTTGTCCGTCGGACAAACCGACGAACACTGTCCGATGGTGCATACACACGGTCTGATTTTTCAACAACCTTGTCCGATCGGACAGAATCCATGAAAAAGTCCGACCGTGTGTATGGGGCTTAAGGGGTTTAATAGTGTAGTGATGTTGGCGGTGGTGTCGGCGACATACAAGTTTATGTATGTGGACGTGGGGATGAACGGCCGGATCTCGGATGGTGGTGCCATTGCGCACACGGAGTTCTACTGGCGTCTCCAAAGTGGCAGTCTGTGCTTGCCACCTCCAGAGGAGAATGCTGAAGGACTTCCCTTCGTCTTTGTTGCAGATGAAGCGTTTGCGTTGACTCCCCATCTGATGAGACCGTTCCCGATGAGGACCCTCACCCCAGACCAGAGGGTCTTCAACTACAGGCTGTCCAGAGCCCGAAGAGTTGTGGAGAACACTTTTGGCATCCTGGCCAGCCGCTTCCGCCTGTTCTTGACGGCTATTAACTTGGCGGAATACAAACTGAACCACATAGTTCTTGCCTGTTGCATATTGCACAACTTCCTCAAAAGACATAACAGGAACTATGTGGTGCCCGTTGGCCCAGATGTGGAGGGCCCTCCAAATGCTGACCTCACAGCCCTTCAAGTGGCACGTCCAGGCTTGCCCCCTCTAAATGCCCGCGCGGTCCGCGAGCAATATATGGACTACTTTGTGGGTAGGGGGGCCATTGCTCTGCCTGACGATGTGTGAGAGGCATTTTTAATTAAATATTTTTTTTCAACCAACCTATGATTTCTTGTCATTTCCGTATTATAGCTTATTTGACCTTGAAATTTTTTCCCTTTGCCTTCGACAGTGGGAATGCACTTTCTGGGCAAAAGGAGGTAACAGTCTCTTCTTCCCAAAAAGATTATTCTCATGTTGTGTGTTTGATACCTAATCTTTGGTCTAGAGAAGGTTTGTAGTGCATAACTGACACCCAAAATACTCCTTTTCATCACCAGGTCAGACATGTGTGTATTCACAAAAATGCTGTGCTCCGTGTTTTTGTACAAAGCACTGTGGGTGTCATTTACATAAGTCAAATCCACTATGCTCTACAAGTGCAGTGAAAAAGTGCCCTGGAAAAGAAACTTGCAGTGCAAACTGGACTTGCCTTTAGTAAATAACACCCATTGCCCCCCAAATCCTTTACATTTGACATACATAATGCATTTTGTTTTTTAAATAAGGAAGCCACACATTTAGAAAAGTAAAAAAGTTTACTTGCAAAACATTCACAAGTGCGTTTACAAACTTCTTGCCCAAACTGACAACATCTTGGTTATTTACAACATTGTTTACAAACATTCCGCATTTGGTAAAACCAGGCATGGAGCAAAACAGAACCTAGGAACTAGGAAAGTTCAACTTTCTAAAGTGAAGACAAGATCAGACATGACTATATGTTCAAAGTGTGTTTGATCTTGCCTTCATCACATGGGGGGTCACCCCTGGAAAGTGGAAATTTAGAACATGCACACAATTTGGGTCTGAAAATGGTCATTATATGGTAAAACACATGCCTCGAATCTTCAAAAGTGCCATTTTCCATCATGGGGATGAATGGACGTTTTTTGGGGGTGCAACCCCTTCACCACAACCACTTTAGTAGTTCGTAAAGTGGTTGCACCCCCAAAAAAACGTTGTCATTCATCCACCATGATGGGAGCTAGCACATGTGGACACAATGTGTGCATGTTCCAAATTTAACACAGTTCTTAACTTGCAAATGTGTTCAGAAGCAGCCACAAATGTGTGTTAATTACTTGGTGCGTTTTCAGATTTTTCCTAAAACATCAATGATGTTCTTCAATTTTTGTTGAACATCATTGATGTTTTGCTTTATGTAATCTAGATCTCTATTGCAGACCATTATCTCCCCGATGAGTACGTGGGCACTCTCTGTGGTAAAGTGCGATTTTTCTTCCACAACATCCACGTCACCTAAAAACCAAAAACAAAAAAAAATAGGGTCTTGGAAATGAGGCAGCCATACAATGATTAGCTTACCAGTAGCTGTGTTCTCCCACACTCACCTGTTGTGGTGACAAGTTCTCCAATTTCTATGATCTCTCCTTCCTCCTCCTCCTCCTCCTCTGCTTCTGCTCTTTCCCCTTTTTTGGGAGGTGTTGGTTTTGGGGTTTCCTCAGACGTCCCAAGTTTTCGCTCCCCTATGAGAATGTACAAAAGGAAGATTTAGCAACACAATCTATTGAGGGCAGAAATAGGAAATGACAAACATTGCTTGAAAGTGAGGGACAATATTTTTGGGTGTCCAGTTACAAATGACACCAACATGAATGTAGTCACTTTGTAAAGGTCCTAAACTTATAGCTTTTTGGTCGACGTTTGGGTGATGGAGACCCCCCTCTAGTATCCACTGGAGCACATGTGTGGAAAAGCCTAATAAAAATGGGGTTTGGGTGTCCCAGCACTAGTGCTCTAGAGTCCAGATGGGTAAACAGCTACTGGGTGACGTCTCCTTTACATTGAACAAATTGGCTGGACAGTCTTGATGACATTTCTAGAGAGAACAAACTTCCTTTCCCCCAAAAAACAACAAACATCGCATTATAAGTGGCCGAACGATCGAGGTTGAGTACGATCGAATGGACACACACACACACACGAACATGACAGTGGCAGAAAGATCGAGGTTGAGTACGATCGAATGCACAGACGAACCTGAAAGTGGCCATTTTGGAATGTACAACTTTGTAAAAATCCAAACACATGGAGCAGTATGCAAGCAAGAAATCAAACACAAAACACAACTACTTACTTTTTTGAAGAACTCGCTTGATCTTTCTGTACTGATCGGCCTCCCTCAGTTTCAGGTCTGACCAGCATTTCCTCAGTTGCTCCTTGGATCGTTGTACCCCAAAATGATTGTACAGCCTCCTCACAACTTTAGATATGATCTTGGCCTTGCGGACATTGGGGTTGAGGTAAGGCCCATACTTCCCATCATAGTCGCTCCTCTTTAATATGTCCACCATCTCCAACATTTCTCCAAATGACATATTGGAGGCCTTGAATTTCAGGCTCCGGGATCGGGACGTTTCTGCCTCCGGACTTTCCTCATCCTCCTCCTCGTTGGTGGGATATTTCGGGCGCACCTGCTGTGTCCCCGCCATGTGCTCTCCCCACTGCGCCGTAAAGAGAAGGGGTGGGGAATAGACGAGAAAGATCGTCAGGGGCGGGCGGAGTTTGACGCATGCGCACTGTATATAAAACGTCACACGCCTGTGTCGTAGCCACGATCTGTGAGACGAGGGGAGAGAAAGCTCACGCACGAGACGATCGCTATAAACAAAGGTACAATTTGACGTTGGTACATAACTAGCCTAGACTGATTCGACCTTGAGGCTTCTTTATGGAGAAGATTAGGAGAGTTTAGCCTGACATAATTTATAGTGTTTTGTGTGGTGTTGTGTCTTGCAGAGACTATGCAGGGATTCAACGACGTGAGTTTTCTCCCCCTCTTCATTGATAAATACAGGGAATTTCCCCTTTTATGGCAGGCCAAACACCCCCATTACGGCATCAAAACAAAGAGGTACGCAGCCCTGCTGGAACTTGTGGAATTTGTAAAGCCAAGGTTCCCCATGGCAACTGTTGGTGATATAAGAAAGAAAATTGGCAGCCTGAGGAGTGCGTATATCAGGGAGCGCAAGAAGGTCCTGAAGTCGGAAGAAACTGCAACTGCAGCAGATGAGGTCTATGCCCCCAAGCTCTGGTACTATGATAGTCTCCATTTTCTCAAAGACCAGGCTGATGTCACGGAGTCACTCTCGACTCCTCCTTCCACGCTTCCTTGCGCGCAGGCCACCCCTGATGAGCCTTCCGAGGAGCAACCTGGGCCTTCCAGTCTGGAAGAGGTGGAGGAGCCCAGCTTGTTCCAGGTATAGTAGTTTGGGAACCATTTATGTGAATAATGAATGATGTTCACTTAATTCAGGATCCCCAATTGCTTAGTTCCTAACGTGTTTGACATATCAACAGACAGTAGTGTTGGAGACATTTGGGGCCAGAATCTAAACTGCAGGGCTGAGAATTGTATGGTTTTCTATTTGTAACCATTTTGCAACAGTCACTTGATGAAAATTGTGTGTGTTTGATGAACAAATAACTGAAACTATGTCCTTTTTTCATTCACAGGAAGACCTCAGCCAGGAGGTGGCTGTGGAATGTGGCAGTCAGGAGGAAGCAGGGGTTAGTGGCAGCCACGAGGTGGGTAGTGGCAGCCAAGAGGGGGCTAGGCCTCGGAACCTGACTGACTCCCAAATCCCTCCCCTCCGCCTTCCCTACAGAAGGGCGAGAAGGGGGGGTGAGGCGGGAGAGTCAGCGCTCCGGATGATCAGAGAGGCTTCAGCCTCCCTACATGCCACACCCACCGACGAGGAGACCTTTGGCTCCGTGGTTGTCACTAAAATAAGGGGAAGGAGGTGAGGCAACGCAACATGTGTGAGGGGCTCATCCCCGATGTCCTAAATAAGGGGATGGCTGGGGAGATGACCCCACTCACACATGTTTGCCATAGTGACCATGCTCCGCCTCCTCCTCCTTCTGCCACCCCACCAGTACGACAGCCACAGCGTGCAAGGAAGCGTGGAAGGAAGACCTGAGAGTGACGACCTGGATTCAGTCTGGTCTGAGAGAAGATGGAGCCTCTCGTAGTACCAGAGCCTGGGGACCTAGATGGCATCTGCTGCAGTTCCGGATGTTTTGGACTTCAGGACCAGATTGCACTCCCCTTAATATACGTACTCCTCAGGCCCCCAATTTTCTAAGCTTGAAAAATGATGGTTGCCGTGGGGGTCCAAGGCTTTGCAAATTCCCCAAGTTTCACCATGGCTGCGTTCCTCTTTGTTTTGTTGCTGAGACCGAAATAAAGGTATTTTTGATTTGAAATAATCATTGCCTATTGTGTTTTACTTTTGTACAATGACAGTTTATTTGGGAGTATGCAGGTACATTTCACTAATCATAAAGTATAATTAACAAGGGGTACCAACAACAAACAAACTCATAGTAAATTTAAGCAACAAATACAAATGTTAATAATGTGGTTTTGCTAAGTTGAGACACACAACCCCCCTCCAAAAAAAATAAAAAAATCTCCTTCAAATATGTATTCCAAAAAAAAAAAAAAGACAAATCATGCTAAAAATATAACAAAGATTCTTTTACGATCTGAGTAAAAATAAACATGTAGTGTAGAAATCCTGAAAAGTAATAAAGAACTACGTTTGTGAGAAGTGCGGGTGAATAGGAGCAGCTAAAACATGTCATTCTTCTTGCATTGTAAAGAAAAAGAGAATGCGCTGCATTAAAGACATTTTAACATTGCAGCGTGACGAATGTGCTGTGTCGATTAGGAAAGGTAGTTTTACCTGACCGAGCGTTTCCGTCACAGAATTTCTTCTGAGCATGCGTAGCACTTTGTCCGTCGGACAACGCTACACACGGTCGGATTTGGTGTGATCGGACCTTGTTGTCAAAAAATCTATCCAGCAGGAGATAGGACTTTGTCCGTCGGACAATCCGACGTACACTGTCCGATGGTGCATACACACGGTCGGATTTTTCGACAACATTGTCCGATCGGACAGAATCCATGCGAAAATCCGACCGTGTGTATGGGGCTTTAGATATCATTAAAGATCTATATAGTATAGAAAGTGATGAGGACAATGATGAGTTGTTCCTTTTCACGTAACATCTTTCCACTTCTCCTCCAGTTAAACACAGTAATTTTAGGCCCAAATCTCTGTTTAATCCCACACATGTCAAAGGACCCTACCTACAAACATTCTATCAGGTAGTATATTCTGATATACAAAAACTTTGTCAACACACTCATAATAACAATTCAAATCATTCCAATCTTACCTCAAATGAGAAACTAGCTCTAAAAAATTTAACAGAAAACCGTGATCTGATCATCAAAACAGCGGACAAAGGCGGAGGTATCGTAGTCCAAAACCATAGTGACTACTTGTTGAGGCACGCCGCCTGTTGTAGGATGACGATACTTATAAAAAATTACGCTGTGACTCTCTATCTAATTTTATTTTAGAAATCAAAGTGCTTACAGACAAAGCCAAAGCTAATGACATAATTTCCAAACAAGAACATGCATTTTTCAATAAACCGTATTACTCCACACTGTTTTTCTATCACATTCCAAAAATACATAAAAGCATTCAAAATCATCCAGGTCGACCAATAGTTGCAGCTATAGATAGCATTACCAGTCCCATATCCCAGTATATAGATCATTTTCTACAACCGTTAGCAACCAGTCTTCCTTCTTCCATTTGTGACTGTACACATTTATTAGAACAACTAGAACATTACACTTGGGAACCCACATACATGTGGGTTCCCAAGATGTAAATTCACTTTACACATCAATTCCACATGAGATAGGCCTCAGAGCAACAGCAAGCTTCCTCTCTTCCAATCCCTTACTGAACCCAGGTCAGGCAGAGTTCATTCTGGAGGCCACAGAATTCTGCCTGACTTACAATTATTTTGAGTTTGACAGAGAATTTTATCTCCAAGTAAAAGGGACAGCTATGGGCGTAAATTTTGCACCCAGCTACGCCAATTTAACTATGGGGCTCTGGGAAGCCAACTATATCTGGCACAATAACGCGTATACCTCCCACATAACATTTTATGGGAGATATATTGACGATATTATCGTTATTTGGGACGGCCCAGAACTCCTTTTCCTTGACTTTATAAAACATTGTAACAACAACACCTATGGGTTAACCTTTACCTCAGAACATGACACTTTAAAACTAGCTTTTCTGGATCTAACCCTATTTCACCAAGATGACAAAATTCTGGCAAAAAATTATACTACTGAAGGATTAACTACTAGAAATGCAGGTCTGGGGCGTGACCGAACATGAGGTGTGGTGAGTGAGGAGTGTGAGAGCGTCTGTGTGAGCTCCTCCACCCCCCGCCCGACTGATTGAAATGCCGGAGTATTGAGCCTCTCTGGGGCTTGTCTATCCCCCTCTCTACGGTCCCTCTGAAACGCCCTCTGTAACGGCGCACAGTCCAGGATTTCCGGGGGCTTTCTGAAGCCAGCCCGAGCGTGAGCTGCCTAACACAGTACTACCTTCTCTGAGACAGCTGAACCCGATGGAGGAAGGGGAAGCGGACACATTTTTTAGAAAAGTTGAAATCACGGTTCTCACTGAAGAAGAAAGGGAGGCAATGGAGGCACCGTTAATGCTGGAGGAAATCCAGCTGGCGGTGAAAGAAATGGCCAATCAGAAATCATCAGGACCAGATGGTCTCCCTGCTGGAAACTTATAAGAAATATGGGAAAATTCTACTGCCAGAGCTTCTTAAGGTATTAAACTGGGCAAAGGAGGAGGGGAAGCTGCCGACCTCTATGACAGAGGCAACGATAATAGTTCTGCATAAAGAGGGGAAGGACCCGTTAGAGACCAAGTCTTATAGACCTATTTCCCTACTTTGCTCGGACGCTAAAATATTAGCTAAAGCAATGGCAATTAGATTAAATAAAATCATCTCTAGACTTATACACCCTGACCAAACAGGATTTATACCCTGTAGATCCACCAGTATGAACATCAGGAGGCTGTATCTTAACCTGCAGATACCAATAGAGAACATAGGTACAAGGGCAGTCATGGCTCTAGATGTGGTTAAAGCTTTCGATAGCTTAGAATGGGGATATTTGTGGCGAGTTTTGAGGGAATTTGGATTTGGCCCTTCGTTTATCAAATGGATTAAAACCCTGTAAAAGAGTCCTAGTGCTAAAATTAGGGTTAATGGCGAGTATTCCGAGGGGATTCAATTGGAGAGAGGGACAAGGCAGGGCTGTCCACTGTCCCCCCTGCTCTTTGCCCTTGCAATGGAACCCTTAGCTAGTGTAATCAGATCAAACACAAATATGCAGGGGTTCCGGAGAGCAGGGGGTGAAGAGAGAATTGCATTGTATGAGGATGACGTCCTCCTCGTCCTGGGGGATACGGGGCAATCCCTCAGGCAGGTGATGAACATCCTCACAGACTTTGGCAAAATCTCAGGACTGACCATAAATTGGGAGAAATCCGCATTAATGCCTATAGATCCTCTAGGGAATCAGAGTATACAGGATATTTCACAGCTAGAAGTAGTTGAACAAATGAAATACTTAGGCATATATATAACAAGGAATCCTAATAACTACATAAATGATAACATAGTACGCTTTTAGCTAGATTTAAAAGTAAAATTGCAATCTGGAGACGTCTCCCACTGTCGGTTGCAGGGAGATGTAACCTGATTAAAATATTGTGGCAGCCACAGCTTCTGTACCTGCTGCATAACTGTCCGACATGGATAGACAAAAAATGGTTCAGAAAGATAGATACATTGTTTAGAGAACTCATATGGAAAGGAGGCCAGTCTAGGATTGGGTTACACACATTACAACTAGCAACAAGAAAGGGAGGGATGGCAGTACCTCACCCACGGAGCTATTTCCTAGCAGCCCAACTGCAACATCTAGGAACTATGACAGGAGGGAGTAACAAGGAATTAATGATTGCAGGAACTCCGCATAAATCAATAGTAGAAGTTCTTGAGGTAAATTCATTTCTTTATAGAACCCCCCCGGTGAGACTTGCTTTAAAAGTGTGGAAGGCAGTAAAAGTAGTAAAGGGGTTAGAGGGTATGACAAAATATGCCCCCCTTTGGAATAATAAAAACTTGCAGGAAGTAGAAATGATAGGGAAAATTAAAGAGTGGGAAATAAAAGGGATAGATAAGTTGGCCCAGATGTATGAGGGAAAGATATTGAAGACATTTACAGCACTGAGAGTGAAATACGATATGCCTAAACATTCATTTTACAAATATTTACAAATTAGACATGCTTTAAATAAACAATTTGAGAAACAAGGTCCAACTTAGAATAATTCCCCGGTGTACCAAAGAATAGGATCCCAAGATAAGAGTAGAGGATTTATAGCAGAAATCTATCCGTACATATGTGAAGATAGTATAGAATATCCAGAACGGCTTAAGAGCAGGGGGAAATGGGAGAAAGAATTTGGAACGTTCTCAGATGAACAGTGGATGAGGATACTGGAGAAAGGACACAAGGTATCGATCTCGCCCGCTCAGAAGGTCTCATATTGGATGTTGCTACATAGGACATATTATACACCTAAGAGACTATATGAGTTCGGGTGGAGAACGGATGCCAGGTGCCCTAGGTGTCAGGACACTGGGGATTTAGCACATATGGTATGGAAGTGCCCAAAACTGTACCGTTACTGGTCAGAAATTCTTAACACCTTGAATATGGTACTCGACGTAAGGCTAGAAGTGAACCCCAGACTGTGTATACTGGGATTGGATGAGGGAATAAATGGAGGATCCTCTGTAATCAATGTGGTGATGAGAGGTTTGTTTCAGGCGAGAAAGCTAAAAGCACAGAGGTGGCAGGCCGAGAAACCCCCAACGGTAGGAGAATGGATAAAATTAACAACAGAAACAGTATGGAAGGAAAGAACAGTGTATATAAGGAGAGGAAACCTGAGAGAGTTTGAAGCAGTGTGGAGACCATGGCTGGATAAGTTGGAATGCCCACTATGTAGATAGGGAGGAGGGATGGGGGGAAAGGGGGAGAATAATAGAGAGGGGGGGGGGGAGAAAGAAAAAAGAGAGAATATATCATGAGGGAAGGATAGGAAGGATAAAGAGAGTTAAAGGTTGAAGGGTACCTCTAGTAAATTGTGAGAAATTGATTTTATTTAAATGTATGTACTATGTAAGTGGAGAATGTATTTTGTATGATAATGAAGAAAATAAATAAAGATTATATAATTAAAAAAAAAAAAGAAATGCAGGTCTGGTATGGGTTTTAAGGGGAACCCCGCGCCAAAAAAATGGCATGGGGGTCCCCCTCAAAATCTATACCAGACCCTTATCTGAGCACGCAACCTGGCAGGCCGCAGGAAAAGAGAGGGGATGAGAGAGCGCCCCCCTCCTGAACTGTACCAGGCCACATGCCCTCAACATTGGGAAGATGCTTTGAGGGTCTGTATCTCCTCAGCTGTTGTGGAGGAGGATTGCGGCCTACCAAGGGGCACACAATCACCAACTCCAGCCCCGAGGAACAGATTGACCAAGCTGGAGAAGGACGCCCTGCAGCTGTGTGGTATGTCATAGGAGAGGCCATTGCAGCAGCTCAGAGACTGAACTCCACTGCGACACACCTGCATCCCAGGAGAGACGATCGATTGCATGTCTGAGTACCGCTGACTGTATACAGGATGTGGTGAGAGGGCTGTGCCCAGGAACCTTTATTGCGTTTCTTAAGACACTACATCTAAATAACGTGCACAGGCACCTGTTATGTGGATCACACAGAGCTCCTACATTGCCGGTGAATATTTTTTTTTTTTTTTATCCAACAAAAATGTTTATTGAAATTGCACAGGTACAGTACACTTGAAATAACATTAAAATCAATGTTCCAACTCAGTTTTCACACACAATTCAAAAATATCTCCATTTTCAGTATAGTTTGCACAGACCTTTGAGCTTTCATTTATTTCTCCACCCTATACAGCAAAGCTTTGTTCCATTATTATGCCACTGCCTGTAGTCTCACCCTTAATTGATTCCCAACAGTCTATCAGTTATCAGATCTTCTGGAGCCAATCCTGGTATGTCTAGCCACATTGCCCATAGTTTCTCAAATGTATGTGTATTACTCTGTGCTGATAAATAAATTTTTCCATCCGTAATGTCCTTCCTACATTGTCAATCCATTCTTTTGTGGTTGGAGGTTCTTCAGCCCGCCAGTGTAACATAATTAACTTCCTGGCCTGGAACAGGACTCTATGCACTGGCTCTCTGCAGTGTTCCCCCCACTCATATTCCTCCAGAGCACCCAAGAGACAAGCTCTCGGATCCTGTGGAAGCGATATTTGAAACACCGTATTAACCATAGTCACTACTGCGTTCCAATAGGTGTGTAGCTTGGGGCAGCGCCATAGCATGTGAATGAGACTCCCATGCTCTCTTTTGCATCTGGTGCATAAGGGATCGAGCTGCGGCTTCATCAAATGTAGCCTATGAGGAGTATAATATGTTCTAAGGAGGATAAAGTTTGTGAGGAACTCTGTGGGTCGGGACCCCCCCCCCCCCCCGGTGTTGGGAACATACCAATAAGATGCTGCAGCTGAGCCGCCAGATAATAAAGCCAGGGGTTCAGGAATGCCAAGCCCCCACTGTCTTTGGGCCTTTGCAGATGTTCCAGTTTAATCCTAGGGTGTTTATCCTTCCATATAAAACTGCGGAAGATAGCATTTATAATGTGGAACCCATAGGGGTGTTGTGAAGAAGGTACAACAGTTGCGGCATAAGGATCATCTTGATTAAATTCACCCTACCCGCAACTGAGAGAAAGAGTGATTTCCATGTTTTGGCTTCGTCATGAAACCTCAGCAGCAGAGGGGCAACATTCAGGTGTATAAAGTCCCTGGGTTTGGCCGTAATGTGGATACCTAGATACTTAAAGGACGTGGCCACGGGTATGGGGCAGGCAGAGTTAATTATTTGTGTATCATCCCCATACAGTAGGAGTAGGGCGGATTTAGACCAATTAATTAGCAATCCAGAGAATTCCCCAAATTTAGTGATAGTGGTCATGGCTTCTTTAAGTGAGGTGTCCGTGTCCCCAAGCAAAAGTAATGTGTCATCCGCATAAAGCATGACCTTTTCCTGCAAGTTCCCGTATTTGAATCCCATTATGTTCTGGTTAGCCCTGATACCCATGGCCAGTGGCTCGATCGCCAAAGCGAAGAGGAGGGGGGACAGGGGACAGCCCTGTCGCGTGCCCCTCCTCGAAGCAAAGTCTCGAGAGAGCGAACCAAAGCCCCTAATGGCAACCTGTGGTTGTCTATAGAGAAGTTTCACCCAGGAAATTAAGTTTGGGCCGAACCCAAATTTCAGTAATACCGACCATAGGTAGTTCCAGTCTATGCTGTCAAACGCTTTAGTGGCATCTAGGGACAGCAGAGCCCTGCTGCCTATGTTGTCCGCCTGTGTCTGCATATTAAGGTATAACCTTTGTAAATTTACCGCTGTAGATTTATTGGGCATGAAGCCAGCTTGGTCCTCATGCACAATAGATGTAATCACCCCATTTAACCTAATGGCCAGTGCCTTCGCCAGGATTTTCACGTCGCTTTGGAGTAGAGAGATTGGGCGATAGGACCCAGGGTCCAGAGGGTCCTTCCCAGGTTTAAGTAGGAGAACTATGTTAGCCTTAGACATGGATTGAGGGAGAGCTTCCCCTGTGTTAGCTGCATTGAAAACCTGTGCAAGCTGTGGTATCAGCACCTCTGCATAGTGTTTGTAAATTTCTATGGGCAGTCCGTCCTCCCCCGGGGCTTTACAATTGGGAAAGGTCCCTGCTGCTAACTGTAGTTCTTTTGGTGTAAGCGGGGCTTCTAATAAGTCACGTTGGCTATTGGAAATCAATCTGGTTCAGGTATAGATCCATGTCGTCTTGGGTATACGCCTGACCAGGGTTGTATAAGGTCTCGTAAAACCCAGTCAGTTCCTGCATCATCAGTTCTGGCTGGCTAACCAGGGAGCCCATTTGGGTCCTGATAGCCCCTATAGCTGGCGAGCGTTGATGGGATTTCGCAATCCGCGCCAATAGGCATCCGGTTTTCTCCCCCTCCTCAAAGAACTCCTGCTGTGTAAAAAAACTATTTTTTTCGGCCGAGGAGGATAGCAGGTGCTGGTAGGCACTCTGTGCTGCCTGCCATGACTCCCTAGTCGAATCAGTGGGGTTAGCTATGTACGTCTGCTCCAATTCCTGAGCCCTGGTTTCTACCTCCTGCAATAAAGCTGTCGATTCCCGTTTCACTTTGTTCATTTCTGCTATCAACAGGCCCCTCAAAGGCATCCCACTGTAATACCCTAGAACCGTTTGGATCTTGGGTGGCAAAGAACTTGCGCATGCTCCCTTCTATCTCAACATGTGAGCGGAATAGTTTTAGCCAAAAGGCGTTAAATTTCCAGGGGGCTTTAGGCATGGTGTTGGGGGGGCACTAGGAGCTGAACCACCAAGGGAGAGTGATCAGAAATACTACGGGGCCCATGGGTAAAGTCGGCCACAAACGGGAGCATGCTCAGGTTCCCCATCCCCAGGTCAATTCTGGATAAAGATCCATGAGTCTTAGAAAAACATGTAAATTGTTTTGCGTCCGGGTTGCGGTGTCGCCAGACATCTACCCAACCCACCTCTTGCAACAACCTCGCCAGGGGACTACCCCTGGAGAGAGCAGAGGGTCTAGGGCAGGGGTGTCTATCCGCCACCTGATCCAGACAGCAATCAAAGTCCCCGAGCACGAGCAACGGTACATCCGGCCTGCGATCCAGGAAAGCCAGAAAGAGCTACAGCACCGCCGCCGTTAATGGTGGAGGAATCTATATGCAAGCCAGTACACAAATTAAAGTATTAAATCTACAATGTAGGAATACAAATCTCCCCTCCACATCTATGACACTGTCAAATTCCTGGTAATCCAGGGCACCGTGTATCAATACACTTACCCCCCTAGAAAAGGTGGTATGTGTAGAGTGGTAAGCCTTTCCCACCCAAGAATAACGTAAAAAACATTCTGTCTCAGTGGTCAAATGTGTCTCCTGGAGACAAATCACCCCAGGGAGGAATTTCTTCAGACACATAAACGTCATGGTCCTTTTCAGAGGAGAGTGTAGACCCCGGACGTTCCAGGACACTATGGGAACCTAAGCCATGTGCTAAAATAGGGAATGTCCTGTGGCGGGGTATGTGTGGGTGCAGACATACATACGGTCCATCAGATAGATGTACGGGCAGATCTGTAGGGTCAGTCCTTGTAATTTCTTCTCTGTGCAAACGGTCTTAGTAATCTTCCTTCCAGTGGTGTACCTGGTATGGCCAACAAAAGCCAAGAAATAATAAGTTAGTAGAAACTGTAGACCAAATAGGCCTATAAACCTGGTCATCCGCCAACTGAACAAGCAGACTGAACAATTTTGGCACCTTCCGCTTTCGACAGTCACTTCAAATTGAAGTGGTGTTGTAACCATTTTGCTCTCTTGGTGTTCTGCATTATTTTGTCCCCCAGCCAGGGAGTATCTTCCGAACCAAGTGTGCGGGGGTTCCCCCCCTGCTAAGCAAGAGATGTGGGCGCTGGTGATAAACTTACAGCATATCTGCAACAGTATCAGTCTTCATCCTCTTGCGCTCTTGTTTGCAGGGCCTGTTCATTGCGGTCTAGCCAGGATGCAGCCTCTTTGGCTGATTCAAAGAATTGGGCCTGGCCTCTAACTGCTATCCTGAGTTTGGCCGGATATAACATGGCATACGGCAACTGCAGGGTCCTCAGCCGACGTTTAACGTCCAGGAACTTAGCTCTGCGCCTCTGGACTTCTGCTGAAAAGTCTGGGTAGAAAGACACCCTGGCACCATTGAACTGGACATTTGCTCTTTCTTTGGCTTGGCGCAGAACCACCTCTCTGTCACGGTAGTGTAGTATCCTTGCTAGGATGGACCTGGGGGGGCCTCCTGGTGGTGGCGGGCGGGAGGGCACCCACCACCCACCCTGTGCGCCCGTTCCACCCCAAAAAGCGGCGAAAATGCATTTTTGCCAAAAACTTCCAGGAGCCAATTTTCTATATTGGTTGTGGGGTCCCTGCCCTCCACCTTCTCTGGCAGACCCACTATGCGAACATTGTTCCTGCGCAAACGATTTTCCAAATCTTCTGCGCGATCAAATGCACCGCGTGCCATTTGCAGGGCAGCTCTAGAGTCTTGGGCCATGGGTTGCATATGATCCTCCATTTCACTGACTCTGCTCTCTACTGCTGTGGTGCGTTCCCGGATCTTTTGCATGTCCTGTCGCAGTAGGGACACATCCTCCCTAAGGCCCCCAAAACTACTCTTTCAAAGTATTCACTGACGCTGTGCAGGTATGAACAGCTTTAAGTATATCTGCCAAGGTGGGCTGCGGAGCGTCCTGAGTGTCCTGGGCCTGAGAATCCATGTCTGCGGCTGCATTCTGATCACCCTCCTCCTCTCCCCAGCAAGCAGGGACTTGTGCTGGCTGCATGCCTAGCGGCCTATGCTGTGTGTCTCCTGAGCGGGACGGCTGCTCTGAACCCCTAGTCCCTGACATTCTCTGGGCATAGTACAGCATGTCTTTCGGGGCATCTTTACCCACTGATTTGGGAGGCTTACTTGCCTTATGGCTGAGTTTGTCCTGGCCTTGTGGTGTCCCCTTCACAGGGAGCGCGGCGGCGCCATCTTGGATCTCCGGGCCTGCGGCTTCCATCTGGCCTTTACGGGTCATTCCTCTGGTGCAGAGGGCCGGCGGTGGTTCCACAGTGGTCTCCTGGAGACAGGTATGCAGCATAGGGCGATCAAAGCTCGGTTTGGTGGCTGGGGGAGGATCGTTACCGGATTAATGCCGGGAGCTGTGGGAGATGCGGCCTTTCACATGCCGGTCTTGGCCACGCCCCTGCCGGTGAATATAATAAACGCAAAGCTTTGCTCATCAAACATTGTTGCTGTGGTTCTTAAAGGGGACACACCCCGGGTATTGAAATTACTTCATTGTGTGTAATAGAGACATCATAGGCTGGCCTGGGGTTCCCCTTTATTCATAGCATTTCTCACATATGGAAAGCTTGTTTTAGGAGCCTATTGAATCTGTGAATATTGTCATTTATGTTCTTGCTTATGATTGCATAATGTTACTGACTGTTTTCCTTTAAACTGTTTCAACCAAGACCTTGGCTGACTTGTGTTAACCTGAACTTTATTTTATTCAAAGTAAACTTAAAAATACAGCACTGTGTTGTGTATTATTATCAGGTTATTCTATTTACCACTGCGCTAGGTGTGTCAGAGGGGCTGGGACAGTTCACTGGGGTTTAGAGGCAGAACGACAGATTGAACCAATAATACCAAGCAGCTCCCTCGGGGGTTTGCTACACGTGAGGGCTCGTACATCTGGGATTTTCGTTGCTCTGCAATCAACTCCCCTACAAGCGCCTTTTAGCAGTCTTTTAATATATTAAAAGGAAGTAAAACTAGCAATCAGACAAGACCCTGACATTAGTGTGGTTGTATCCGGCAATCAGATGCACAAATGTGCTCTCTTTGCAGACGACGTCCTCCTGTTTCTCACCTCCCCTCTCACGTCTACTCCTAAGGTCCTAAAACTGCTCCACACTTTTGGAGCAGTTTCAGGTCTTAAAATCAACATGTCAAAATCCCTGGCCCTCAACATAACTGTTCCCCAAGACATAGTAGATAGTCTTAAAGCCAACTTCCCTTTCTACTGGAGCTCCTCCTCCCTTCCTTACTTAGGGGTCTTCCTTACCCCCAAAATAGACCTTTTGTACCATCACAATTACACCCCCATGCTGAAGAGACTCTCAGATGATTTAGCACAATGGTCCCTATACAATCTATCCTGGCTGGGTAGAGTTAACTCAGTCAAGATGACCCTCCTCCCCAGACACCTGTACCTCTTCAGGTCTCTGCCAATCCCCGTTAAGAGACGGGATCTGGACAGATTCCAATCCACTGTAACTAGATTTATCTGGGGAGGCAAGGGTCATCGTCTTTCAAACACAGTGCTGTTTAGAGCAAGAAAGAAGGGAGGACTAGGACTCCCGAATCTTTGGAAGTATTTTCAAGCAGCTCAACTCTGCCAGTTCTCCGTAATTTACTCCAGGTCCCCAAAACCTGACTGGGTTGAAATTGAATGACAGGCTACCCCCAACCACACGTTAGACTACTTGATCTGGAAAACACGTAAAGATCGCCCTGCGATCCTATCCCCCAACCTTTCACACTCGATGTCCCTCTGTGACTCCCTCCACAAACATACCGCTCTAATATCTCCCTGGCATCCTCTCACCCATATCTTCAACAACCCCTTTTTCCCTCCAGGACTAAACATTAAGGCATTTGCATGGTGGCTCGACAAAGGCTTGTATAGAATCGGTCAATACTTCAATGCTGATGGCCCCTTATCTCTAAAATACTGCATAACCAAGCTGGACATGCCCCCCTCGGAAACCTATCGGTACTATCAGCTACGTCACTTCCTACACACAGTTTGGAACAGTTCAGATAAGTCGCTCTCCGTCACCCAATATGAGCACTGGTGTTCCTCAGCCATGGGCGTCAGGGGGGGTATCTCCCTGATCTACTCAGCGCTTGCTGAACCACAGGGCAAGGCGAACTATATGTTGAGGTGGGAGCAGGACCTACAGTTTGAATGGGATCTGGACATTTGGCACACACACTTCTCTTACTCATTTAAAGGTATCTTGAACACTTCCCTTATGGAGGCAGATGTTAAAGTGATATCTAGATGGTATCTAGTCCCTACCCGCCTCTCTAAATTTTACCCCCAGTCTTCCCCACTTTGCTTCAGGGGATGTGGCAGCCTAGGCTCTCTCCTTCACACAGTCTGGGAATGCCCTAAAATCAGGGGCTTTTGGAACAAGGTCTTTTACCTCATACGTACAGTCACAGGACACAAAGTCCCGCAGGACCCTCTCATAGCTCTCCTCAACAAGACTGTCCCGCATACTCCTAAATTGACCCGCTTGCTCATTCATTTTATCCTCCTAGGGGCCAAGATCACTATAGCTCAAGCATGGAAATCGCCCTCAGTCTCACTCCGACGAGCTAAACAAAAGATCTCATGGATAATGGCTCAGGAAAAAATTGCCCACACTCTTCTAGACACAACAGAAAAATTCCATCTCACATGGGAACCGTGGGCCCAATACACGGGCACATCGTTGATTCTCCTATGAGAAAGGCTGTCAATCTCCTTGACTGAACTACACATGCTCCGCAGCTTCTCTCCGCGAGGACCCCCCACCCAACCTTCCCCCCCCCCTCCCTCCCTCACTCTCTGTTTCTTTTCTCTTCTCTTTCCATCCTTTACTCTCGCTGTCTCTCCTCCTACCCATTCAACTTCTACTTGAAGGGTCCTGGCGCGCTCAGGACCCCAGTTCTGGTAAACGGGTTTGATATGTTTTGACACCCGAAGGTACACAAGGGCAGCCCGCTTGATCAGAAGCCGTAGCCTTAGCCTCGTCAGGCCTACTCTCACCTTTCCCCTCACTACGTGAGGGACCAAATTTTAGCCCACGGCGGCACCCTTACCCCAGTTAGGGGTTGGTATTCTGCTACGGTGGGCAGGGTTTTTTACCCTCTCACGCTAGTTTCACCTGAAGCTCTGGCCCCTGTCCCACCCACGCACAGCAAGATCCCCTCAGGGGGTGCGTGGGAGGTCGGTGACCAGACGCTGATTAAGTCTCTTACAAAAGCTTACTTAGAAGTAATCGAACCCCGCCCGATGGCAACAGTTCCTAGGCCATTAGAACAAGAATCACTCTCCTAATCACTCCTCAAGCGGCCTGACTGTTGTACGCATACCATCTAGTATATTGCCGAGTGAGTATGCCTGTAAGCTGTCCTCTGTACTGACCCTCTAGGGGGCACTATGTTCTCATGTTCTGTTTTACGTTTTTATACCTTTGTAATGTTACTATTTACAATAAAACTTTTAAAAACTAAAAAAAAAAAAAAAAAAAAAAAAAGGAAGTAAAACAACCCCTTCATATAACTGATGAATAAATATTATGCCCACCTTTTTCCAGTCTGAGAATTCCAAAAGTTTAATTCAGAAGGGCAGTAATTATCCCATCTGGGTATATATTTTGTATATCCCTTATGTTGAGTAATATTTCGTACTGCTTCCCATACTCTGTGAATCAGGTGGGAAGTAGGGAACCTTTTTTTATTATAAAAGTGGTGAGCAACTATTAGTTGAACTAGGGGGTATTTTTTAAATTGAGATGTTATTATCTTTTGTAAAGGGTCCTCCATGTCCACTACCTCCCAACCATGCCAATGTTGTAATTATGATGCGATAAAATATAATCTTACATTATGTATCACAATTCCCCCCTTATCAATAGGCTGTTGTAGTATTTCAAATCTAATTCTAGGTTTTCCTCCCCTCCACACAAATTCCCTAAAAACTGAATCAATAGTTCTAAATAGTCGTAACGTCAACCATATGAGGCAACTATGCAATACATATAACATCTGTGGCATCCACACCATCTTCACCAGATTTGCCCTCCCTACCATGGACAATGGAAATTTGCCCCATGTTATACTCAGTTGTCTAAATTTAACAATAAGAGGGAGTATATTCCTATCTATATATTCTATAACTTTCGGAGTAATTATCACTCCCAGATATTTAAATGATGTAACCAGGGCCATCTAATGAGGTTGGCATGGATGTCCCTCATGCTCAGGGTCCACAAGCAGTATTACAGATTTGTCCCAATTATTATTAAATACAGAAAAGGATCCATACAAGTCTATCAAGGACATAACTGCTGACATGGATGGACACGTATCCCCCAGAAACACTAAAGCATCATCCGCATAGAGTGCTATCTTATCTTCACCTGTAGATCTACAGAATCCCACAATATTTGTAGATGAGCAGATAGCCTCAGCCAGTGGTTCAATGGCCAGAGCAAAAAGAAGCGGGGATAGGGGGCATCCCTGCCTTGTCCCTCTGGTCAACAAAAATGGGTCCGATAAGCATCCATTCACCTGTACCCTTGTACTTGAAGAATCATACAAAAGTTGTATCCATTTAATAAATCTGGGGCCAAACCCATATCGTTTTAAGCAATTCCCCCCCAAAAAAAACACTCTATACAGCCAAATGCTTTAGCCGCATCAAGTGACGATATAGCTCTATTTCCCATGTTTTCTGTTGGGAGTTGTAAGTTTGAAAATAACCGTCCAATATTATTTGCTGTAGATCTATTATCTATTTATCACAGTGGATTAGTTTGGAGATATATCCTGATAGTCTGGTCGCCAATACCTTTGCCAGCAGCTTAATATCTGACGTTAGCAAAGATATTGAGCATTATGAATCAGGATTACTTGGGTCTTTACCAGGTTTCAATAAAAACAATAATTACTGCTTCATTCATAGAGGGGGGTAGTGAGCCATGGCGTAATAAAAACATTGAGCAATTTCAGATAACAGCACCCCTCTGTACTTTTTATATATTTCTCCTGGAAGACCATCTGGACTTGGTGCTTTGTTATTAGGTAAATTAAGTGCTACATTTCTTAGCTCATCTAATGTTAATGGACCCTCCAGAGCCACCCTTTCATCCTCTGAGATATTTGGTACTTCAATAGTATCAAAAAATCTATTCAAGGACTCCTCCGAATAGGATACCCTGCTCTTATATAATATCTGGTAATATTCCCTAAGTACCTCTGATATCTCTGAGGTAGTGTAAACCCTCTTATTTGAATGATTGTATTTCGGTTATGTATGGTGCCGGCCGCTGAGCTTTTACAATAGTTGCCAATAAATGTCCTGTTCCCTCTCCCTCCTCAAAGTATGATCTTTTATTTTCTGCCTTCTTCCTAGCTACTGCTACATATTGTAATTGGCTATGAAGCCATTCCTTTTTTGTATCTTCATTTGGATTAGTTATATATAAAGACTCAGCCTTCATCATATTATAAGCTAGGGTTTTTTCCCACTGCCTAGATTGTTTCTTAATTTTTGATATCTGCGCAATGAGGAGACCTCGAAGATATGCTTTAATTGCATCCCAGTATATCAAAAGTGAAACCGAAGTTCTATTTATATTCCGATAATTAATGAATTCAATCATAGTTCCTTCAGATGAAGGAAAGCGTCACAGCCAATATGGGTTCACCTTCCATAGCGTACATCCTAGATTAGTCCCGAAAGAAAAATCTAATATTATAGGGGAGTGATCTCTCATATATAATATTGCGCAGACATAGTAGAATGGAATATGTTCCTAACGCTAAATCTATTCTAGAGAGGGTTTTGTAGCTACTAGAAAAACATGATGACTTTTTAAAATAGTCGCTCAGTCGATGAACCCGGTATGCTTAGAGCCCCCAGCAAACGAAACCCAAGATTTTTGCAATGAGTTATCAGATTTTTTCATGGATAAAATCGACAACATCCAGAAAATAATTCATCAGAAAAAAACAACCAACCACAGTCAACCAGAGCGAAAAGAAGATATCGTCACGAATACTCCACAGCCACCAAAGTTTTCTTTGATCCCAATCACCTCGGACACCACTATAAATATCATCAAAAATCTCAGAGACAGTACATCTCCTATTGACATAATCCCCACAAAACTTCTGAAAGAATGTTCCGACATCTTGGCTCCCACCATAACTCACCTCATAAATCAATCGTTTAAAGAAGGGATTGTTCCGGGTGCCCTCAAACAAGGCATCATCAAACCCCTGCTAAAAAAAAAAAACCTCGACCCTCAGGACCCAAACCACCGCAGACCGATATCAAGCCTTAATAACATCTCCAAGATTATGGAGAAGGCGGTAGTACAACAGATACAACTCCACCTGGACACACACAAACTCCTGGACCCTCTACAATCAGGCTTCCGCCCAGGCCATGGTACAGAAACAGCACTCCTGAAGATTTGGGACGACGCCCTTGAAGCAGCAGATGACGGAGAATCATGTCTCCTGGTACTGTTGGACCTCAGTGCAGCGTTTGATACTGTGGACCACAATACTCTTCTCATCTGCCTTACAGAAGTAGCAGGAGTCACAGACTCAGAGCTACAATGGTTTGCATCCTTCTTAGGAAATCGTTCTCAGACAGTGAAACTAGGAGCTTTCACCTCTGAAACCCGGGCAATCTCTTGTGGAGTCCCTCAAGGATCACCCTTGTCGCCAGTGCTCTTCAACATATACATCCGCCCACTCCTCAAAATAATCAGAAGTTCAGACCTCTGGTTCCACTCATACGCTGATGACACCCAACTATATTTTCGGAACCCTGGACAAAAAGACCATCATCAGCAATTAGAAAAATGCCTCACCCTGATAGACGACTGGATGACCACTAGCTCCCTTAAGCTCAACGAATCGAAAACAGAACTTCTTATTCTTCACGCAAACCAAAACTCCCGAACAAAGATCGATTGGACACCACCCACCATCTTTGGACAGATCATCTCCCCAAGGACCAAGGTCAAGAGTCTTAGAGTCATTTTTGACTTAGAAATGTCAATGGATGCACAAATAGGAGCAGTAGTCAGTGGTTCTCACCATCTGCTCCGCCTGCTATGCAGACTCATCCCCTTCATTCCAAAGGAGGACAAAGCAGTGGTGGTAGGAACAGTTATTAATTCACGACTGGACTACGCAAATTCCCTTTACATAGGATTACCCCAATATCAACTTGCGCGCTTACAACTCATCCAAAACACGGCGGCAAGGCTGATAACAGGAAAAAACCCTGGGAATCCATCTCCCCTTCCCTGAGGAACCTACATTGGCTAAACGTAAAGAATCGGGTCACATTCAAGACCCTCTGCCTCACCCACAAATGCGCCCATGGAGACGCTCCACAATACCATTGCGAGAAGATAACACACTACACACCCAATCGCAGTCTTCGATCATCTAACCAAAACCTCCTCCTCATTCCCATATCCCGCTACAAAGCAAAAGGGGAACGGAGATTCGCTGTTCAAGGACCAAGGCTCTGGAACACTCTACCAACCGACATCCGCATGGAAGAAAACCATCAGGCCTTTAGGAAAAAACTTAAGACCTACCTTTTCTAATAAGGGTGACAACAAGCACCCATACAGCGCCTTGAGGCGATTCAGTTCGCATTGTAGCGCTATACAAATCATTCATTCATTCATGAGAATTGCCTATTTGTTGGATTATGTTGTCTCCAGAGATCTATCAATCCCAATTCCATTATATATCTAGCAAAGGCGGTAGGCACCGGTGAAGTTTGCTTATCCATTAGGTTATATTTATCTATTGCGGAGTCCATATAATTATTAAAATCACCAACCAATAGGCATGCGCTATCTATTTTATCAGATATAGACTGAATATATTCTTTAAATACTTTGGTTGAGTATAGCGGAGGGATATATATATTTCCAATCACATATGAGCGGCCTGATATTGTACAGTACAAAAAAACAAATCGACCTTTACTGTCCTTTTTAATTTGTCTACATGTAAAGTCCAGTTCATTAGAAATAAGTAAAGACACTCCTCTGGAATATGTTGTATATGTAGAATGAATGAATGAAATGTTTCCTGGAGGCATATTATCGAGGGTGTCAATCTCCCTAGTGAGGTAAACACTGCTTGCTGCTTAGAAGGGCTACCAAGACCCCTTACATTCCATGAAATTAATACTTCATTTAAATGAGCCATGTCAAATAAATCTCAAATAACCTAACCAAAATTATCAAACCAAATACAGCAAATGTGGCATTTTTCAATTCAACCCATGTCACCCTTCTTCCCTTCCCCCATGGTACACCTTCCCCATCACCCAATCCCTCATGGGTTCCTCCCATGTTGGGAAGGGGAGAGGCACGGACAGTGGGGGAGGAAGAGGGCGAAACAAGAGTATATTCTGAGAGGTGCACATGAACCAACATACAAGACATACATACAAAAACATGAACATAATTAACATAACAAAACAAAATCATATAAAAAAAATGCATACGCACAAAAACGTAATCAACATAACAAAACACAAACATGGGGGCTATCTGATCGAGAGGGCTAAAAGAAAAAATAGTACTCTCTCAGCCCTCCCCCACCACAAAATATCCAAACTCCCCCCCCCCCAAAAAAAGAGGAAATAAAGACACAAAAAGGGGGAGAAAAGAAAATAAAAGAAATGGAGAAATTCTTTCCCTTTTCTTATCTCTTTCCTCCTCACTCCCTTCTCTCGGGGAGCTAATCTGACCGTTTATAATTGTCCAGCCACTGAGCCGACAGTTCCAGGGATGCAAAATAATGTGTGGAGCCCTGTGCTATTACTCTAAGTTTAGCTAGAAAAAATATAGAGTAGGATAAGACCATCTGCCTCAGTCGCTGCTTCACTTCATTAAATCCTGCCCGTTGGCACTGCACGGCTGCTGAGAAATTAGGAAAAAAGTTTATTTTTGAGCCATTCATCCTTATAACTGAAAGTTGTCTAGCTCTCTGCAGGATAATATCCCTATTTTTAAAATTCATAATTTTCAAGATCAAAGTCCTAGGTACACTCCCCAGCAGATGATACTCTGGTAGGCACTATGATACTATGAGCTCTTTCCACTGAAAAAAAAGTGGAGAAATGTTCTGAGCAAATGTTCTGAGCCATTTTTTTATAAATTCAGTAGGAGTATTTCCATCTACCTGTTCTGGGAGGCCTACTATTCTAATATTATTCCGACAGAGATGGTTCTTAATATCTTCCAATCAAGAGTCAGTTGTTGATTGGATAGTTGTTGCATAACCTTTTTATTGAGTTCAGAGCTGTATTTAAGGAATCTTCAACTGTGCTTATTCTCTCCTCAGCAGATGCCATTCTCTCTTTAAATATTTGCATATCTTGTCTAATTGAGTTTAGGTCTTCCCTTATTCCTTCCAGGTTATGGTAGAGAATATTCACAGAGCTGTTACATGTAGTAATGGCTTTCAAAATATCTGTGAGCGTAATTACATGCTCTGTTTCTGAGGCATTTGATGTATTTAAGGATTTGGCAAAATTGTCATACAAGGCATTCTTCAGAGTTCTGTTGCTTACTATTTCGTCTAGATCAGGGATATGCAATTAGCGGACCTCCAGCTGTTGCAGAACTACAATTCCCATAGCAAGACTCTGACAGCCACAAGCATGACACCCAGAGGCAGAGGCATGATGGGACTTGTAGTTTTGCAACAGCTGGAGGTCCGCTAATTGCATATCCCTGGTCTAGATGTTCCTGTTGAGTTATTACTCCTTCTTTTCCCTTACCCTGGGATTTATCTGTACCATCAGGTCTTCCCTCTGTGACTGCTCCCTGCGATAAAGTAGATGCTATATATAAGGTTTCTTCTTTATCCATTTCTGGTGAATGTGCAAATTTCTGGAGCCGAATGACAATGTCTTGAGACTTCACAGTGCTTTGTGTTTTCTTTTCTATGCTATTCTGGATGGTATTTTCAGATACAGACTGGTCCCAAGCATGATCCACATACCCCAGCTCCTTCTTGGTCCTCTGTGTCATCCTTACACTAGATGCCAGTTAGAATAAAGGCTGGTAATAAATCCCCACTTAGCAATCGGGTTATAATATAGCTATAATCAAATTTAGAGAGCAGTCCAGAAGAAGGCCAGGTGGATTGCTTTAATAATGAGAAATTAAGCAGCGCTTATAACTGACAAGCAGCTCATATAGCAATCATCAGATGTAGCAATATAGGGATAGGGTAGATAGCTAATAGCTAATAAAACAGGCAACAGATATATCAAATCAGCCAATATAGGAAATATAGGAAATAGCAGATAAAACAAATGGTTAATGCATGCTTTCCCTTTTTCCCTTTCCCCCCTTTATATAGCAAGCAACTGTAATAAGTAGTAATGAATAGTAGTAATAATAACACCAGTAGTAAGTGGTAATAATGATGATAGCGGGAGCTGATATATATATATATATTTTTTTTTCCTTCTATGGCAAGCAGCTGATGACTGATAAGAGGCAACGTGTGAAGCAAGCAAACAATTACATTTTTAAATGTAGAACAAAATAGTTAATTTGCCATAGAATTTATCCTGGAGTGTCAGCAATCCTTAAATATCCTTAGATATCACATGGGGTATATTCACAGGGGGTTACTCAATCACTTAGAATCACTTAAGTACCTACTATGAAGCAATTTCATAAATACAGAGAAGATGCCGAAGAGTGGTGGATATCATGAAGATATAAAGATACCGCTGAGGAGATTGCTAAGAAGCTGCCGCACCCGCAGATTGTCATACGTTTCCCCAAGGAATCACAGCTCCTTTTACAACCAGAGAGAGGGAAGGCAGAGTACGCTGAGAGACAGCTATCCCTGACACAGGCAAGGTAAAGCAACAATAAGCCAGCTAACACACCGGCGGCAAAGGAAGAGCGGAACCACCGCAGATCCACCAGCGCTCAATGCTTCAGAGCCAGGAGTAGTGCCAGGAACGATGCCGGAGATCACACATCATCAGAACTGGACAGGATTCTCCAGGTGCGGCCTGACCAGAGTCTTGTAGAATGGGAGAATTATCGTTTTATCTCTGGAGTAAATCCCTTTTTTAATGCATGCCAATATTCTGTTTTCTTTGCTTGCAGCAGCCTGTCATCTACTAGGACCCCTAGGTCCTTTTCTATCCTAGATTCCCCCAGAGGTTCTCCCCCCAGTGAGTAGATGGCATTCCTATTTTTGCCACCCAAATGCATTATTTTACATTTTTCCACATTAAATCTCATTTGCCATCTGGTTGCCCACCCCATTAAATTGTTTAGATCTTCTTGCAAGGCAGAGATTGAACTGTTTATCCCATCCTCCAGGTAATTTCTGAATAAATTAAATAGGATTGGCCCCAGGACAGAACCCTGGGGGACTCCACTTTCCACCCTTGCCCATTCTGAGTACTCCCCATTTATCACTACCCTCTGAACTCGCCCCTGTAGCCAGTTTTCAATCCATCTACTCACCCTATGGTCCATGCCAATGGACCTTACTTTGTACAGTAAACGTTTATGGGGAACTGTATCAAATGTTTTGCAAAATCCAGATACACCACGTCTATGGGCCTTCCTTTATTTAGATGGCAGCTCACCTCCTCATAGAAGGTTTATAGATTGGTTTGGCAAGAACGATTCTTCATGAATCCATGCTGATTACTGCTGATACCGTTGTCATTAGGGATGAGCTTTACTTTGGGTCGAACATGTTCGCCCGTCTGCTGAATAGCGAACAATTTAGGGTGTTCGCGGCAAATTCGAAAGCCGCGGAACACCCTTTAAAAGTCTATGGGAGAAATCAAAATTGATAATTTTAAAGGCTTATATGCATGGTATTATCATAAAAAGTGATTGGGGACCTGGGTCCTGCCCTGGGGACATGTATCAATACAAAAAAAAGTTTTAAAAAAAGGATGTTTTTTTGGAAGTGAAACAATAAAAGTGAAATTTAAATTTCGTGGCGCATGTTTTTCGTGTTTAGAACAGTCCGAGAGCAAAATTACATTTCTAAAGGAAAAAAAATAATTTAAAAGTACTCGTGGCTATAATGAATTGTCGGACTCGTCAATACACATAAAAGTTCATTGATAAAAACGGCATGGGATTCCCCCATAGTCCATTGGTATGAATATTAAGGGGAACCCTGAACCAAGATTTTAAAAAAAAAATGCGTGGGGGTCCCCCCAAATTCCCTACCAGGCCCTTCAGGTCTTGTAGGGATATTAAGGGGAACCCCGCGCCAAAATAAAAAAAAATGGGGTGGGGGTCTCCCTCACAATCCATACCAGACCCTTCAGGTCTGGTATGGATTTTAAGGGAAACCCTGCACCAAAATGTGAAAAAAATGGCGTGGGGGTCCACCCATAAATCCATACCAGACCCTTATCCGAGCACGCAACCTGGCAGGCCGCAGGAAAAGAGGGGGGAACGAGAGAGCGCCCCCCTCCTGAACCATACCAGGCCACATGCCCTCAACATGGTGGGCCTCATCCCCACAACCCTTACCCTGTGGTTGTTTGGGTCTGCAGGGGGGGACTTATCGGAATATGGAAGCCCCCTTTAACAAGGGGACCCCAGATCCCGCCCCCCGCTGTGTGAATTGGTAATAGGGTACAAGTACCCCTTCCATTTCACAAAAAAAGTGTAAAAAATGTTAAAAAGACAGTAGCCGTTTTTTGACAATTCCTTTATTAATGTCTTCTTCTTTCCCCACTTCTTCTGGTCTTCCTTCGGTTTTCTTCTTCTTTGTCCATCTTGTTCTTCCCCCCACTTTTTCCTCTATCTTCCTCTGCTTCTTCCTCTGGTATTCTCCTCCGGGATCTTCCTCCACTCTTCTCTAGCATCTTCCTTCGGTTTCTTCTTCCCTGCTCCATCCTCCGGATGATCCGCCTCAATGGGGGGGGTTCCCGCTGTGTGACGCTTCTGTTCAGGTGACAGCTACCCGGTGACCCCGCCCCTCTCTGACACACAGGGACTTCCCTATGGCTTCCCCCGTGGTGTCAGAGGTTGACCCCGTCCCCCTCTGACACCACAGGGGAAACCATAGGGAAGTCCCCGTGCGTCAGCGAGTGGCCCCGCCTTTGGTTATATTAGAGCTGTCACCTGAACAGAAGTGTGACACAGCGGGAACCCTCCATTGAGGCGGATCATCCGGAGGACGAAGCGGGGAAGAAGAAGCCAGAGGAAGATGCTGGAGGAGAAGATGCCGGAGGAGAAGACTGGAGGAAGAAGCAGAGGAAGATAGAGGAAGAAGCGGGGGGAGAACAAGATGGAGGAAGAAGAAGAAAACTGAAGGAAAAACAGAAAAAGCGGGGAAAGAAGAAGATATTAATAAAGGAATTGTCAAAAACCGGCTATTGTCTTTTTTAACATTTTTGACACTTTTTTTGTGAAATGGTAGGGGTACTTGTACCCATTACCAATTCACACGGGGGGCGGGATCTGGGGGATCCTCTTGTTAAAGGGGGCTTCCAGATTCCGATAAGCCCCCCACCCGAAGACCCCCACAACCACCGGGCAAGGGTTGTGGGGATGAGTCCCTTGTCCCCATCAACATGGGGACATCCTCCCCATGTTGAGGGCATGTGGCCTGGTACGGTTCAGGAGGGGGGGGTGCTCTCTCGTCCCCCCTCTTTTTCCTGTGGCCTGCCAGGTTGCATGCTTGGATAAGGGTCTGGTATGGATTTATGGGGGGACCCTCACGCATGCCATTTTTTTAAATTTTGGCGCGAAATCCATACCAGACCTGAAGGGTCTGGTATGGATTTTGAGGGGGACCCCTACGCCATTTTGAAGGGCCCATGCTATTTTTTTTTTTCAAACTTACGTTCTACTCGAACATCGGGCTCATCCCTATACCCACACATCTGCTGCTTCTCCTGAGTATGGAGATACCACATGTGCAAGACTTTTTGGGAGCCTAGCCATGTACAGGATTTCTAAGGGTGTAAAATGGTGAATTCACTTCTTCACTGCCTATCACAGTTTCGGAGGCCATGAAATGCCAAGATAGCACAAACCCCCCCCCAAATTACCCCATTTTGGAAAGTAGACACCCCAATCTATTTTCTAAGAGGCATGGTGAGTATTTTGCAGCTCTAGTTTGTTTTGGAAAATTAAGAAAGTAAAGGAATTTTTTTATTTTTTACATTTTTTTAAAACTTTGTGACAAAAAGTGAGATCTGAAAAATGCTCGACATGCCTCTCAGCAAATAGCTTGGGGTGTCTACTTTCCAAAATGGGGTCATTTAGGGGGTTTTGTGCTATCTGGGCATTTCATGGCCTCCTAAACTGTGATAGGCAGTGAGGAGTGAAATCAAAAATGTATGCGCTTAGAAAGGCTGAAGGCGGTGCTTGGTTTTCAGGGTCATGTATGCGGCTAGACTGCCAAAAAGTCCCACACATGTGGTATCCCCATACTCAGGAGAAGCTGCAGGATCTATTTTGGGGTGAATTTTCACATATTCCCATGGCATGTGTGAGCAATATATCATTTAGTGACAACTTTGTGAAAAAAAAAAAGAATTTGTAATTTTCCCAAAACTTGCCTCTTAGAAAATATCTTGGGGTATCTACCTTCCAAAATGGGGTAATTTTGGGGGGGTTTGTGCTATCTTGGCAGTTCATGGCCTCAGAAACTGTGATAGGTAGTGAGGTCCTGTACGCGGCTTCAGTGACAACTTTGTGTAATTTTTAATACATTTTTTTGTCATTTTTCAATCACTTGTGACAAAAAAAAATAAAAAATTCAATGTGCTCAACATGCCTCTCAGCAAATTCTTTGGGGTGTCTACTTTCCAAAATGGGGTCATTTGGGGGGGGGGTTGTACTGCCCTTCCAATAGAGCACCTCAAGAAATTAGATAGGCAGTCATAAACTAAAAGCTGCGTAAATTCCAGAAAATGTACCCTAGTTTGTAGACGCTAAAAATTTTGCGCAAACCAATAAATATACGCTTATTGATTTTTTTTTTTTACGCGAGATGTGTGGCTGAATGCATTTTGGCATAAAATTTTGTTTATTGTATTTTTTTTTATAACAAAAAGTGGAAAATATCATATTTTTTTCAAAATTTGGGGATTTTTTCCATTTATATCGCAAAAAATTTAAATCACAGAGGTGATCAAATACCAACAAAAGAAAGCTTTATTTGTGGAAAAAAAAGGACGCAAATCTTGTTTGGGTACAGCATTGCATGACAGCACAATTACTAGTTAAAGCAGCGCAGTGCCAAATTGCAAAAAGTGCTCTGATCAGGAAGGGGTAAATCATTCCGGGGCTGAAGTGGTTAAAGAAAACTTTTGGATAGAATAGACTAGGGTTTTTATTCCATCTGTGTTCTCGCTAGGTACTGTAGATTATCAGGCCATTATCAGAAAGACGGAAAGTGATGGGAAATCTTAAATGTTACAGTTGTCACAACAACAGGAGGTGAGGGTAAATTTTCTAGTTGGGAAATTTTGCCTGGTGACAACTATCTATGGGTTCTTTAACATGGGCAGCAGACTTTGTTGCCCTTCTGAAAAATGATCCATAGATCACTTTTCTGAGGGCAGTTAACAGGTGGCTGGGTGGCAATATGTCATCTCCTTACCACCTGTTTTACCCTTTCAAGTCCACACCACTGTGATGAAATCTCGTGCAATGGGTTGCATTTAGCAGCTGTACTGCACATAAAACACAAATGTGCTATATTTTTTGTCACAGCATGTGTACAGACTTTTGACACTGGCAAACAAAAAGCCCCCTAGGTCTAAGGGTTCACACTCCCAGCATGCTTCAGTTTTTTTCTAGTGCCCTATGAGGTTGGACATCTTTTCTATTTTTCCTAAACATAACCCATTTTACTAGCCATTACATTTTTTTTCTCAAGATATTTTCTTGCTTCAACCAAGATTTTGTTTACATGTTGTGGTGCTGGGCTCCTTATTCAGCTATCTGGATTGGCTTTTTCTTAACTATAATTTTGGAGGCCATACCTAGACACCACTACACAAAAAATTGTGGGGGCTGCCTGGAGTGTGACCTTTGTTACCGGGTTCTGATTGTGGTTCTTAATTAGCCATGGAGTGCTTTCCACATCCAGGGTCTCTGGTGTAACTCAGTCTTTGAAGATTCTTAATGATCTGAATGAGCATTGAGAGCTACTAGATTATTGGTAACACTGAGAACCACCATTACTCCCCTTTTTTAATACTAGGGAACGAGGTAATCCAGCATATCAACAACAGCAATTGTGGAAAAAGAAAATATCTGTTTTATATTTTTTTTTTTAATCTTCAAATTTGTGTGGGATATTTTTCCTTTTTCACAATTGTTGTTGTTGATATGTTGGACAACCTCAATTCCTTGTATTATAATTGTTATTTATAATTACTCCTCTATTTCTTCAGTTTCTGCGAAAAGGATCAGAAGAGTTAGCACACTGAGATATTAATTCCTGTGTCACAGCCACAATGTTGCACGTGCATACGCCACACTCTATGCCTGCCTTTTCAGGATGAAGTAGTTTATTCCCACTCATATTTGCAAGAGATATGCCATTTTACACCTTGGTAAGTCTTTGCTACAATGACCTGGTTAATCAGCTTGTAGGCAGGTAGAGTTCTATGCTTCCCCAGTTGGGAGTGACCGTTGTGGTGTTTATTTACATTGAGAGAGTTTAATATAGTTCAGTCATCTGTAAAATGAAAGGTACCCCATGTGTAAGGCAGTGACCCTATCCAAAGTGCCTAGCATAGCCCAGAAGAACCCACTCCAAGGTAGGCCTTTCATGTGACCCTTGCATGGCGCCCAACAAGGAGGGGAACATGGAGGATGTGATCACCACCCCACGACTTTACCCTCCTACCACCTGGTATTCTCTATTAAAGTAGAAATTCAGCCTAAAACTAAAATCTCGAAATCTACTTAGAGCCACAATCTAAAGCCCCATACACACGCGCGGATTATCCGAGGACCAGGTCCGTCAGACCATGTCCGTCATACTTTGTCTGATGTTGGTTTTGCGTACACACGGTCGGACAAAGTTGTCGGAAAATCCGATCATTCTGAACGTGGTAACGTTTGTTGTCTACGACGGGACTACGTAGAGGCTAGTAGCCAATAGCTTTGGTCTTGTAATGTGATCTGAGCATGCGTAGCACTTTGTCCGGTCGGAATTCGCTACACACGATCGGATTTGGTGTGATCGGACTTTGTTGTCAAAAAATCTATCCAGCAGGAGATAGGACTTTGTCCATCAGACAATCTGATGGAAACTGTCCGATGGTGCCTACACACGGTCTGATTTTCCGACAACATTGTCCGATAGGACAGAATCCTTCGGAAAATCCTACCGTGTGTATGGGGCTTAAGACTAACCTATCTAGCCCTGTAAAGCAAAAATCGCTATTCATACCTTTTCTGAAGCTGCTCCAGTCAGGTCCCCATGAGCTGTTAGCGGTGGCTTCTCTGTGTAGGCAGGTGCAGAAGAAACAGCCGACAACGGAAGCCCCATAGGAATTCTCTATAAGTAATGCCACCTCTCAGGCATTTGTCAGACGTTGTCAGCCGTCTCCTGCACACAGCATCTGCTGCTGAAGACCAAACTGGAGCAGCTTCAGAAAAGGTATGTGTAGTGATTTTTGCTTTACAGGGCTAGATAGGTTTGTGTTAGTTTGTGGCTGCTTGTATATTCAGAGATATTAGTTTTAGGGTGAACTTCCACTTTAAGCTGTCCCTTTTACGCAGTGCAACATTTCATAGCCCATGTGCAAGAGTAGCAGTTCCACTGCATTGGGTCTCTCCAGCACACGATCCACTGGATTCTGGGGTTACCTGCAGTCCCCATCCTCGAGGACTTTACATTAACAGCCTAGATCACGATTTCTCAACCAGGGTGCCATGGAGAGTTCTCAGGGGTGTCACCTCCTTCCCTTATCACACAGAAGGCTGCTATGGCTAATCCAACAGCTGAAGATGGAAGAGAAGCCGAAATAGCAGCCTTTACTTAGTTGGTAAGGTTTAATAAAGATACCAGTCCATCTAGTTCAACCTGTGTAGGTGTGTGTATTCTTTTATGTCTCTACCACTTCCCACATCCCTGTATATTGTGTTCGCTAAGATGGCCATTTAAAGTTTTTTGGAAATTATCAACACTTCCCTCTGACACCGCGGGTTGTGAAAGGGAGTTCCACATCCTTACCATTCTAACAGTAACCCAGATAGCAAGCAATTGAACTGCAAGTTTTAAAATGACTTGCTAAGCCTTGCATTGCATGACTCCAGATCAACTCTCTTTGCAAACATTCTACAAGTCCTTTTGCTAGTTCTGGTTTAGTTATATTGTGCAATTGTCATCCCACTGTGGCTGAATTTGGAAAAGTGTACAACTTGACAGTGAAAATGTGCAGCAAGTTAACAAGACTTACAATTCAACTCTGCCACAAATTTGTGGCAAGTTATCCTTGCTATCTGAGAAAAAAAAACCCTACGCAGTTAAAGGTTGAACTGTTTCTTTCCCCCTAGTGTGTAGCTTTGGTTCATATTTTTTAGCTCCCAAGTTCATTACTTTACATTTCCCTACTTTGAACCTCATTTGCCATTTGTTTGCCCATCCCTCTAGTTTATTGAACTATTTATACCAACCTCTATATCATTTATAAACAAGCTAAACAGAATTGGTCCCAGAACAGAGCCCTGGGGTACCCAACTCACAATTTCTGAAGACACACAATTTTTTACCACCCTTTGGGTGCGTCCCTGTAACCAATTTTCTCTGCAGGTGCATATCAACAATGCCAAGAGACCTTAATTTGTTTCCCGATCATCTCCTGGGGTGCTGATTGAAATAATCTTCTCCAGCAGGAATTCCATGCTTTGCTCACTAAGTGACATAACAACCCGGCACTGACTGCACTTACCATACAACTCACTGACTGCCACTACATACCACTCAATGACTGACACTACATGTTGCACATAAACTGCCATTACCATACTACTCACTGATCACCCTACTGCTGTATACTGCCCTGTCCTGCCAGTACATACTGCTTACTGATTTCTACAGGTACAAGGCAACTCTGCATCACAACTTGCTGATCACTGAATTCTGCCTCGCAAACTACATTTAGGTATGCCATGACTAAAAATAGCTTCGGAAATAATAGTTTGTTTTTCCGAAGCTTGAGTGAACACACTACTCAGAATCTCACTTTGCCCAATCAGGTGTGGCCCCACTCCTTTGCTTTTTCCAGGGAGGAGTTCTCTGCAGCTATAGCCTTTACTAGTGTGGTGTGAGCCTCAATTAGAGCCTGAACAGACTGTTGCTTCTGCAACTGCTGTAACTAGTCTGGGATCCTTAGGTCTAAAGATTTCTGGTATACATATTCACTGTGGCCAAATGTATAGACCAGTATCTATTTGTGGAGGCCGTTCTTAAGAAGTGGGTTGTCACCAATGTGGTCCCAGCGACCCTAGTTACCTTAACAAAACACAGACCAAAGCTAAAGAATGTAGTGACCAGGGGCTACAAACTAGAGTACTGCATTCTGATTATACCCAGGTTCATGTTGTCAAACCTGCCTGTGTTTCTTACATACATCCCTACTGCTTTTTCAGATCTTTTGAACCAATGAATTATCAGCATTGTAGCAACAGCAGAAAGGTTGTGGGGTTTTTACATTTAACCGTTTCACTGGAACTCAGGAAGGGCAGTAACAGGGATCTTAGACCAAATGGATAACCCATGCCAGGCATGCAAGAAACATAGGGTGCAACAATATTTGATACAACAGCTGATGAGACCCAAACCCTGGTATCAAAGATTAGCTGGGCCGAACCATCGGAGGCAGGCTGGCCATCAGGCACCACACCATCAAATGCAGGCTGGGCACGAGACCATCACACATAAGCTGGGCACCAGCCCATTAGAGGTAGACTGGGCCCCGGCCCATTAGAGGCAGCTTGGACACTGGACCATCAGAAGCAGGTTGGGCATCAGGCACTGGACCATCAGGGGCAGGCCGAGCATCAGGCACTGGGCCATCATGAAGGCTGATTGGACCTCATCAGCAGAGGTGGAGGTGGACTGGACCCTATCAGCAGGTGTGGAGGGAAACAGGACCCCATCAGCAGGTGTGGAAGCAGATTGGACCCCATCAACACGGTGGAGGCAGGAACTAACACAGGATCTGACGGAACAATGAATGCAAAAGGAGTGGATAGTGGCAGAATTGCATGGGTTGAGAAAAACATCCTTTTCTTGTTATGTTTGGACACTAGAGTCCTGCGAGCAATTGAAGGGCTATGAACAGATTGTGCAGCTGATGGATGAGTAGTAACAGTACTGAGAGGTAGTGAAAAAAGGGTAGCAGTTGCAAAGGAGGATTTCTAAGGGGTTGCTAAGGGCAACAGGGCAGTAGAGGGAGACTTCAATTGATTAAATGCAAGGAAAGTTCAGTTAGTGGACACAGGGTAATAATGTATAGTTGAAAGCAAAGTATACTAAACTGCAGCTGTGGTTGCTATGGTTAATGGGTATGGGGAACTAGAACAGATGTCTAGAGGCAGGAGAGGATTGGTGCACTACTCATCCAGGCTTGGAGTAGGGTTTGAACAAAACTCTATTTACATTTCCCTTGTCTGACTAGAGAATGTACTGTATTGACACAATTCACCAAGGCTTCTCGTGAATATACTGAATAATGCTCAAAAAAGTGGGGCTTATCGTCTTCTAGTAGCCACACAAGATATTCCACCTGAGAAACACTAAAAGGAAGAGAGAAGTCATCACCACCTTTGCAAGACAAAGCCAGCTCTGCACAAACTTGAATCAGGGGCTGAACATTACCAAACAAAACCCCCAACAACTATTCCCTAGCCTGCTCCTTCAATAGCTGGTGGCAATATTCCCTTTCCTCTGTCACTAGCAATGCATAGTACAAAACCTCCTCTGAGCGCATCTTGCAGCAATTAGCAAATGCTGAGACCAGTTACTTCCCAATTCCCAGGTGCAGATGCTGATCGTTCGTGGCTAAATTTCAGGGCTTCTGTAGGACACTGATAAGCACTCACTGATGGCTCTTTAGGGCACTGATGTGCACTGATGAGCACTATAGGGCCCTGATGAGCACAGTAGGGCACTGATGAGCACTCACTGATGGGCACTATAGAGCACTTTTGGGCACTGATGACCAATATAGCTCACAGTAAAGTACAGTAAGTAACAATCAACACACTCTGCAGCATCCGATCTCTCTCTGGTGTGAGAAAAGGAGAAAGCTGAATCGGGAATGACCTTGCTTTGTTTACAAAGTGCTCACTCATCATTGGAAAAAGGGATCACGTGGTAAAGTGTGATTGGCCATTTACCCTGATCCGTGATGCGTCCACAGGACACAGCGATCACAGACACTTTAGAATGTGTGCCCCAGAGGGCGTGCAAGAAGCGTGATCATGGGATGATGTCATATGACGCCCTCCCAGAACTGGCCAGCCATGCTATAGCCACCATTCGGCTATAGCGCAGTTGGCAAGTGGTTAAAGGACTCTATTCTTGCTGTATTTTTATATATATGATATGTTTTTGCCATTAATACATATGCCTCAAGGTACTGTCCAGCTTCCTATGTCTTTAGAATGTAGTTTGCCTTTAAATTCTAGAAATGGGCATAATTTACATAAAAAGATTTGCCTCCACATAGGCTCGAATGAGATTTGCCGCTAAGCTGGGGTTCGTCAAATTCCAAACAGGTTTCACCCAGACAGAGTTGCTAATCCTTAGTCAGGAAGCAGTTAATTATTTATATTAGACAAAGGCTTAGAGGAATCCCTTTATTGCAGACTCCTCCACAGAACTACTTTAGGCTAATTAGGAGTAAGATCAAAAGAGTAGATTGTGATGTTAAATGTAAATCCTGTGCACTTCAGCTGCTAATTACATATGGTTCCTATTTCACAATATTGCATCACTTGATAAAGATGTGCCACAAAACATAATTTGCACTATTTAAATTGCTTTTAGAATCGTAAGTGGTCTCTACCTAAAACTGTATATATATGGAAACTTTATGTATAGTGTTACCACCTCATTACTTAGCTCATTAAAAACGAAACACATATACACTGCACAGGTTCTGAAGCAAATTAAAATAGTAATTAGATTCTCTAAGGGTCTTACCTGCATTTAACCGCTTCCCGACCGCCTCACGCAGATATACTGCGGCATAATGGCACGGGCAAGCGAAATCACGTATATATACGCGGCCCTTTAATTGCCTGGCCGTGGGTCGCGTGTAAACAAACCTCTCCCCGCACTTCCTACTCTGCCTGTCATTGATCGGCTGTTCCCGGTCATCGGGAAAGCCGATCAATGACGTCAGACGTCAGCCCCGCCCCCTAATGTAAAAAAACACACACGTCACAGCCCATAACCCCTCCCCTCCCCTTAGTGGTTAACTCTTTCACTGCCAGTGTCATTTATACAGGAATCAATGCATTTTAATAGCATTGATTGCTGTATAAATGACAATGGTCCCAAAAATGTGTTAAAAATGTCTGATGTGTCCGCCATAATGTCGCAGTCACAATAAAAATCACTGATCGCCGCCATTACTAGTAAAAAAAAAATATTAATAAAAATGCTATAAAACTATCCCCTATTTTGTAAACACTATAACTTTTGCACAAACCAATCAATAATCGCTAATTGAGATTTTTTTTACCAAAAATATGTAGAAGAATACGTATCGGCCTAAACTGAGGAAAAAAAATGTTTTTTTATATGTTTTTTGGGGATATTTATTATATCAAAAAGCAAACAATATTGCATTGTTTTCAAAATTGTCGCTCTATTTTTGTTTATAGCGCAAAAAATAAAAACCTCAGGGGCGATCAAATACCACCAAAAGAAAGCCAATTTTGTTTGGGAGCCACATCGCATGACCACGCAATTGTCAGTTAAAGCGACGCAGTGCCGAATCGCAAAAAGGGGCCTGGTCCTTTGGCTGCCAATTGGTCTGGGGCTGAAGTGCCAAAAAGCCTGTGTAATTCATATATGTCTGTTGCTAAAGGGATAAAATGGCAAACTTGGGTATCTGTGAAGGTAGGGACCATTTAAATTTATGCATGTAGGGGTGTGTTTTTGTAGTGCTAGGCAGGCGTGTTGTCCTGTGTCAATGTGTGCTTCACTTTGTGCATATTCAATGCATTATTTAAATGCTAAATTCATCTTAAAAAAAAAAAAAAAAAAATTCTGACCACATTTTGGAGGTAAAAAAAGTGTGCATTTATTTATTTTTTCTCTCAGGAGCCTGCAGAACATTGCATCCATGATCAGTGGATACAATGGTATAATGTCAGGCTCCTGTACACACTCCCTACAGCTCTGTGTCCATACTTCTGTACAAGCTGTCAATTTCAGAGTTGCAGGAAGACTGAATGGACCACAAGCACACTGATAAGTGCCCTCGCAGTGCATTGAAACGACAAGTCTGTTTGCTGTCTTGGAAGAAAGGACTTGTAGTTTTTCATTCACAGAACACAGCCGTGCTGATTTTAAATGTGACAGTGGGTGAGGGGAGAAGAAACCCAACTTGCTGTCACACTGTGGGTGAGGGGGGTGCTGCTTAGCATTATGTTACATAATGCTTATGTAACATGTTTCTGAAGGTAATTTTATCCTTTCATTTAGAACTTAAAGTGAATAGGGTTTCTAACACAGCAAAATGCATGTTATATGTGTTGACGTGGTTGATGTATTCATGTGGATATATAAACACTGTATGCAGTTTGAAATGTTTAACACATACAGTGATACTATATTGTATTTATAGAAGAAATAACACAGTCATTTTAACAAGAAGATCAGTTTGTGTTGGAGACAAGATTATCCTATTATTTAAAATGTTAATATTTCTTGCAGTACTACAAACATCCTGCAAGGGGCAGTGCTACACTAAAACACAGAAAAAAAAATACTATACATTTCAGTAATAACATTCTCCAATCATTTGTTCCCTAAGATGATAAGAAACCACCAATAGCTGGAATTACCACAATATATTTTGAAATGTAATATGAATACAATATATGTATATGCAGAGCATATGTCAAACATTTTATATACATCACATTTCAAAGCAAAAGTAAGTAAATTGAAGTAATCATAAATCACAGCTTTAAAACATACGCATTATTTTTCTTGCAATACACTTTTGTAACCAATGTTTTTTTTTTTTGTTAGTTTTTTTTATTTTACCTCTCTCTTGTAACATGCTTTCTAAATCTGTTATGACTACATTAGGTTTAAACCTATATATTTATTCAACAAGATGACTTCAGCTAAATAAAGTCACGCAAAGCACACATGGGGGGATTTACTAAAACTGGAGCATGCAAAATCTGGTGCAGCTCTGCAAAGAAACCAATCAGCTTCCAGTTTTTTTTGTCAACGCTTAATTGAACACACTGAAGTTAGAAGCTGATTGGCTACCTTGCAAAGCTGCACCAGTAGTACATTTCCCCCCAATGTCTGCCTAGTTATTACATGCTATTATTTGTGGTATAGGGAACGATCTTTAACAATAACGAGATGGTCGGATGTTGTACAAATATATGCTACTGTTAAATGTATATAACCAGCACACAGGGATTGCTCAATCCAACTCACTTAAAAGTTGCTTTTGTGAATTCGTAAAGTTTACATTCCCATGCCAAAAAGGATTTATCAGAGGAGAACACTTGTCATTAACTGGAAGAGAAAATGCAAAATAAATAAAAACATATGTGAAAGAATTCCTAAAAACGAATACATAAATATATATATATATACTAACTCAACTTAAACAAGATGTCATGTATTACTTACAATTACACATCCTCCAAAGTCCTGAGTGTGAGCTAAGAGTCTCTGAGAAGTTTTGTTTTAATTCCAGCTTAGAAGCATCGATTATATACCAGAAATCCGTTCCAATAGCAACCACTAAAAAAATAAAGCTCAATATACCAAGAAAAGCCACAAATACAGACAAAATGCTCAATTTAAGCTTCATTGTGCATTAGATTTCCTGTATCCTCCAAGAGCTCAGTGATAATTTTGTAGATTATCTGTAGAATTCTATCCTGTGCTTCAGAAGCAAATGAAAGAAAATTCATGTTCCATGATGAAATATCAAAACCTGTCTTTGTCTTGGTTCAGCAAGTTCCAGTGATGTTCTAGTGCAGTATATGGCAGTATGAGTTCAGCAGGCATTGCTGCTAGCACGCAACAAGCGGAGCACTGAAATCTTTCCTGACTCATACAAACAGGCAAGAATGTGGGGAAGGTGGGAGGAATAAAGTGATCTGCCTGCAAATGTGCTGTACTTTTTATGAAAGCTTGCTTTTATATCTAAAAAAAATCAAGCAGAATCAATACATTTGCAGATGTCAACCTTTAATATTTACATAAAAGAAGGGTAAAATCACAAGCTGTATACAATATGAATGCCTGTGAATATTTTTCACGGGAGCGTTGAATATATACAGTACATGGAGGCATACTATAAGCAGACAATATATGTATGAAGCAACAAAGCTGTAAAGCCATGCCTTAATGATCCACAGCAGGATGGGCAAGGCATCACTCAGCTACAATGGAATAAGACACAGTAGCTAACCAGCATTACCAGCATTACTTTACAAGGGCACCTTGTATACATGGGCACAGAATCTACCAGCCATCCTATAATACGTGGAAAAATAGTGAAAACATTATAATTGGCTAGAGATTGAGATTCATCCACACTGAAATTGCAGCATCACCGGCATTTATTGAAAAATCCAGCATAAATAAACACAACAGTTTTGGACAGTTCTGACAACAAAGCTAGCACTATCTCTCATGCATTAAAAACAGCATATGTTCCAAAGATAAATCAATAATTCTTCCACTTTTGGGTGCCAAAAATACACATGCAAAATACACATCGAGAGGGGCTCTCCTGGGAGAATCAGCGATGGAAAAGGATATGGGGGTGCTTGTAGATCAGACTTAGGAATAGCATGTGATGCCAAGCTGCAGATAACAAAGTTAGCAAAATAATCTCATGCATTAGAAAGGACATACATTCAAAAGATAAATCAATAATTCCATCCCTTTACAAAACACTGGATTTACCTTATTTTGAATATGCAGTTTAGTTTTGGTCCACAATCTTCAGAAAAGACATTGTTGAATTACAAAGAGTTTAGCAAAAGGCCACAAAATTAATAAGGGGGGTGGAGGACTTCAGCTATGGGATCTATTACATAGATTACAGTTATTCACACTGGAGAAGAAGTGCTTAAGAGGGGATATGATTACAATGTATAAATATATCAAAGGTGACTTCAGTAACTGTAATAAGCTGTTTACTCTAAGGTCCCTGGAAAGGACACATGACCATGATTTAAAGTTTGAAGAAAGGAGATTTAACCTTAGATAGAGGAAAGGGCCTAATTCTAACAAAGTCACATTATACATAATGAAACAGGATTAAAGCAATTCACCATTTCAAATCCACAGGTCAACAGCACATAATATGTAAAATAAGGGTCATTATAATTATCAAAATACAAGAAATAAATATTCTTCGTATAAATAAATGTACCGGTAAATCAAATCTATTTTTAAGCCTTTCAACTGTATGGTGTCTAACTCTGAAATCTAGTGTGCCTCTTTCTTTTTAATCTTAAACTGGTCATTCGCTGGTAGATTTTTTTACGAATGTTTAACCACTTCCCGACCGCCCCATGTACATATACGTCAACAGAATGGCACGTACAGGCAAAAGGACGTACCTGTACGTGCCATTCTTCAGGCGGTTGGGGGGTCCGATCGGACCCCCCTCCGCCGGCGGGGACGGTCGGGATCGTGTCAGGAGCGATGCGGGAATAGGGGACGGCCAGTGGTTTCTGGCCACCCCCTCGCGATCGCTCCTGGCGAATCACATTCTCCCTTGCCTGTGTAATTGTAAACACAGGCAAGGGGAAGTGACGTTGCGCTCCTCGTGTCGGTCTTTCTGACCGGGACGCCGAGCGGAGAAGACATCAGGTTAGTGCACCAACACTACACTGACACCAGTCACACATAGGCACACAATCCACCCCCCTGTCACCCCCAGATCACCCCCCAGATCACCCCCTGCCCCCCCAGTCACAGTGTCACTGATTGCAGTGATCATTTATTTACTGATCACTGCATTTAGTGTCAGTGTGACTGTAATAACTGTCAGGGCAGTTAGTTTTAGGCCCCTTTAGGTCTAAGGTAGCCCCTACCCCCCCCCCAATAAAGGTTTAACCCTTGATTGCCCCCTAGGTAACTCTTTGACCCCCTTTTGCCAGTGTAACTAAGCGATCGTTTTTCTGATCGCTGTATTAGTGTCACTGGTGTCGCTAGGTAGCCAGTTTTTTTTTTAGGTAACCGCCAGGTTTATATAGGATTATAAATAGGTTTATAGGTCAGGTACCCCCATATTACAACCTAAATAAAGGTTTTAACCCCTTGATTGCCCCTAGAGTTAACTCTTTCACCAGTGATCACTGTATAAGTGTCACTGGTGACGCTGGTTAGCCAGTTAGTTATTTAGTTATTTAGGTTCCCCGTCAGGTTTTTATATATCGTCGGGTACCCCCATATATTACCTAATAAAGGTTTTAACCCCCTGATTGCCCCTAGTTAACCCTTTCACCAGTGATCACCGTATTACTGTTACGGGTGACGCTGGTTAGATAGTTTGTTTTTTATACTGTCAGGGCACCTGTCAGGGCTTCCGTCCGCTGCGCACGCTAGTGCGCAGGCGCACGGGTTCAGCTTCCCGGCTCATAGCCAGTGACAGGGAGAAGATGCGGCGGCGCGTGCGCACTCGTGTTCCCGCCAAGCGGCGCGCGCGCATGCGCAGTAGCGCGGCATCACCTCATGTGACCTCAACGGCCCTATAAAAGGAGGGCCTCTGTGCCCAGACAGACGCTGGTTCGTCTGACAAGCTGCTTCCTGTTTGTATCCTGTACTTGACCCTTGAAGATTGTCTTACCTGTTGCCAAACCCGGATCATCCTGACTACTCTGCCTTCTCCTGACCTTGACCTTCGGATTGCCTACTTGGATTTGCTACCTTCTCCTGCCCTGGACCTTTGGCCTGTACCTTGGACTCTCTTCTGAATCTGCCAGTGTTTGATCCCTAGCCTGCCTTGGACTCTCCTGCTCAAGGATACCTTTGCACCTAATCTACCAGTGTTTGACCCTCGGCCTGCATTTACCTAACCTGCCTGTGTTTGATCCCCAGTCTGTTTTGCTGTGTCTCAACTAGGAATTCGTGGACGTACTAACCTGCTCCAGTCTACCCTTCTCTACAACATCAGGAGCCCACGCCTGGTCACCATCCCACCGGTGGCTTGTGCCTCTTGGTGCCAACCGTCCCTGTGTCACCTTCAGGGCAGTGGGCGCCGAGTCGCAAGGGTAACCGCTCTCGGCATCTTGGCCTCGGTGAGTACCTAGTTCATGACAGTACGAACCAGCCATGACAGAGGCCAACAGAGCGGTTTCTCCACTGGACATGTTATGTCAGCAGGTGTCTGCCCTCACGGAAGCGGTACAGAAACTACAGGAAGGTTATGCTCAAGTCGATACTCGACTCCAACAATTGACCACGGCCGCCCCTCTAGCAAGTTCAGCTTCCGGGTCTACTAGTGGGACTTCTGCACCTCAAGCTCAACCTCCACCTGCCATGATGATGGCCGTGCCTGAACCCAAGGTACCAATTCCAGAACGATTTTCGGGTGATCGCAGGAAGTTCAGGTCCTTCAAAAATGCTTGTTCCTTGTACCTTGCCCTGCAACCCCGAACCTTTTCCTCAGAGATTGTCAAAGTCGGGTTTATCATCTCCCTTCTATCCGAGGAACCCCAATCTTGGGCCCATGGTCTCATGGAACAAAGGAACCCTCTCCTTAATACTGTTGATACATTTTTTGAAGCAATGGGCCAACTCTACGATGACCCCCAACGTAAGGCCACGGCTGAGGCCACCCTGCATACCCTCTCTCAAGGGAAAAGGCCTGTAGAGGACTATACGGCGGAGTTCCGCAAATGGTCTGCCGATACCACCTGGAATGAGGCAGCCCTCCTCTACCAGTATCGACTGGGATTAAGGGAGAGTCTGAAGGACGAGTTAGCCCGGGTGGAGCCTCCTACTTCGTTGGAGGAGTTGATCCAGGTAGCCACCAAACTGGATCGACGTATGCGGGAACGTCGCTCAGAACGTATACAAGGGTCCCGACCAATATGGGTTTCCCCAAGGATGCCAGCTGCTTATCCGACCGTCCCATCCGGTCCATCGGCCCCTGAAGGGGAACCAATGCAGTTGGGTTTAGTCCGTCCCCGCCTTACCCAGGAAGAACGGCAACGAAGACGGAGATCCAATCTGTGCCTCTATTGTGGGGGTTCAGGACATTTCCTCCTGAATTGTCCCATCCGGCCTAGTAAGTTGCCACCTCAGCCTTTCATGAATTGTCAAGCCGTCAATCGGGCCCAAACTTATGTGACTCTTTCTGTTTCCCTACAGCTAGCGGGAAGGAAGATCCGGCTACCAGCCGTGATTGACTCAGGGGCTTGCAGCTGCTTCCTGGATATCTCTATCGCCAAGGAATGGCACGTTCCTTGCTTCAACAAGGCAAATCCTCTATTGGTCCATTTAGCTGATGGGTCCCTTCCACAATCTGGTCCAGTAACTCAGGAGACTTCACCTATCCTCACCACCACAGATTCCGGCCACCAAGAGTTTCTACGGTTTGATCTTATATCTTCTCCAATGTTTCCAATTATCCTTGGACTTCCTTGGCTGCAAGCTCATGACCCCCAAATTCACTGGAATAGGAAGGAGGTCTCCTTCTCATCACCATATTGTCACCAACACTGCATCTCTCCAACTCCCTGCTCTGTCCTATCGGTCATCTCGACATCAGAGAATCTTCAACACATTCCCCCGGTCTATCAGGACTTTAAAGATGTCTTTGACAAAAAGAAGGCCGACCATCTACCACCACATCGGGCCTATGATTGCCCCATCGAATTGCTCACAGGCTCCGCAATTCCCTTTGGGCGCATATTTCCTCTGTCAGAGACCGAACTAAAGGCCCTCAAGGCCTATATTGATGAGAATCTCGAGAAGGGCTTTATCCGGCCATCCACCTCTCCAGCAGGGGCTGGTATTTTCTTCGTTGGGAAGAAAGATGGTTCACTCAGGCCCTGCGTTGATTATCGAGAACTTAATAAAATCACTATCAAGAACCGATATCCTCTACCACTTATTCCTGAACTCTTCCAGCGGTTCCGGTCAGCTAAAGTTTTCTCTAAACTCGACTTAAGGGGTGCCTACAACCTTGTCAGAATCCGTGCAGGGGATGAGTGGAAGACGGCCTTCAGGTCTCGCTTTGGCCACTATGAATACTTGGTGATGCCATTTGGCCTATGTAATGCTCCAGCCACTTTTCAGCACCTGGTTAATGACATTTTTAGAAAATATTTGGATGACTTTTTAGTCGTGTACCTAGACGACATTCTCGTTTTTTCAGCCACTCTGGAACTACATCGGGAACATGTCAGAAAGGTCCTCACCATCCTCAGAGCCCATCAGCTCTATCTTAAAGCTGAGAAGTGCGAGTTTGAAAGATCTACCGTACAGTTTCTGGGGTTCATCATCTCCACTAAAGGCACCTCCATGGACCCACAAAAGGTCAAGGTCGTGGTAGACTGGCCACCTCCTAAGGATAAAAGAGCTGTACAGAGATTCATCGGTTTTGCCAATTTTTACAGGAGGTTCATCGCCGGTTTCTCTGCCATTGTGAGTCCAATCACCCAACTGACCCGCCTACACAGCCGTTTTCAGTGGTCCCAGGAGGCCCAGGAAGCTTTTGTCAAACTAAAGACCCTCTTCACGTCTGCTCCTATCCTACGGCACCCAGACCCACTGCTACCTTTCGTCCTGGAAGTGGACGCCTCGGAGTCAGCCACAGGCGCCATCCTCTCCCAACGCCATGGGCCGAAAGCCCTGCTGCACCCAGTGGCCTTCGCCTCCCGAAGGCTCAATCCGGCCGAGAAGAACTATGACGTTGGTGATCGGGAGCTATTGGCCATTAAATCCGCGCTGGAGGAGTGGAGATACCTCCTCGAAGGAGCAGTCCACCCAATTACCATTTTTACAGACCATAAAAATCTTGAATACCTTCGCACTGCTAAACGCTTAAGACCCCGTCAAGCCCGTTGGGCACTCTTCTTTTCAAGGTTCACATTCCACATTTCCTATCGGCCAGGGTCAAAGAACGGCAAGGCAGATGCTCTATCCCGTATCTTCCCAGAGTCCTCGCAGGTATCAGAACCCAGCACCATTCTTACTCCTCAGAACTTTCTACTACTCACACCTACTGACCTAATCTCCACTCTATCCACCGCTTCGGCTCACTGCAAGGATTCCATTCTGGACACCCTAGAGAGACGTGAAGGTTTATTCTGGCTCCAAGACAAGATTTTCGTCCCTACAGAGGTGAGACCTGTAGTCCTGAAAGCTCTACATGATCATAAACTAGCTGGGCACTTTGGGGTACGGAAAACAGCAGAACATATCTCTCGCACCTTTTGGTGGCCAGGCTGGAGAAGTGACTGCCAAAAATACGTATCCTCCTGTATTACATGTCAACGAAACAAGGGTCCTAGAGCAAAGCCATGGGGGTTACTAAGGCCTCTACCCATCCCAGAACGACCTTGGGCCGACATTTCGATGGATTTCATCGTGGAATTACCCCCATCACAAGGCTTCACCACTATCCTAGTGGTAGTGGATCGGCTGTCCAAAATGAGTCACTTTTTGCCCATGATCGGCACCCCCTCTGCCCTGGAGACCGCCAACATTTTTGTCAAGGAGGTTGTTAGACTCCATGGGGTACCCAAGAGCATCGTCTCGGATAGGGGCCCACAATTCACCTCAAAATTTTGGAAAGAACTGTGCAAAACCTTGGATATCAACATTTGTCTTTCATCTGCCTACCACCCACAAAGTAATGGACAAACTGAACGCACTAATCAAACTCTTGAACAATACTTACGATGTTTCTGTTCTTCCGCACAAGACGACTGGTCCTCTCTATTATCTTTTGCAGAATTTGCATATAATAACTCTTCCCATTCGACCACAAATCAGACTCCGTTTTGGGCTAACTTTGGGTTTCATCCATCTTTTCTCCCTAATGTTGTCTCTGAATCACGGGTGCCCGCTGTACAAGAACGGATAAGTTACATTCAAACCAACTTCAAAAGACTTCAAGACGCCATGCAACACGCCCAGGAAGGGTATAAAAAGTATCACAACAAGGGGAGGAAGGAGAATCCTCATTTCAAGATTGGAGAGAAGGTATGGCTAGCAACTACCCATCTTAAGATCGCGTGTCCTGCAAAGAAGTTGGGTCCCAAGTTCATTGGACCATTCGAAATTAAGAAGATGGTAAACCCTGTGGCCTTTGAACTTGCCTTACCCAGTTCCTACAGAATACACCCAGTATTCCATGCCTCCCTACTGAGACCCTTGGTCCCCAGTCCTTTTCCGAACAGAGAAGAAGTTCCTCCTCCACCTATAACAATTGATGGAGTGGAAGAATACGAGGTAGAGTCGTTACTTGGCTGCAGGAAGGTGGGTCGTCAGCTTCAATTTTTAGTAAAATGGAAGGGCTATCCACCAGAGGATAATTCTTGGGAACCATCCAGAAACTTCCATGCCCCAAGATTAATCAAGATCTTCCGACAAGAACACCCTGAATTGATGGAGAGCCTGGGCGTCCGGAGGCCGCCCCTCAGGGGGGGGCACTGTCAGGGCTTCCGTCCGCTGCGCACGCTAGTGCGCAGGCGCACGGGTTCAGCTTCCCGGCTCATAGCCAGTGACAGGGAGAAGATGCGGCGGCGCGTGCGCACTCGTGTTCCCGCCAAGCGGCGCGCGCGCATGCGCAGTAGCGCGGCATCACCTCATGTGACCTCAACGGCCCTATAAAAGGAGGGCCTCTGTGCCCAGACAGACGCTGGTTCGTCTGACAAGCTGCTTCCTGTTTGTATCCTGTACTTGACCCTTGAAGATTGTCTTACCTGTTGCCAAACCCGGATCATCCTGACTACTCTGCCTTCTCCTGACCTTGACCTTCGGATTGCCTACTTGGATTTGCTACCTTCTCCTGCCCTGGACCTTTGGCCTGTACCTTGGACTCTCTTCTGAATCTGCCAGTGTTTGATCCCTAGCCTGCCTTGGACTCTCCTGCTCAAGGATACCTTTGCACCTAATCTACCAGTGTTTGACCCTCGGCCTGCATTTACCTAACCTGCCTGTGTTTGATCCCCAGTCTGTTTTGCTGTGTCTCAACTAGGAATTCGTGGACGTACTAACCTGCTCCAGTCTACCCTTCTCTACAACATCAGGAGCCCACGCCTGGTCACCATCCCACCGGTGGCTTGTGCCTCTTGGTGCCAACCGTCCCTGTGTCACCTTCAGGGCAGTGGGCGCCGAGTCGCAAGGGTAACCGCTCTCGGCATCTTGGCCTCGGTGAGTACCTAGTTCATGACAGCACCCGCCATTTATTACCCAATAACGGTTTAACCCCCTGATCGCCCGGCGGGTGATATCAATTAGGTTTTAGGGTCAAATAAGGTCTGCGTCTCCCCAGGTTAGTGCCAGCACCGCAAACACCCACGCGCAAAGCATACACCTCCCTTAGTGGTATAGTATCTGAACAGATCAATATCTGATCTGATCAGATCTATACTAGCGTCCCAGCAGTTTAGGGTTCCAAAAAATGCATTGTTAGCGGGATCAGCCCAGATACCTGCTAGCACCTGCGTTTTCCCCCTCCGCCCAGCCCAGCCCAGCCCACCCAAGTGCAGTATCGATCGATCACTGTCACTTACAAAACACTAAGCACACATAACTGCAGCGTTCGCAGAGTCAGGCCTGATCCCTGCGATCGCTAACAGTTTTTTTGGTAGCGTTTTGATTCAGTCGCCAGCAGCCTAGGAGCTTTTTTTCCTGTGAATCTCACTAGTGTACTACTAAATTTAGAGCCCAAAATGGCAAATCGCAAGTACACTAGTGAACAGGCCTACTTGTTTCTGAATATGTCAGATAGTGAAGAGGAGGTCACTCATCTGTCAGAATCAGGCTCAGAATACGACCCAGTAGACGACAGCGGCTCCATGACAGATAACTCTGGCGACGGAGGTGAGGTCCCTGCTAAGGTCAGGCGTACCCGATCCCGATCTTCTGCTGTTGTTGAGGTGCAGGAACCGCAGGTCTCTCGTATGGAGCAGAGAAGTACTAGCGCCGCTATTCCTTCTGGTGAACTGGCAAGCACCAGCGGCCTAGTACACCCTGGACGTAGTCAAACCAGCGCTGCAGTAACACTTGGTGACGTGGCGAGTCCCATAAGTGCAGTTCAAGCTGGCGAGGTGGCAAGCACAAGTAGTGTCCCGCTGCCACCAAGAAGAAGACAAAGGCAGGCCCGTCGATCACATAGTGTCCTTCCTGCAGAATTCGCCAATCCTGATTGGGTGCCCACCACTTCTGCAGGACCCGTACTTCCCCCATTCACTGGCCAACCTGGTATTCAGGTGGAAACAGCTGATTTTAAGCCATCCGATTTTTTATCGCTGTTTTTCACGGAAGATCTCTATAGATCTATTGTGGACCAATATGGTAATATATACGCTGGTCAATACATCGCCGCTAATCCCCAGTTGCCTTCCCTTGCCAGAGATTGGAAACCAATTACAGTTTCCGAATTTAAGTCCTTTCTGGGCTTTCTTTCCCTCAACATGGGCATGCATAAATTCCCGACTCTGAGGTCTTATTGGTCCACCCTCGCACTCCACCATATGCCCGTGTTCTCTCGCTCCATGTCCAGGGCTCGATACGAACAGATCTTGCGGTTCATGCACTTCAGTGACAATGAACTCTGTCGTCCTCGTGGAGACCCTGAATTTGATCGGCTCTACAAAATTCGGCCCCTCATAAACCACTTCAACCAACGTTTTGCAGCCTTGTTTAGTCCCAATCAAGTTGTCTGCGTTGACGAGTCCCTGATTAAGTTTTCTGGCCGCTTGTCTTTCAAACAGTTCCTTCCCAGCAAGCGTGCCAGATACGGGGTCAAGCTCTACAAGCTCTGTGACAGGGCAACAGGCTATACGTGGAGCTTTTCGGTTTATGAGGGAAAAGATAGTCACGTAGAGCCGGAGAACTGTCCAGATTACATAGGGAGAGCTGGCAAGATAGTGTGGAACTTGGTGTCACCCTTATTCGGAAAGGGGTACCACTTGTACGTGGACAATTATTACACGAGCGTGCCACTGTTTAGTCACTTGTTTGATCATCGGATTGGAGCATGTGGCACCGTGCGACCTAATCGCCGGGGCTTTCCCCAGCGGCTTGTAGATTCCCCTCTTAGGCTGGGGGGAGAGAGCCTGCTTGAAGTGTAATAATTTGCTCGCTGTGAAGTGGAGGGATAATAGGAATGTTTTCGTTCTTACCTCCCTTCATGCAGACACGACAGTCCAAATTCGTACGGCGGCTGGTGTTGTGACGAAACCCCTCTGTGTCCACGAGTATAACCTTAATATGGGAGGGGTGGACCTCAACGACCAGTTGTTGGCGCCGTACCTAGTTGTCCGTAAGGCTAGACGCTGGTACAAAAAAGTGTCTATTTATTTGTTCCAATTGGCTTTCCTGAATGCTCATGTGCTATACGGAGCTTCAGGCGGGAGGTTACCCTTCCTTGAATTCCAGGAAGAGGTTCTCACAGACCTTCTGTTTCCAGACGGTTCTGCACCTCACCATTCCGAACCAAATGCAGTTAGCCGGCTGTATGAGAGGCATTTTCCTTATGTCCTCCCGAGTACCCCTACCCAACGAGCCCCCCAAAAAAGATGTCGTGTCTGTACCAAGCGCGGATGTAGGCGTGACACCCGTTATTATTGTCCACGCTGTCCTGACAATCCTGGTCTCTGCATTGGTGAATGTTTTGAACGCTACCACTCACTAGTGAGGTATTAGTGTAGAGTACAGCATTTCACAGGCTAGGATACACTTTCACAGGGTATCAAGAATGCCATCGCATTTTGAGACCCGACCGTTAGTTAAAATTATAGTTACAGGGTCTCAAGAATGCCATCGCATTTTGAGACCCGACCGTTACAGTTAAAATTATAGTTATAGTTTAAAAAAAAAAGTGTAAAAAATAAAAAAAAAGTACAAAACCCCCCCCCCCCCCCAAAAAAAAATATAAAATAAAAAAAACAAAAATAGTTGTCTTTTATTGTTCTCTCTCTCTCTCTCTCTCTCTATTGTTGCTCTTTTTTACTCTATTCTATTCATTATGTTTTATCATGCTTGCTTTTCAGGTATGTAATTTTGTTTACTGTGTTTTATTGTTAACCATTTTTTTTTGTTTTCAGGTGCGCCATTCAGTTGCAGCGCGGATTTATTTATCTTGACAGCAACAGCGTTTGCTCCCACGATACATAAAGCCACGACTCCAACGCTGTAGGAGGTGATTTCACCACCACAGTTAAAAAAAAAAGAGCATATATGCCGAAGCATGGGGGCAGCAGAGGGCGGAGGAGCGATTTTGCTCCTAATGCCACGTACATACGGTCGAAAAAAGTCCGAACATGTGTACGTGGCATAACTTTTTTGCGGGAGGATGCCCCCATGCTTCGGCATATATATATATTTTAGGCACCGGTTGCGTTAACAAAATGTTTTATTTTTTACTATGTTTTTTTTTTGGTATTTGCTTTGCAGGTATGGTAAGGTCTTACTGTTATACTGTAATGTTACTTTGTTTTAATGTTAACCATTATTTGCTTAGCAGGTACGCCATTCAGTTGCAGCGTGGATTTATTTATCTTGACAGCAACAGCGTTTGCTCCCACGATACATAAAGCCGCGACTCCAACGCTGTAGGAGGTGATTTCACCACCACAGTTAAAAAAAAGAGCATATATGCCGAAGCATGGGGGCAGCAGAGGGCGGAGGAGCGATTTTGCTCCTAATGCCACGTACATATGGTCGAAAAAAGTCCGACCATGTGTACGTGGCATAACTTTTTTGCGGGAGGATGCCCCCATGCTTCGGCATATATATATTTTAGGCACCGGTTGCGTTAACAAAATGTTTTATTTTTTACTATGTTTTTTTTTTTTTGGTATTTGCTTTGCAGGTATGGTATGGTAAGGTCTTACTGTTATACTGTAATGTTACTTTGTTTTAATGTTAACCATTATTTGCTTAGCAGGTACGCCTTTCAGTTGCAGTGTGGATTTATTTATCTTGACAGCAACAGCGTTTGCTCCCACGATACATAAAGCCGCGACTCCAACGCTGTAGGAGGTGATTTCACCACCACAGTTAAAAAAAAGAGCATATATGCCGAAGCATGGGGGCAGCAGAGGGCGGAGGAGCGATTTTGCTCCTAATGCCACGTACATATGGTCGAAAAAAGTCCGACCATGTGTACGTGGCATAACTTTTTTGCGGGAGGATGCCCCCATGCTTCGGCATATATATATTTTAGGCACCGGTTGCGTTAACAAAATGTTTTATTTTTTACTATGTTTTTTTTTTTGGTATTTGCTTTGCAGGTATGGTATGGTAAGGTCTTACTGTTATACTGTAATGTTACTTTGTTTTAATGTTAACCATTATTTGCTTAGCAGGTACGCCATTCAGTTGCAGCGTGGATTTATTTATCTTGACAGCAACAGCGTTTGCTCCCACGATACATAAAGCCGCGACTCCAACGCTGTAGGAGGTGATTTCACCACCACAGTTAAAAAAAGAGCATATATGCCGAAGCATGGGGGCAGCAGAGGGCGGAGGAGCGATTTTGCTCCTAATGCCACGTACATATGGTCGAAAAAAGTCCGACCATGTGTACGTGGCATAACTTTTTTGCGGGAGGATGCCCCCATGCTTCGGCATATATAAATGGTGCATGTATGCCCATCATTAGAAGTGGGTGGATGAAGGGAGGTATTCTAATGGTGGGCATACCCACCGCACCATTGGGAAATTGGGAAAGCATTTTATCACACCGATCTTGGTGTGGTCAGATGCTTTGAGGGCAGAGGAAAGATCTAGGGTCTAATAGACCCTTTTTTTCAAAAAAAGAGTACCTGTCACTGCCTATTGCTATCATAGGGGATATTTACATTCCCTGCGATAACAATAAAAAATGATAACTAAGAAAAAAAAATGGAAGGAACAGTTTAAAAATAAAATAAAAAAGCTAAATAAAAAGAAAAACTAAAAAAAAATTTAAAAAAGCACCCCTGCCCCCCCTTCTCTTGCGCAAAGGCGAACACAAGCGTTGGTCTGGCGTCATATGTAAACAGCAATTGCACCATGCATGTGAGGTATCACCGCGAAGGTCAGATCGAGGGCAGTAATTTTAGCAGTAGACCTCCTCCGTGAATCTAATGTGGTAACCTGTAAAGCAGGGGTCTCAAACTGGTGGCCCTCCAGCTGTTGCGGAACTACAATTCCCATGAGGCATTGCAAGGCTGACAGTTACAGGCATGGCAGAGGCATGATGGGACTTGTAGTTCCGCAACATCTGGAGGGCCGCTAGTTTGAGACCCCTGCTGTAAAGGCTTTTAAAGGCTTTTAAAAATGTATGTAGTTTGTCGCCACTGCGTGTTTGTGCGCAATTTTAAAGCATGTCGTGTTTGGTATCCATGTGCTCGGCCTAAGATCATATTTTTTATTTCATCAAAAATTTGAGCAATATAGTGTGTTTTAGTGCATTAAAATAAAAAAAAGTGTATTTTTTCCACAAAAAATGCGTTTGAAAAATCGCTGCGCAAATACTGTGTGGAAAAAAAAATGAAACACCCACCATTTTAATCTGTAGGGCCTTTGCTTTAACAATATATATATAGTGTTTGGGGGTTCAACGTAATTTTCTTGCAAAAAAAAAAAATGTTTTCATGTAAACAAAAAGTGTCAGAAAGGGCTTTATCTTCAAGTGGTTAGAAGAGTGGGTGATGTGTGACATAAGCTTCTAAATGTTGTGCATAAAATGCCAGAACAGTTCAAACCCCCCCCCCCCAAATGACCCCATTTTGGAAAGTAGACACCCCAAGCTATTTGCTGAGAGCAATGTTGAGCCCATTAAATATTTTTTTTTTTGGTCCCAAGAGATTGAATAATGAAAAAAAAAAAATAATATTTTTTTTTACAAAAAGTTGTCACTAAATGATATATTGCTCAAACATGCCATGGGCATATGTGGAAATACACCCCAAAATACATTCTGTTGCTTCTCCTGAGTACGGTGGTACCACATGTGTGGGACTTTTTGGGAGCCTAGCCGCGTACGGGACCCCAAAATCCAAGCACCGCCTTCAGGCTTTCTAAGGGTGTAATTTTTTTATTTCACTCCTCACTGCCAATCACAGTTTCGGAGGCCATGGAATGCCCAGATGGCACAAACCACTCCCAAATGACCCCATTTTGGAAAGTAGACACCCCAAGCTATTTGCTGAGAGGTATGGTGAGTATTTTGCAGATCTCGCTTTTTGTCACAAAGTTTTGAAAATTGAAAAAAGAAAAAAAAAAAAATTTTTTTCTTTACTTTCTTCATTTTCAAAAACACATGAGAGCTGTAAAATACTCACCATGCCTCTCAACAAATAGCTTGGGGTGTCTACTTTCCAAAATGGGGTCATTTGGGGGGGTTTTGTGCTATTTTGGCATTTTATGGCCTTCGAAACTGTGATAGGTAGTGAGGAGTGAAATCAAAAATTTGCACCCTTAGAAATGCTGAAGGCGGTGCTTGGGTTTCGGGGCCCCGTACGCGGCTAGGCTCCCAAAAAGTCCCACACATGTGGTATCCCCATACTCAGGAGAAGCAGCAAAATGTATTTTGGGGTGCAATTCCACATATAACCATGGCATGTGTGAGCAATATATCATTTAGTGACAACTTTTTGAATACATTTTTTTTATTTTTTTTTTTGTCTTTATTCAATCACTTGGGACTAAAAAAAAAAAATATTCAACGGGCTCAACATGCCTCTCAGCAAATAGCTTGGGGTGTCTACTTTCCAAAATGGGGTAATTTGGGGGGGTTTTGTGCCATCTTGGCATTTTATGGTCTTCAAAACTGTGATAGGTAGTGATAGGTAGTGAGGAGTGAAATCAAAAATTTATGCCCTTAGAAATCCTGAAAGCGGTGCTTGGTTTTCGGGGTCCCGTATGCGGATAGGCTCCCAAAAAGTCCCACACATGTGGTATCCCCGTACTCAGGAGAAGCAGCAGAATGTATTTTGGGGTGTAATTCCACATATGCCCATGGCATGTGTGGGCAATATATCATTTAGTGACAACTTTGGGCAAAAAAAAAAAAGTTTGTAATATTCCCGCAACTTGTGGCAAAATATAAAATATTCCATGTACTCAACATGCCTCTCAGCAAAAAGCTTGGGGTGTCTACTTTCCAAAATGGGGTCATTTGGGGGGGTTTTGTGCTATTTTGGCATTTTATGGCCTTCGAAACTGTGATAGGTAGTGAGGAGTGAAATCAAAAATTTGCACCCTTAGAAATGCTGAAGGCGGTGCTTGGGTTTCGGGGCCCCGTACGCGGCTAGGCTCCCAAAAAGTCCCACACATGTGGTATCCCCGTACTCAGGAGAAGCAGCAAAATGTATTTTGGGGTGCAATTCCACATATAACCATGGCATGTGTGAGCAATATATCATTTAGTGACAACTTTTTGAATACATTTTTTTTTTTTGTCTTTATTCAATCACTTGGGACTAAAAAAAAAAATATTCAATGGGCTCAACATGCCTCTCAGCAAATAGCTTGGGGTGTCTACTTTCCAAAATGGGGTCATTTGGGGGGGTTTTGTGCCATCTTGGCATTTTATGGCCTTCAAAACTGTGATAGGTAGTGATAGGTAGTGAGGAGTGAAATCAAAAATTTATGCCCTTAGAAATCCTGAAGGCGGTGCTTGGTTTTCGGGGTCCCGTATGCGGATAGGCTCCCAAAAAGTCCCACACATGTGGTATCCCCATACTCAGGAGAAGCAGCAGAATGTATTTTGGGGTGTAATTCCACATATGCCCATGGCATGTGTGGGCAATATATCATTTAGTGACAACTTTGGGCAAAAAAAAAAAGTTTGTAATATTCCCGCAACTTGTGGCAAAATATAAAATATTCCATGTACTCAACATGCCTCTCAGCAAATAGCTTGGGGTGTCTACTTTCCAAAATGGGGTCATTTGGGGGGGGTTTTGTGCTATTTTGGCATTTTATGGCCTTCGAAACTGTGATAGGTAGTGAGGAGTGAAATCAAAAATTTGCACCCTTAGAAACCCTGAAGGCGTTGATTGGGTTTCGGGGCCCCGTGCGCGGCTAGGCTCCCAAAAAGTCCCACACATGTGGTATCCCCATACTCGGGAGGAGCAGCAAAATGTATTTTGGGGTGCATCTCCACATATAACCATGGCATGTGTGAGCAATATATCATTTAGTGACAACTTTATGAAAATTTTTTATTTTTTTGTCTTTATTCAATCACTTGGGACTAAAAAAAAAAAAAATTCAATGGGCTCAACATGCCTCTCAGCAAATAGCTTGGGGTGTCTACTTTCCAAAATGGGGTCATTTGGGGGGGTTTTGTACTTCCCTGCCATTTTAGCACCTCAAGAAATGAGATAGGCAGTCATAAATTAAAAGCGGTGTAAATGCCAGAAAATGTACTCTAGTTTGTAGACGCTATAACTTTTGCGCAAACCAATAAATATACGCTTATTGGCATTTTTTTTACTAAAGACATGTGGCTGAATACATTTTGGCCCAAATGTTTGACTAAAATTGAGTTTATTGGATTTTTCTTATAACAAAAATTAGAAAATATCTTTTTTTTTCAAAATTTGCGGTCTTTTTCCGTTTATAGCGCAAAAAATAAAAATCACAGAGGCAATCAAATACCATCAAAAGAAAGCTCTATTTGTGGGAAGAAAAGGACGCAAATTTTGTTTGGTTACAACATTGCATGACCGCGCAATTACCAGTTAAAGCAGTGCAGTGCAAAATTGAAAAAAGACCTCTGGTCCTTTGGCTGCCAAATGGTCCGGGGCTGAAGTGGTTAAAATGTTCTCAAATTAAATCCTATCCATGTATGGCTAGCTTAAAGTATTATTAAACCCATGTCCTACGCATGTCTCAAGCAAACTTCAAAACACACCTTGTTCTCACTCAGAGTTCACCACTAAAAACACTGGACAGTGCGTGTGTGTCTATGGACGTACATAGCCCGGCCTGGAAGTGTGCCTGCAGGGGTGCCCCAATAGCACAAAGCTTTTGCAAGACCAAAAAAAGGGAGGTAAGCCCACAGCTCTGTGCAATATCCTTGAACAGTTTAGGTAAGTATAACCTCTTTTTTTGTTTTAATTTAAAAATATAAGGTTTAATATCACTTTAACCACCACTGTGTCTTTTTATGTTTTACTACATAAAAGGAAAAAAGACAGAAAATTGTGAAATAAAAATCTGTTTTGCATAACTTCATAAATTTAGGCCAACATGTATTCTGCTACATTAATATATATATATATATATATATATATATATATATATATATATATATATATATATATATATATATATATATATATATATATATATATATATACAGTATCTAAATATTTTATTATATCTATTTATGTGACAACACTGAAGAAATTACACTTTGCAAAAATGTAAAGTAGTGAGTGTACAGCTTGTATGACAGTGTAAATTTGCTGTCCACTCAAAATAACTCAACACACAGCCATTTATATCTAAACCGTTGGCAACAAAAGTGAGTTGGGCCCAAAGTGTCAATATTTTGTGTGGCCCCCATTATTTCCCAGCCCTGCCACTGTGTGGCATGAAGTTCACAAGAGCTTCACAGGTTGCCACTGGAGTCCTCTACAACTCCTCCATGACATCACGGAGCTGGTGGATGTTAGAGACCTTGCGCTCCTCCACCTTCCATTTGAGGATGCCTCACAAATGCTTAATAGGGTTTAGATCTGGAGACATGCTTGGCCAGTCCGTCACCTTTACCCTCAGCTTCTTTAGCAAGGCAGTGGTTGTCTTGGAGGTGTGTTTGGGGTCAATATCATGTTGGAATACTGCCCTGCGGCCCAGTCTGAAGGGAGGGGATCATGCTCTGCTTCAGTATGTCACAGTACATGTTGGCACTCATGGTTCCCTCAATAAATTGTAGCTCCCCAGTGCCGGCAACACTCATGCAGCCCCAGACCATGACACTCCCACCAATTCAGTAGTATGGAGAGATCCACCGCTCCAGGATGATCCACCCAAACTCAATCCCACAGCTGTTCCTATGGTTAGAGAACCCAGGTGCAGGCACGGCACAAGCTGATGAAGATGCAAATTAAGGACTCTAAACAGCCGCACTCCAAGAAAAATTCAAAAGCCTTTATTGGCAAAATATGGAATCACACAATGTGTGATTCCATATTTTACAATGTGTGATTCCATATTTTACCAATAAAGGCTTTTGAATTTTTCTTGGAGTGTGGCCGTTCAGAGTCCTTAATTTGCATCTTCATGAAACTCCCACCACCATGCTTGACTGTAGGAAAGACACACTTGTCTTTGTACTCCTCACCCGGTTGCCGACACACAAGCTTGACACCAGCTGAACCAAATAAGTTTATCTTGGTCTCATCAGACCACAGGACATGGTTCCAGTAATGCACATCCTTAGTCTTCTTTCTTTCAGGAAATTGTTTGCGGGCTTTCTTGTTCATCATCTTTAGAAGAGGCTTCCTTCTGGGACGACAGCTATGCAGACCAATTTCATGCAGCGTGCAGCATATGGTCTGAGCACTGATAGGCTGACCCCCCACCCCTTCAACCTCTGCAACAACACTGGCAGCACTCATATATCTATTTCCCAAAGACAACCTCTGGATATGACGCTGAGCATGTGCACTTAACTTTTTTGGTTGACCATGGCGAGGCCTGTTCTGAGTGCAACCTGTCCTGTTAAACCGCTGTATGGTCTTGGCCACCATGCTGCAGCTCAGTTTCAGGGTCTTGGCAATCTTCTTATAGCCTAGGCCATCTTTATGTAGAGCAACAATTATTTTTTTCAGATTCTCAGAGAGTTCTTTGCCATGTTGAACTTCCAGTGACAAGTATGAGAGAGTGAGAGTGATAACACCAAGTTTAACACACCTGCTCCCCATTCACACCTGAGACCTTGTAACACTAATGAGCCCCATGACACCGGTGAGAGAAAATAGCTAATTGGGCCCAACTTGGACATTTTCACTTAGGGGTGGTGTATTCACTTTTATTGATAGCGGTTTAGACATAAATGGCTGTTTGTACAAAAATATGCTAATTATATATACTCGCGCTAATGGTGTGTATGTGAAAAAAGGAAGCAGCAGCTATACACAAAGTGCTGATCACTTGATAAACGTATAAATATAAAATATAGCGCTCACAACCATTAAAGTATAAAAAACATGTGTGAACAAACACAATCAAATAATTGTCCAAACATAAATATAAATATCAAAGTGACTCTAGGTGCTTCAATCCGAAGGGAACAAAACGTGCAGGAATATTGCAGATGTATTCAGGTGCAAGACACCCCCTCATGTATCCCCACTCACCAGATCGTGATGACCCCCAGCTTTTCAGTCTGGTGGGTCGCTTTAAGCTTTATAATGGTGTCCAGGGCCAATGGAGTAGTCAAATCTTCAGATCCAATGATTTTTAAATGAAGTTGCTCAGCAAAATGAACGGATACCCAAAAGTGAGGAAAGAAATGGAACTAATAGTGAAGTACCGTTTAAAAATGGTTTAATGGAAAAGGGAATGGGTACTTACAAAAAGTACAATCAAAACAAGCATCAACTCTGGAGTTGATAGTGTAAAAATGCCGTTCATGGCGTGCGTTCCACGAGACCGGAAGTGACGTCAGTAATACTGGAAATTGCGTCAACGTTTCACCCTCCCACAGTGCGTCATCAAGGACCTAGAGTCACTTTGATATTTATATTTATGTTTGGACTTTATTTTGCCAATTATTTGATTGTGTTTGTTCACACATGTTTTTTATAGTAAAGAAATTATTGGAGATTTGGGACTATCTAAGGTACAACCGCAAAATAAATGATTTCATAAAGATACGATAAAATTGTTTGTTTTATTAACATAAAAAGAAAGAAAACAAAAAGGGGTTACATTGTTTGACTCCATGTACATCGGTATGTAAATCATAGGGTTCAAAGGTATTACATACAATTCCTAGTGGAACACCTATATTATCATACAATCAAGATACACAGGTCATAATACTTGTCCGATCGCTCGACATGTTTCGCCTAAATAGGCTTCATCAGGAGACAAGGATAAGATATATTTGTAGATGGACGAAGATTTTTTGAAATATTTCCGTATTCTAAGGTATGTATACAAAACAAGGTATTTAGTTAGTATATACAGGACAGTTAATAATCTTTAAAACATTATATATGCTGCATAGAATGTGTGGTAGCAGGAATGTCTAGTGAAGTCAATTTGCACATGCATGATTCCCTACCTCCAATATCATAGGGGTCATAGGCATGGACAGGCTTCCAAAGAAGGGTGCCGATGATTACACCGAAGCGTCCCCCAAATGGGGATCCGAGCAGGGCAGTACCCACCGATCACCACCAGAAATTGTGGCTGGGGAACTGTTGGGGGAGAAAGAAGTCCTATTCCTTTGCCAATAGCGTATTTATAGGGCCTGTGAAGTACAAAAGTACTTATTTAACCACAGATATATTCAAATAGGCTATAATTATTCGTAGAGTGGGAGAGTAATATGACCATGCCCAATGTCAGTTGTCAAACTTTACCTACCTCTACGGAAGCTTGTAAAAATTCGTACTTGTGAGAGGCTCGGGTCAAACTCACCCCCCCCCCCCCCCCCCCAAAAAAAAAAGAAAAACAAATGGGGGGAAAAAAAAAGGAGAGAACGGGAACTATTCGATCTTTGTTTTGATTACTTATCCACTAGGCCAAGACGATTTCTGAAATATAACGAGACAAGAAAGAGGGAGACCCCAGTAAAATTGCATAGGAAATATATCCAATACATTTAATGGACCCCCAGAAGATAGGGGGGTGGCGGTCCCATACCTTGATGTGGAGTGTGTATAACATCAGAGCGTATCAGATTTGATGGCTGATTGGCCCATGTACTGCCCCTCAACAGGGGCTAGGTATGTCATCCAATGCCTATGGGTAAAAATATTAAAGAGTGGTTGCAATAATTCCATATATTCAGAATTATAGTGGACAAAATGTCCACCATTTTGGAAGATATGGTTATGTCAATTTACCTGTTTAGATCGTTCCCAGAGCGTCCCGAGCCTCACATCCACCTCAGTCTGACTCAGCGTCAGACTGGGTTTAAATAGTCCCCCCCCCGTGGCGCCAAAAACGCACGGCGTGTGACGTCACGCCGTACTGACGTCACGCGGACGTGGTACGGGGGTCGGCCGGCGCTCGTCCCAGACCAGGTGACCGGAGGGTTCCTATGAGGAACTCCTTCCGGTACACAGTTCAGCTGGGACTGACCTGACATGCCCTGCTGACAGCAGCCTAGCTGTTCCGTCAGTCATAGGGCATGATGGGGTCCCTGTAGGTGGAAAGCTGGAACTTGGTGGCCGGATCAGAACTTCCGGCCGATCCCCAACCCGGAAGCGTGGCGAGCGGGGGACCACCCTAGGGTGGACCCAAACAACCACGCCACGCGACCGGAACAGTCCGTACAGTTCCCCAATACCCTGGGGCGATCGTTTTGTAAGGCACTGCCCATACACCAACCCCAAGGGCCCGCATCAGTGCAAAATCCACCGGGACCGATCCAAAGCTGATAAGGGGAAAGGCAAAAAGAAAAAAAGGGGAAGAGAAGATCAAAAGAAAAAGTAAAAAAAGTAAAAAAGAAAAAAATGAAAAAAGACACCCTGTCAGCATACATTCACCGCAGCATATGATCATTATTATTTTTATTGTGAAATTGTTATTAAACACATAATTTTTGCAACTCAAAATGAGTATATTAGTAAATCAATAAAGACATTAAGCAAACAATTCCACCCCCACAACGGGGGGGGGGGGAAAGAAAGTTTTTTACATGGACAAGCACGTTTCAGCACACACAAATTAAGACCTGGTCCAGGCCCTATGTGGCCCATGCACCAAACCCAGCGGTACTTGGCTACCGGTGCTGATGAGGGGAGGGGGGAAGGTGAAAAAAAGGGGGGAGGGGGGAAAAAAGGGCAAAAAAAAAAAAAAAAATTATAGTTCTATAATTTTATAATTATTTTTTTTTTTTATTTATTTATTTATTTTCCCCCCTCCCCCCTTTTTTTTCACCTTCCCCCCCTCCCCTCATCAGCACCGGTAGCCAAGTACCGCTGGGTTTGGTGCGTGGGCCATATAGGGCCTGGACCAGGTCTTAATTTGTGTGTGCTGAAACGTGCTTGTCCATGTAAAAAACTTTCTTTCCCCCCCCCCGTTGTGGGGGTGGAATTGTTTGCTTAATGTCTTTATTGATTTACTAATATACTCATTTTGAGTTGCAAAAATTATGTGTTTAATAACAATTTCACAATAAAAATAATAATGATCATATGCTGCGGTGAATGTATGCTGACAGGGTGTCTTTTTTCATTTTTTTCTTTTTTACTTTTTTTACTTTTTCTTTTGATCTTCTCTTCCCCTTTTTTTCTTTTTGCCTTTCCCCTTATCAGCTTTGGATCGGTCCCGGTGGATTTTGCACTGATGCGGGCCCTTGGGGTTGGTGTATGGGCAGTGCCTTACAAAACGATCGCCCCAGGGTATTGGGGAACTGTACGGACTGTTCCGGTCGCGTGGCGTGGTTGTTTGGGTCCACCCTAGGGTGGTCCCCCGCTCGCCACGCTTCCGGGTTGGGGATCGGCCGGAAGTTCTGATCCGGCCACCAAGTTCCAGCTTTCCACCTACAGGGACCCCATCATGCCCTATGACTGACGGAACAGCTAGGCTGCTGTCAGCAGGGCATGTCAGGTCAGTCCCAGCTGAACTGTGTACCGGAAGGAGTTCCTCATAGGAACCCTCCGGTCACCTGGTCTGGGACGAGCGCCGGCCGACCCCCGTACCACGTCCGCGTGACGTCAGTACGGCGTGACGTCACACGCCGTGCGTTTTTGGCGCCACGGGGGGGGGGGGACTATTTAAACCCAGTCTGACGCTGAGTCAGACTGAGGTGGATGTGAGGCTCGGGACGCTCTGGGAACGATCTAAACAGGTAAATTGACATAACCATATCTTCCAAAATGGTGGACATTTTGTCCACTATAATTCTGAATATATGGAATTATTGCAACCACTCTTTAATATTTTTACCCATAGGCATTGGATGACATACCTAGCCCCTGTTGAGGGGCAGTACATGGGCCAATCAGCCATCAAATCTGATACGCTCTGATGTTATACACACTCCACATCAAGGTATGGGACCGCCACCCCCTATCTTCTGGGGGTCCATTAAATGTATTGGATATATTTCCTATGCAATTTTACTGGGGTCTCCCTCTTTCTTGTCTCGTTATATTTCAGAAATTGTCTAGGCCTAGTGGATAAGTAATCAAAACAAAGATCGAATAGTTCCCGTTCTCTCCTTTTTTTTTCCCCCCCATTTGTTTTTCTTTTTTTTGGGGGGGGGGGTGAGTTTGACCCGAGCCTCTCACAAGTACGAATTTTTACAAGCTTCCGTAGAGGTAGGTAAAGTTTGACAACTGACATTGGGCATGGTCATATTACTCTCCCACTCTACGAATAATTATAGCCTATTTGAATATATCTGTGGTTAAATAAGTACTTTTGTACTTCACAGGCCCTATAAATACGCTATTGGCAAAGGAATAGGACTTCTTTCTCCCCCAACAGTTCCCCAGCCACAATTTCTGGTGGTGATCGGTGGGTACTGCCCTGCTCGGATCCCCATTTGGGGGACGCTTCGGTGTAATCATCGGCACCCTTCTTTGGAAGCCTGTCCATGCCTATGACCCCTATGATATTGGAGGTAGGGAATCATGCATGTGCAAATTGACTTCACTAGACATTCCTGCTACCACACATTCTATGCAGCATATATAATGTTTTAAAGATTATTAACTGTCCTGTATATACTAACTAAATACCTTGTTTTGTATACATACCTTAGAATACGGAAATATTTCAAAAAATCTTCGTCCATCTACAAATATATCTTATCCTTGTCTCCTGATGAAGCCTATTTAGGCGAAACATGTCGAGCGATCGGACAAGTATTATGACCTGTGTATCTTGATTGTATGATAATATAGGTGTTCCACTAGGAATTGTATGTAATACCTTTGAACCCTATGATTTACATACCGATGTACATGGAGTCAAACAATGTAACCCCTTTTTGTTTTCTTTCTTTTTATGTTAATAAAACAAACAATTTTATCGTATCTTTATGAAATCATTTATTTTGCGGTTGTACCTTAGATAGTCCCTAATCTCCAATAATTTCTTTACTGTATACCAACCTGGGATGATAGTACAATATTTATGTAAAATCTTAGGAGAACATTCCAGTCTAGCGAGCTTCGAAAAACATGTTTTTTATACTTTAATGGTTGTGAGCGCTATATTTTATATTTATAAATGGCTGTTTGTTGAGTTATTTTGAGGGGGCAGCACATTTACACTGTTATACAAGCTGTACACTCACTACTTTACATTGTAGAAAAGTGGCATTTCTTCAGTGTTGTCATTTGAAAAGATATAATAAAATATTTACAAAAATGTGAGCGGTGTACTCACTTTTGTGAGATACTGTGTATATATATATATATATAGATATATATAAATATATATATATAATATGTGTATTATATATATATATATAATATGTGTGTGCAGATGGTTTTCTATACAGACTAGACATGACCTTGCTCCCTATGCCTGCCAGTGTGACATCCAGGAAGGCAATGGATTAGAGATCCCAGTATCCTGTGAACCGTAGATTTTAATTGTTATCATTCATGTAAAACAACCAATCATCCAAACTGGTCACATCACTGGAGAGAATGAAGAGCAGGTCATCTGTACAGTGAGCGAAAAAAGTATTTGATCCCCTGCTGATTTTGTAAATTTGCTCACTGACAAAGAAATAATTAGTCTATAATTTTAATGGTAGGTTTATTTTAACAGTGTGAGACAGAATAACAACAAAAATATCCAGAAAACGCATTTCATAAAAGTTATAAATTGATTTGCATTTTAATAATCTACCTGTATAATAGACACCTGTACACAGAAGCAATCAATTAATAAGATTCCAATCTCTCCACCATGGTCAAGACCAAAGAGCTGTCCAAGAAAGTCAGGGACACAATTGTAGACCTACACAAGGCTGAAATGGGTTACAAGGCCATCGCCAAGCAGCTTGGTGGGGGGGTAACAACAGTTGGTGTGATAATTTGCAAATGGAAGAAACAGAAAATAACTGTCAATCTCCCTCTGTCTGGGGCTCCATGCAAGATCTCACCTCCTGGAGTTTCAATGATCATGAGAATGGTGAGAAATCAGCCCAGAACTACACAGGAAAATCTTGTTAATGATCTCAAGGCAGCTGGTCACCAAGAAAACAATTGGTAACACACTACGCCGCAAAGGACTGAAATCCTGCAGCACCCGCAAGAAAACACATGTACAGGCCTGTCTGAAGTTTGCTAATGAACATCTGAATGATTCAGAGGACAACTGGGTGAAAGTGTTGTGGTCAGATGACACCAAAATCTAGCTCTTTGGCATCAACTTAACTCACTGTGTTTGGAGGAAGGAGGTATGCTGTCTATGACCCCAAGAACACCATCCCCACGTCAAACATGGAAGTGGAAACATTATGATTTGGGGGGGGGGGGTTCTGCTAAGGAGACAGAACAACTTCACTGCATTAAAGGGACGATAGACAAGGCCATGTACCGTCAAATCTTGGGTAAGAACCTCCTTTGCCAGGGCATTGAAAATGGGTCGTGGATGGGTATTCCAGTATGACAATGACCTAAAACACACAGCCAAGGCAACAAAGCAGTGGCTCAAGAAGAAGCACTTTAAGGTCTTGGAGTGGAGTTATCAAACGTCAGCCTTGAAACCTTAATGACTTGGAGAGGATCTGCAAAGAGGAGTGGGACAAAATTCCTCCTGAGATGTGAGCAAACCTTGTGGCCAATTACAGGAAAGTCTGACATCTGTGATTGCCAACAAGGGTTTTGCCACCCAGTACTAAGTCATGTTTTGCAAAGGTTTCAACTACTTATTTCACTCATTAAAATGCTAATTAATTTATATATTTTTTTAAATGCGTTTTTCTGGATTTTGTTGTTGTTATTGTGTCTCTCACTGTTAAAACAAAACTACCATTAAAAATATAGACTGATCATTTCTTTGTCAGTGGGCAAACATACAAAATCAGCAGGGGATCAAATACTTTTTTCCCTCACTGTATAGCGACAGTAAAACAGAGTATCCGAACAACCGGGACTGTCAAATCCAAAAATGTGAGACCTCTCCCACCATCCTACAAAAAGGTTGGCCAAGGAGGGGAAAAACTTCAAGCAATTTGGACAGTGCTGATGAGAAAACGGTATGTAGGAGAGAGCAGCAGTATTGTATGTATAAGCCAGGAGGTTGAATGTCTATTCCAAGTAAGAGTGAAATGCTGAAAACCCCTTGTTTTTGAATTGTTGGAACTTTAACTTTCTTTTCATAAAATGTGGCAAGACGATCCTCAGTTAGACGAAAGCAAGTAGATGTGTCCTTTAAAGCTCTACAATTTGATGCCAGTCCTCACACTAGATACATAAATGTCCCCAAAATGTTGGTGAATTACTGTTACGGTCCTCATTTTATGAACCACCACAACTGGAAGTGGTGGTAAAATATTGGTTGCATCTGACATTGTTGACAAAGAAGATCCTTTTTAAAATCAAGATTTTCTTTACTTTACATTCAGGGACTGGTACAGACAATGGTACCAAATTTGTTGCGCTGGGAGCATATAGTACCTTAAATTAAAATTAGTATTAAACAGCAGCTATCACAATATGCATGGACAAAACACAAATATATAGAAAATGGTGAAGCGCTTGAAAAAGTCCAACAAGAACCCAAAATATATTGCTGGCACAGACTCAACTGGCACAAACATGTAAATGTAGTTCACTTTAAAAAGTCCAAAATAGGGGATGTGTCTTGAGGTATCAGATAAGTGAAGAGACCGCCACCATCACTCAAACACACTGCCTTTTACCCTTAGGTAACAAGCATGAATATGAATCAATAACAGCTCCTTAACTGCACGGGGATGACTCTTTAGCTCCTTCACAGTCTCAATACCCGGTTAGGAGAGAAAGACAGACTCCTCATAGTGCAGACATCCAAATAAATGATTTGCTGCGTTCCAATGACAGGAAACAGGAAATACTATGCATTCCACTGAGAGGAAGCATAATAACTATGTGCAAAAAACTTTACACTTTACACTTAGAAAGAAACATTAGATAGTTAAATTAGTCAAGAACATTACCCAATGGCCAACATTCCAACTATGTTAATCAAAGACTAATAGTCAATCTAATAATTTTTTAAGATCGATCACAAGCAACCAAACCAGGACGCAGTGCCATCTTGTGGTACAAAAATATATTAGCAAAATCAAACTATTAATAACAATTCAAAATTGAATACACAATTCCATACACATTAGGAAGACAGTAATAGAACATTACATTCAAAATGTTCCCAAGGAGGCCACAATAGGGTAAAAAAATAAAACAAATTAGCTATTATTGATGAATGAATTAATGTCTCACTCTATGTCCATACCATGTGTGGCATAGCACCTAACCTGAAATATCCACTTAGTTTCTAGACGTGACACCTCTCTTACCACATTACTACCTCTCCAGTTGCTAGTGAATCTGTTGATACCTAGAAACACAGTACCTCTGGGGTCTTGATTATGACACAAGTGATAATGTTTGGATAAACTGTGCTTCGGAAACTCTTTTCTTATATTGGCCACATGTTCACTTAGTCTCACATGTAACATCCGTATCGTGCGGCCTATGTACTGAAGCCCACATGGGCACCGAACAACATACACGACATTCCTAGGTGTACAGGTAATAAAGGGTTTAATGGGAAACTCCTTATTGGTGGAAGAGGACTGAAACGACTCTTTCCTTCTGCACATATGTGCGTTAATTTTACATATGGGGCACTTTCTACAAGGGAAGAAACCACCCATGTTCTGAAAAAATACAAGTTTCTTCGGGGGTTCAATAATATTGGATGCTATCTGCAACCTTAGTGGGGGGACCCCTCTGAACACCACGTGAGGTTGTGAGGGAGATGAGGCCCCAAAATGTGATTATTGCAAAGTACGCCCCAATGCTTGGGTGGAATAGGTGGTTGGAGTAGGTGGTGAAGAGAGCAAACTTAAGAGTCATCCCGATCCCTGATCAGCACTTTTGATAGAATCCTCAAATTCTGATAACTGATAGCCCCTCTCAATAAATTTCAACTTGAGGGTTGAGGCCTCCCAGAAAAAATCACTCCTATTGGTGCAATTTCTCTTGAGTCTTAAAAATTGCCTCTTGGGCACTGACCTCAACCAAGCAGCATGGTGACAGCTGTTAATAAAACCATTTCTGTCAGTTTCTTTGAAATATGTGGATATAGAAATATCCCCTTCCACAATCTAAATGCTTAAATCCAAAAAATGGATTTCAGACTTGCTAGCCTCATGTTTTAAGACTATACCTTTATCATTAGCATTGAGGTTCAGCCATATACAGGTCAAGCAATTCAAAATCGCCATCCCATGGGAGGAGGATGTCGTCTATATATACCTTTTCTAGAGGATCAACTCTGGTCTGGGCCTCTGATAGACGACATCCTCCTCCCACTTGGCCATAAAGAGGTTGGCCATGCTCGGGGGAAACATGGCCCCCATGGCCACACCTCTATTCTGTAAATAATAAATGCAGCTGAACCAGAAATAATTGTGGCCCATTGCATAGTCCAAGAGCCTTAATAGAAATTCCCTCTGGACACCTGACAGGTCATCTGAGCTCAGAAAATAATCCACTGCCTCACGGCCATGTTGATGCAAAATGATAGTATAAAGAGATGATACATCTGCCGTGGCCAGTATATAACTCTCCTTCCATTTACCAGTTTGGCAGGTAATAGATCATAATGGGGGAGATTTACTAAAGATTTACTAAAACTGGAGCATGCAGAATCTGGTGCAGCTGTGTATGGTAGCCAATCAGCTACTTACTTAACCACTTCAGCCCCAGAAGAATTTACCCCCTTCCAGACCAGAGCACTTTTTTGCGATTCGGCACTTCGTCGCTTTAACTGACAATTGTGCGACGTGGCACACAAACAAAATTGACGTATTTTTTTTCCCACAAACAGAGATTTCTTTTGGTGGTATTTGATCACTCTGTGGTTTTTATTTTGTGCGCTATAAACAAAAAAATAGCATACATTTTTAAAAAAAACACATTATTTTTTACTTTTTGCTATAATAAATATCCCCCAAAAATATAAAAAAAAACGTTTTCCTCAGTTTAGGCTGATACGTATTCTTCTACATATTTTTGGTAAAAAAAATAGCAATAAGCGATTATTGATTGGTTTGTGCAAAAGTTATAGCGTTTACAAAATAGGGGATAGTTTTATGGCATTTTCATAAATAATATTTTTTTTTTAAAATGGCGGCAATCTGCGATTTTTATCGTGACTGCGACATTATGGCGGACACATCGGACATTTTTGACACCATTGTCATTTATACAGCAATCAGTGCTATACAAATGCACTGATTCCTGTGTAAATGACACTGGCAGTGAAGGGGTTAACCACTAGGCACATCACGGATCTGGTGGACAGATTACTGGGAGGGGCTGGGGAAGACCCAGCTGTCATGGTGCACGTTGGCACCAATGACAAAGTCAGAGGCAGATGGAGTGTCCTAAAGAACGATTTTAGAGACTTGGGAGATAAATTGAGGAAAAGGACCTCCAAGGTAGTATTCTCAGGAATACTACCAGTACATCGAGCCACACCAGAAAAGCAGAGGGAGATTAGGGAAGTAAACAAGTGGCTGAAGAGCTGGTGTAGTAAGGAGGGGTTTGGGTTCCTGGAGGACTGGGACGACTTCTCAATAACCGGTACTATAGAAGGGACGGACTGCACCTAAATGAGGAGGGTGCAGATCAGCTGGGAATAAGGATGGCTAAAAAGTTAGAGGGGTTTTTAAAGTAGGCGATGGGGGGGAGGGTCCAGAGATAGAAATAGTCAGCGTGGAACATATTCCAGAGGGTAATATTAGGGGCATTAGTGGTAGGGTAACCAAAGCACATAAACCCAAGGTAAGTATAGTAGCAAGTCCTAGTTTCAACCTTGGAACACCCAAGAGGATAGTATGTGATCGGTCAAAATATAGTAATGTATTAAAGTGTTTTTTCACCAATTCCAGAAGTCTGCCAAGCAAAATAGGTGAGTTGGAAGCTCTGGTGCATCAGGAGAGCTATGATGTAATCAGTATTGCTGAAACTTGGCTTCATTCCTCACATGACTGGGCTATTAATATTATATATGGAGGGGTCTGTCTGTATGTGAGAAGTGATCTTAAAGCGAGTGTGAAAGAGGACCTGGTGGATGGAGAGTGTGATGAGTCTGAAGCATTATGGGTGGAGCTGCATACAGATGTGTGTAGTTCAAAGTTAATCATTGGGGTTTGTTATAGACCACCCAATATTAATGAGGAGGTGGAGACTCAGCTCCTTGCACAGATGGAAAGGGCTGCAAGGGCTGGGACAGTGATAATAATGGGGGATTTAAACTACCCAGAAATTGAGTGGAGTAATGGCACTGCTGGGACAGTTAAAGGGCAAAAATGTATAAACCTATTATAGGACAATTTTATGGTCCAGTTTATTGAGGCCCCAACTAGGAATGAAGCTCTGCTGGATCTGGTAATCTCAAACCATGCAGAGCTTATTACTAATGTTCAGATAAAGGAACACCTGGGTAACAGTGACCATAACATGATTTCATTTGATGTTAGCTGTAAGCAAAAATCACATACGGGAAAGATAAAAACACTTAATTTCAAGAGAGCAAATTTTCCAAGGATGAGGGCTGCTCTCCAGGACTTAGACTGGGAGAGAATATTGGCATCAATGGGCACAGAACAGAAATGGGAATTCTTCAAAAAGACTGTTTGTGAACTCACTGCAAAATATATTCCCATGGGCAATAAGTTTAAAAGGCTAAAAATAAAACCTATGTGGCTCACGGCCAAAGTTAAAAAAGTTATAAACCGGGAATATGCAATTAGCCGACCTCCAGCTGTTGCAGAACTACAAGTCCCATGAGGCATAGCAAGACTCTGACAGACACAAGCATGACATCCAGAGGCAGAGCATGATGGGACTTGTAGTTTTGCAACAGCTGGAGGTCCGCTAATTGCATATCCCTGCTATAAACTATAAGAAAAGAGCTTTAAAAAAAAAAAAAAAAAATGAAGGATCACTAGTGTCATTTAAATGTTACAAAGAATATAACAGAATATGTAAAAAGGAAATCAAGGATGGAAAAATTCAAAACGAAAGACAGATTGCAAAAGATAGTAGGACAAACCCCAAAAAATTATTCAAATATATTAATAGGAAAAAGGTCAAGTCTGAGCATGTAGGCCCTTTACAAAATAATATAGAGTGGGTGACTGGGGACAAAAAGAACACTAATATATTGGTGTACCCCAAGGTTCAGTGCTGGGACCCTTACTTTTTAATATCTTTATAAATGATGTTGGGTCTGGGATCAAAAGTAACATTTCTGTCTTTGCAGATGACACCAAGCTATGCAGTGGAATAACGTCCTTACAGGATGTCTCTAATTTACAAGCTAACCTCAATGCTCTGTCTAATTGGGCGACTATGTGGCAGATGAGGTTTAATGTTAATAAATGTAAATGCACTTGGGGGCTACAGAATATGCATGTATCATACATACTAGGGGGAGTACAACTGGGGGGATCCATAGTGGAGAAGGATCTGGGGTTTTTGGTAGATCATAAGCTCAATAATAGCATGCAATGCCAAGCTGCGGTTTCCAAAGCGAGCAAAAGTTCTTTCTTGTATTAAGAGCGGTATGGACTCCAGAGAGAGAGATATCATTTTGCCCCTGTTCAAATCATTAGTAAGACCTCATCTGGAATATGCAGTTCAGTTTTGGGCACCAGTTCTCAAAAAGGATATTGGGGAACTGGAGAAAGTGCAGAGAAGGGTAAGCAAACTGATAAGAGGCATGGAGGAGCTCAGCTATGAGGAAAGATTAGAGGAACTGAATTTATTCACCCTTGATAAGAGGAGATTAAGGGGGGATATGATCAACATGTACAAATATATAAGGGGTCCATATTGTGAACTTGGTGTTGAGTTATTTACTTTACAGTCAACAAAGAGGACAAGGGGGCACTCTTTACGTCTGGAGGAAAAGAGATTTCATCTCCAAATACGGAAAGGTTTCTTCACAGTAAGAGCTGTGAAAATGTGGAATAGACTCCCTGCAGAGGTGGTTCTGGTCAGCTCAGTAGATTGCTTTAAGAAAAGCCTGGATACTTTCCTAAATGTACATAATATAACTAGGTACCAACATTTATAGGTAAAGTTGGTCTGGGGAAAATCCGATTGCCTCTCGGGGGATCAGGAAGGAATTTTTTTCCCCTGCTTTAGCAAATTGGAGCATGCGCTGCTGTTTTTTTGCCTTCCTCTGGATCAACTGTGGGTATAGAATGGGGTATATGGTATTGTATGATATTTTTTTTTATTTGTGGTTGAACTGGATGGACTTGTGTCTTTTTTCAACCTAACTATGTAACTAGGTGGCAGTGTAGAGATTAAGGTGTCCTAGGGGCATGTTTCTAACTGTGGGGGGCGTGGCTGTGTGTGACATGTCCCTGATCTCTGCTCCGATCACACGGAGCAGAGATCAGTGTCACTAGGCAGAACAGGGAGATGCTTGTTTACATTAGCATCTCCCCGTTCTTCCTCTCCATGAGGCGATCGCGGGTATCTGACCTGACTTATGGAGCTTCCTGTGAGCCTCTTAAAGGGCAACATACAGGTACGTGAATCTGCCTGTACGTGCCCTTCTGCCACAGTATATCTGCATGAGGTGGTCGGGAAGCGGTTAAGCTTGTTCAATTAGGTTTTGGCAATAAAAACTGGAAGCTGATTGTTTTCTATGCAGAGCTGTACTAGATTTTGCACGCTCCAGTTTTAGTAAATCTCCCCGATGAGTTTTCTAAGAGGCAGCGCAACAGTAGTTATCTACCTTCAGACAGAATGCCTCTCACTGAAATCTCACAAGAACAGGACAATGAGCAATTAAGTCACTCCTATAAACTTAACAACTTGTGCTTGTCTATTTCAGCTTTGGAATAAGATAAGCAGATCTTATGAGAGGATAGGGAGCCAAAAACTCCTTATCAATTATTGAAAAGAGGACACAAAATATTACTAAGCAAAAAAAAAGTAAATAATATTTTTTTTTTTAGCTCTGACAGTAAGTCCCTGTTCACACAGTTAGCCGCCTAACAAGTCGTGCTCCATGCATTGCAATAGAACCATTCTAATAGGAGCGACTCGAGTCGCTCCGACTTAGAAAAAGGTTCCTGCACTACTTTGGGGCGACTTTGGAGTGGCTTGCATTGACTTCTATTAGTTGTTTGCAAGCCGTGCTGAGGTCGCGCTGTGCGGGGGCGGCTTTAGAGTCGGACGACTTTAAAGCTGCCCCTGAGTGAACCGGCACTAAGAAAATAAAAATGTACACAATGCAAATAATTGCCAATCTTTTTGTTGCAAATACTATTGAGATTCAAAGAGTTACACTATATTCTTTTATAATTTTAATATACTTGCACACATTATAATCATCTGCCATATTTGTCAACAGCAAAGGTCCGACGGGACGAATCCATCAGACAATTCGTCCCGTCGGACCTTTGCTGTTGAAAAGTCTGGTTGTGTGTACGCGGCATAACAATGGCCTTCAATTGTTCTTTTAGAAATAACTTTAAACTGTTTAAAAGATCTTTGATGTATACTATAGTTTATTATAGAAGAATGACACAGTGTGAATCACGTAAGTACGTTAAGGTTTGCTTTGTGAAAGGTTGGATTAAAGAAAATAAGTAACACGTAATTTCTTAATAGAAATATATATATATATATATATATATATATATATATATATATATATATATATGTATATATATATACATATACTTAGTAAAATATTTAAAATTAGTACAAATATAAAAATAGAAAAAGCTAACCATGGCAGGGAAAAGCAGAACTTATTAATATAATGAAATAATCCCTAAACAACATTGCAGTTTGCAGAAGTATTTATAAGCCAAGCTCTTTATATTCCAGAAATCAAGATGGATTTCTGAGAAATAAAGAAAGAAATAATACATACAGTATGTCTTACAAGTCTGTAAGTCTCATGCCCGATACACACGCTCGGATTTTCCGATGACTATTTCCTTCGGATCATTTCCGTCGGAATTTGTCCGAAGCTGGTGTTGCGTACACACGATGGACAACGTTGTCGGAATTTCCGGTCTTCAAGAACGCCGTGGCGTAAGCCGTGTTCCACGAGACTATAAAAGGGAAGTTCAGCACCACGTCCAGCACCCGTTGGGCTCCTTCTGCTGATTCCGTGTTTATCGCGTGTTAGTAGAGCTTTCATGCCCTTCGATTCGCGCTTTTCAGTTTTCTGACTCAGATCGTTACTGCTCTTCAGTTTGTGCTTGCGTATCTGTTTATCGGTGCTTGTAGTCAGTTCGCATTTGTTGGTCATTGCGGCCTATATCTTGATATAGGACGCATTGATTTTCACTGCTTATTGTCTGCTCGTTTCTGGTATTCATTTTGCTCTTTCAGGCCTTGCTGTTTATCGGTGCTTTCTGTTTGTCCGTTCTGACCAGCCGACCGTTTGTGAGCTATGTTTCGTGTACGTATTCATCGTAGAGTTCGTGCTTTGACCCAAGACCAGTCCATGAACAGGGCGAGGAGGAGTTCATGGACCAAGAATTGGTTGCTTCAGCGTGACCAATTCTCGCACATGCCTTTGCTTCGTGAGATCCGGGAGAATAATCCTGATGATTTCAGGAACTTTCTCCGGATGACGGACCCTGTTTTTCACGTCTGTTGGCTTTGCTGACCCCTTTTATCAGCAGGCAGGATACCTGCATGAGGCAAGCCATCACTCCGGAGCAGAGGCTTGTTGCCACGTTGAGGTACTTGGCGACAGGGAGAAGCCTTCAGGATCTGAAGTTCTCCACAGGTATCTCTCCCCAGGCTCTGGGAATCATTATTCCAGAGACCTGTTCTGCTATCATCCAGGTCCTGCAGGAGGACTATATTAAGGTAAAATTTCTCCTTTACTATTCCCTTCTATGTATGCTCTGTTTGCTAATGTCTTGTATTTTTGACCTCCTTCCCTAATTACCATGATTGCAATATGCTCTAATATGCTGTGCCCTTTTTTGTCCTTCATGCATTTTTGCCTTCACTTAACTCCCCAGCATGCTCTTCTGGTCCAATATACACCTATGGCCTAGTCACTTAAGCAATATATTTTATCTGCTCCATAGTATTGGTTTCCCCCAAACACCCCCTAAAATATGCACAAATGTTTTCTGTGTGTTTTACTTCATGCAGAGTCCCCCTTTTTTTTTTTTTTTTTGGTGTGCCAAACTCATTAGGAACCCCCCTCTCCCCTAACTGCTCGGTCAGATGATACCAATCCTCTATCTGCTGGCTTTGCCAAGCTCAATACACACGATATACCTCCCTCTTTATAGTGGTCATATTTAGGGATGAATTCAGCAAAGCATGTAGTGCAAGGGGCTGGCTCAATACTTTCCAATAGTTTTTTTTTTTTTGGCTTTTCCTCCTATTATTAGCTTGATAGGTAATTGCAGAATGTCAAAATGTGCTTCCCTTTATGTTTTTTGTTTTTTTGGGGATTAGGAATCTTCTTTTATCTTTCCGGTGGGCTGCCAATAGTGTTAAGTAAGGAGGGTCTGGCCAAACTATCACACATTATTGAGCCATTCGGCTGTCAATGAAGTGGAGAGGGTTACCTGTCCAATCCCCCCCCCCAAACCCCTAGTTATTGTCAATGGCCCATCAGAAGTGGGGGGAGTGATGGGGGGTGAGTAATCTGCGAAGGGGACCTTGTACTTTGGTTTGCAAATACTTTCTTGGTTAAATTTTAGTCTGATCTTGTTCCAAAATGTTTCTGTCTAATCTGCTTGCAATGTTTATGTGCAAACTGACTAATTTTGTTTTCTTGTTTGACTCCACAGTTTCCTTCAACGCCACAGGAATGGCAGACTGTGGCCTCCCACTTTGCCAGCCGTTGGGACTTTCCTAACCCCCCCCCACCCCCCCCTGCTGGAGGTGCGGAGGTGCAATTGATGGGAAACACGTCCGCATTGTCCCACCCCCCAACTCGGGGGCGTACTATTATAATTACAAGGGGTTTAATAGTATAGTAATGTTGGCGGTGGTGTCGGCGACATACGAGTTTTTGTATGTGGATGTGGGGAAGAATGGCCGGATCTCGGATGGTGGTGCCATTGCGCACACAGAGTTCAACTGGCGTCTCCAGAGTGGCAGTCTGTGCTTGCCACCTCCAGAGGAGAATGCTGAAGGACTCCCCTTCCTCTTTGTCGCGGATGAAGCATTTGCGTTGTCAAGCCATCTGATGCGGCCCTTCCCGATGAGGACCCTCACCCTAGACCAGAGGGTCTTCAATTACCGGCTGTCCAGAGCCCGCAGAGTGGTGGAGAACGCCTTTGGGATCATGGCCAGCCGCTTCCGCCTCTTTTTGACACCTATCAACATGGCGGAATATAAACTGAACCACATTGTGCTTTCCTGCTGCATATTGCACAACTTCTTAAAGCGACATAGCACCAACTATGTTGTGTCTGTTTGCCCTGATGCAGACATGCCTACAAATGCCAACCTTACAGCCCTTCAAGTTGCACGTCCTGGCTTGCCCCCCCTAAATGCCCGCGAAGTCCGCGAGAGGTATATGGAGTACTTTGTGGGTAGGGGGGCCATTGATATGCCTGACGATGTGTGAGAGGCATTTTTTAATAAATATATTTTGGAACCTGAACTAAGATTTCTTGTCATTTGCTTGTGTTACTTGTAGGTGTGTTCTAGCTTATTTTTGTTTTTCTTTTTGGGCCTTTATATTCAACAGTGGGAATGCACTTTCTTGGTGAGAGGAGGTTACAGTCTCTTCTTCCTAAAAAGAATCTTCTCATGTTGTGGGTCTGATACATAATAGTTTTTCTAGGTAAGGTATGTAGTGCATAACTGACACCAAAAATACTCCTTTTCATCACCATGACAGAAATGTGTGTATTCCTGAAAATGGCATGATACGTGGTTTATTACAAAGCACTGTGGGTGTCATTTCCAAAAGACAAATCCACTATGCACTACAAGTGCACTGCAAAAGTGCACCGGAAACTGCACTTGCAGTGCAAAGTGGAATAGCCTTTAGCAAATAACACCCATTGTCACCAAATTCATTTACTTTTGACGCTAATAATGCTTTTGGGGTTTGAAAGAAGGAAGCCACACATTGTTTAGATGTTAAAATTTTACTTCAAACACATTCACAAGTGCCTTTCAAAAATGCTTTTGTAAACTCAAAAGATCTTTGGTCTTTAGAACATTCTTTACTAATATGGCGCATTTGTGTAAACCAGGCATGTAGCAAAACAAAACATACTGAACATAGGAACTTACAAAGTTCAACTTTGAAAAGTGAAGACAAGATTAGACATGACTATGTCCAAAGTGTGTTTGATCGTGCCTTCATCACATGGGGTGTCACCCCTGGAAAAGCTAAATTTCGAACATGCACAGAATTTGGGGTTCTAAATTGGCATTTGATGCAAGAACACATGCCTAGAATGTCTAAATGTGCAATCTCCCATCATGGGGATCAATGGACGTGTTTTGGGGGTGCAACCCCTTCACCTCACCCACTTTAGTAGTTAGTAAAGTGGTTGCACCCACAAAGCGTTGTCATTGATCCACCATGATGGGAGCTAGCACATGTTGGCACACTGTGTGCATCTTCCAAATTTAGAAAAGTTGTGACGTAAAAATCTTGGGGTTACACACCCACAAATGTGTGATAAGTCGTTTGTGTGGTTTCATATTTTCCCTAAAACATGAATGATGTTCTTCATTTTTTGTTGAACATCATTGATGTTTTTCTTGATCTCATCTAGATCTCTATTGCACACCATTATCTCCCCGATGAGGACGTGTGCACTTTCAGTGGTAAAATGCGATTTTTCTTCCACAACATCCACATCACCTAAAAAAAAATACAAAATAAAAAAAGGGGATTTTTAAGATGCAGGCATACATTGATTAGCTTACCTGTAGCTGTGGTCTCCGACACTCACCTGTTGTGGTGACAAGTTCTCCAATTTCTACAATCTCTCCTTCCTCCTCCTCCTCTGCTTCTGGTGTTGGTATTTTCCCTTCTTTGGGAGGTGTGGGGTTCCTGGTGTCCTCAGACGTCTCGAGTCTTCTCTCCCCTATGAGAATGTACAAAAGGAATACTTAGCACACCAATCTATGAGGGCAGAAATAGGAAATCTGAAACATTGCTTGGAAGTGACGTACAATAGTGGTTTGTGGCCAGGTTCAAAGGACAACAACATTAATGTTGTCACTTTGTAAAGGTGCAATACTTACTACCTTTTGGTTGCAAGTTTGTCAGATGGAGACACCCCTATAGTATCCACTGGAGCACATGTGTGGAACAACATAATAAAAAGGGTGTTTGGGTGTCCCAGCACTAGTGCTCTAGAGTCCAGATGTGTAAACAGCTACTGAGTCGCCTCTCCTTTACATTGAAGAAATATGCATTTCATTCTTGAAAAAAGCTCTATAGACAACAAACATCCTTTGACTAAAAACAGGCCTGAAACAATGTAGTTCACTCCAACTTCACCAAACATCGTATTATAAGTGGCCGAACGATCGAGGTTGATTACGATCGAATGGACACACGAACATGAAAGTGGCCATTTTCAAATGTCCAACATTGAACAACAAAGCACATGGAGCAGTATGCAAGCAAGAAAAAAAAAGATGAACACTACTTACTTTTTTGAAGAACTCGCTTGATCTTTCTGTACTGATCGGGCTCCCTCAGTTTCAGGTCTGACCAGCGTTTATTCAGTTGATCCTTGGATCGTTGTACCCCAAAATTCTTGTGCAGCCTCTTCACAACTTTAGCCATGATCTTGGCCTTTCTGACATTTGGGTTGGGGTAAGGCCCATACTTCCCATCATAGTCGCTCCTCTTCAATATGTCCACCATCTCCAACATTTCTCCAAAAGACATATTTGACGCCTTAAATTTTAGCCTCCGGGATCGGGACGTTTCTGCCTCCGGGCTTTCCTCGTCCTCCTTCTCGTTGCTGGAATATTTAGGGTGCACCTGCTGTGTCCCCGCCATGTGCTCTCCCCACTGCGCCGTAAAGAGAAGGGGTGGGGAATAGACGAGAAAGATCGTCAGGGGTGGGCGGAGTTTCACGCATGCGCACTGTATATAAAATGTCACACGCGTGTGTCGTACCGACGATCTGTGAGCAGTGGGGAGAGAGAGCTGACGCACGAGACGATCGCTATAACGAAGGTACAATTTTGAACTTGGTACATCACTAGCCTAGACTGCTTACACATTGAGGCTTATTTATGGAGAAGATTAGGAGAGTTTAGCCTGACATTATTTAGTGTTTTGTCTGGTGTTGTGTCTTGCAGAGAATATGGATGGCTTCAATAATGTCAGCTTCCTCCCCCTGTTCATTGATAAATTCAGGGAAATGCCCCTTTTGTGGCAGGCCAAGCACCCACTGTACAGCAACAAACTAAAGAGGCGGGCAGCGATGAAGAAACTGATGGAATTTGTAACGCCGGTGATCCCCGCGGCAACCATTGATAAGTTAAGAACCAAAATTGGCAGCCTGAGGAGTACGTATTTCAGGGAGCGCAATAAGGTCCTGAAGTCCCAAGCATCTGGAGCTGCAGCAGATGAGGTATATGTCCCCAGGCTGTGGTACTACGAGAGGCTCCATTTTCTCAAAGACCAGGCTGATGTCAGGGAATAACTCTCGACTCTTCCTTCCACGCATTCCACCCCTGATGAGGCTTTCGAGGATCAACCTGGGCCTTCCAGTCAGGAAGATGTGGAGGAGCCCAGCTTGAGCCAGGTATAGTATTTTTCAACACTTTTTTTGTTGAAAAATGAATGATGTTCACTTAATTTAGGATCCAAAAATGCTTATTTGCTAAAGTGTTTTACATATCAATAGACAGTAGTGTTGGAGACATTTTGGGCAAGAATCTAAACTGCTGGGCTGAGAATTGTATAGTTTTCAATTTGTAAACATTTGCAACAGTCAATAGATGAAAATTGTGTGTGTTTGATGAACCAATAAACTCAAACTATGTCCCTTTTTCATACACAGGAAGACCTCAGCCAGGAGGTGGCTGTGGAATGCGGGAGCCAGGAGGTGGCTGTGGAATGTGGCAGCCAGGAGTAGGCAGGGGTAAGTGGCAGCCAAGAGGTGGGTAGGCCTAGGAGCCTGACTCGATCCCAAGTCCCTCCCCTCCGCCTTCCCTACAAAAGGCCCAGAAAGGGGGGGATGTGGGGGAGTCCGCGCTCCGGCTGATAAGGGAGGCTTCAGCGGCACTACAAGCCGCACCCACCTATGAAGAGGCCTTTGCCGCCTTGGCTGCCACAAAGCTGAAAGAGATGCGGGGCAACGCAGCATGTGTGAGGAGGTCATCCTCAAAATACTAAATAAGGGGGTGGCTGGGGAAATGACACCAACAACACATGTTTGCGAGAGTGACCATGCTCCTCCTCCTCCTCCTTCTGCCACACCTCCAGCACCACAGCCAGAGCCTGGAAGGAAGCGTGGAAGGAAGACCAGAGTGTGACGACCTGGATTCAGTCTGGTCTGAGAGAAGATGGAGCCTCTCGTATGACCACAGCCTGGGGACATAGATGGCATCTGCTGCAGTTCCGGATGTATTGGACTTCAGGACCAGATTGAACTCCCTTAAGATACGTACTCCTCAGGCCACCAATTTTTGAACATAAAAAAAATGATGTCTGCCGTGGGGGTCAAAGGCTTTGCAAATTTCCCCAGTTTCTACATCGCTGCCTTCCTCTTTAGCTTGTTGCTGACACCTAATAAAGGTATTTTTGATTTACAATAAATCCTTGCCTATGTGTTTTACTTTTCAAAAAGGACTGTTTATTTGTGAGTAGGCAGGTACATTTCACAAATCATAAAGTCAAATTAACAAGGGGCACCAACAACAAACAACCTCCTAGTTAATTTTGGCAAACAATACAAATGATAATAATGGTGTTGGGATAAGTTGAGACACAAAACCCCCCCCCCCCCCCCCCACAAAAAAAAAGGAAGTCTGGATTAACCACTTTCAGACCGGACCAATTTGCAGCCAAAGGACCAGGCCCCTTTTTGCGATTCGGCACTGCGTCGCTTTAACTGACAATTGCGCGGTCGTGCGACGTGGCTCCCAAACAAAATTGACGTCCTTTTTTTCCCACAAATAGAGCTTTCTTTTGGTGGTATTTGATCGCCCCTGCGGTTTTTATTTTTTGCGCTATAAACAAAAATAGAGCGACAATTTTGAAAAAAATGCATTATTTTTTATTTTTTGCTATAATAAATATCCCCAAAAAATATATAAAAAAACATTTTTTTTCCTCAGTTTAGGCCGATACGTATTCTTCTACATATTTTTGGTAAAAAAAATCGCAATAAGCGATTATTGATCGGTTTGCGCAGAAGTTATAGCGTTTACAAGATAGGGGATAGTTTTATAGCATTTTTATTAATAATTTTTTTTTTATTATTAATGGCGGAGATCTGCGATTTTTTTTGTGACTGCGACATTATGGCGGACACATCGGACATTTTTGACACATTTTTGGGACCATTGTCATTTTTACAGCAATTAATGCATTTAAATGCATTGATTTCTGTATAAATGACACTAGCAGTTTAGGGGTTAACCACAAGGTGGCAGTGTAGGGGTTAAGTAGGCCTAGGGGTGTGTTTTTTACTGTGGGGGGGCGTGGCTGTCAGCTAGTGAATGCTGATCTCTGCTCCAATCACAGGGAGCAGAGATCGGCGTCACTAGTTGCTAGGCAGAACAGGGAGATGCTGTTTATCTCGGCATCTCCCCATTCAGCCGCTCCGTGAGACGATCGCGGGAGTCCCCGCGGCGATCGAGTCCGCGGGGACCGTGGCCGGACTCACGGGGGTCCCGACCGGCGCGGGAGCGCGCCGCTCCCGGCGCGCTCCCGATGGCACGGACAGGCGAAAGGAGGGACGTATATATACGCCCTCCTGCCTGTACGTGCCATTCTGTCGACGTATATCGTCGTGCGCCGGTCGGCATGTGGTTAAAAAAAAAACACTATAAATGACAAATCAAAAAATTAATAAATAAACCTTCTTAAGATCTGACAAATAAAAAACATCTAGCCAAGAAATAAGGAAAAAGAATAAAGAAAGAAGTTTGGGAGAAGTCAGTGTGAATATGAGCAGCTAAAAAACGTCATTCTTCTTGCATTGTAAAGAAAAAGAGAATGCGCTGATTTAAACACATTTTAACACTGCAGCGTGACGAATGTGCTGTGTCAATTAGGAACGGTAGTTTTACCTGACCGAGCGCTTCCGTCACAGAATTTCTTCTGAGCATGCGTGGCACTTTGTCCGTCGGACTAGGCTGCACACAATCGGAATTTGCGTGATCAGACTTTGTTGTCGGAAAATTTGAGAGCAGGAGATAAAACTTTTTCCATCGGAAAATCCGATGGAAAAAGTCCGATGGAGCCCACACATGGGCGGAATTTCCGACAACATTGTCCGATAGGACATTTTCCGTCGGAAAATCCGACCGTGTGTATGGGGCATTACAGTGTACTTACACCGGACCTTGGCCAGCACAGGGACATCTTAAAGTTGCCATGATATCACTGTGATACCATGGCCTACAGAAGCAATAAAAGTTTTAGGAAATACTGTGTACTCTGAAATGGAGTAATTCTTCATATTTTCCAATAGCTCTTTTCTATATCTCCCTGTTATTGTTATGGCCTATATGTAAAAGGCATTGTTACTATTGATTATATCACCCATTCCTGCTAGCTCAGGAAAAAAAGGAAAATCTTGACATGGCCTAGCATTGATTATGGTCACCCAAAGCATATTTTGTTTCTCACAGGGTGGTGATAATACTTTTATTCATTAATTTAATATAATGCTCTGTGTCGTTTATCTTACAAAAAAAATAGGGAAAATCAAACCGCGCTAACCTTGAGTGAATAGTGATTAGCCGTCAACACTGCAATTTGACCAATTGTGCTGAAAGATATAATGTAGCGCTAGAAAATGTAGCGCTAGAAAATGTGTATCCAATTTACATAAGTTACCCAGAATGGAAATCTGGAAACAGAATGTATAATTGGATGTTTAATGACAACTCTATTTGCAAAGAGGTGAAACATATATACACCCAATTAAGTGAAGATCATTCGCATACATGAATGAAAAAGGAACTGGTGTATAAAAATACTGTGTAAATCACTGTAAGAAAAAAAAAATAATATATGTATGATCCTAAAAATAATATAATGGCAGCCCACGGTGCGTGTGCCGCGAACTCCAATATTAAGTGGTGTACAAATATGTGACGACTGAGAACCATAAACCATAATAGAATGAAACAGAAGATTGTATGAACTCTAAACAGTTTAGATAGTCCAAATCCTGAAGACTAGCTGTTGCATGTAGTCAAGTAAAAATAAATGTTCAAATATTAACTAAAATATCTGTAAGGTCTCCAAGCATGCCACTGTTCTTGTGTCAAGCCTGACTTCCGAGGTGTGCGGCGTGCGTTCCATGATAGATAAGCAAATATGCTAGATCCAATGGGGCTATAGCCTGACACCAAGCCTCTTTTTCGAAAGCCAATCGAATAGTAAGTTTAATGTGTTGGCTAGCAGATAGGGGCGTGGGTCGATGCTGCTGACCAGGAGCCAATGGACAGCAAGTAAACAACAGACCAACCAGAGGACGTGAGTCAGTCATGTGACGATCACATGACCTGCTATATGCAAATCGGCTGAGGCTAATATGACGGCAATACGCCGCCAATCAGCTAAACAAGCCATTCGGAAGGGGGTGTGGTCATGCGCGGCTGCATCCAATAGCGGGGCAGCCTGATGTAAGGGCTGGAACAGCTAATCGGATGGTATGACTGCAATCGGAACGCCCCTTGGGAGGGCTAAACGTGGGTAACAGACCGGAAGTATTATCAGGAGTGTTCCCGGAAGTAATATGCGGTGGAACGCAAATATAAAAATGGCGATGACAGAGCAATATGAATACACATGATGCCTATGGTATTAGGTAGTTTTGCAACCGAAATACAGTCAGACTGCACACAAAATACTGATTCTTAGACATCATAATGATGAAAACGAAAAATTATACATGAATGTACATATAAATTAGAATTCATATGATATATATATATATATGTATAAATGGAAACATGAATGGCATATACAGTCCAGCCACATCAATGGTATATCATGATATCACCTACAAAATACAATAAAAAGCATTCAGCAAGGTATGGATGTAGAAAGAACAGGTAACTATTCACATCCAACTTGGAGTGATGATAATAGAAAAATATACTCATATGGATATAATGAGATATACATGTATAAGAAAAAGAACTAGATTAAATTAAAAAACTTAAATATGGATAGCAAGAACTTGTCGGGGTTGAATTATGATGTATTGATGAATGCGTTAATGTCCCAATCGATGTTGAGCCCATGGGGCATATAGCATCTCATCTGATAGATCCAGAATGTTTTGAGTTTACTGACACCTCTAAAGCCCCATACACATGCGCGGATTATCCGAGGACCAGGTCGGTCGGATCCTGTCCGTCGTACTTTGTCCGATGTTGTTGTTGCGTACACACGGTCGGACAACGTTGTCGGAATTTCCGGTCTGCAAGAACGTCGTGACGTAAGTCGTCTTCCACGAGACTAGAAAAGGGAAGTTCAGCACCACGTCAGGCACCCGTTGGGCTCCTTCTGCTGATCCCGTGTTTATCGCGAGTTAGTCGAAGTTTGGGGACTTAAGATTCGCGCTTCTCAGTTTTCTGACTCAGATCGTTACTGCTCTTCAGTTTGTGCTTGTCGTGCGTATCTGTTTATTAGTGCGTGTAGTCAGTTCGCATTTGTTGGTCATTGCGGCCTATATCTTGATATAGGACGCTTTGATATGCACTGCTTATTGTCTGCTCGTTTCTGGTATTCATTTCGTTCTTTCAGGCCTTGCTGTTTATCGGTGCTTTCTGTTTGTCCGTTCTGACCAGCCGACCTTTTGTGAGCGATGTTTCCCGTACGTACTCGTCGCCGAGTTCGTGCTGTACGCGGAATTGGTGTCGGGCTTTTAGCTTTGACCCAAGACCCGTCCATGAACAGAGTGACGAGGAGTATGTGGACCAAGAATTGGTTACTTCAGCGTGATCAGTTCTCGCACATGCTGAATAATCCTGATGATTTCAGGAACTTTCTCCGGATGACGGACCCCGATTTTCACCGTCTTTTGGCTTTGCTGACCCCTTTTATCAGCCGGCAGGATACCTGCATGAGACAAGCCATCACTCCGGAGCAGAGGCTTGTTGCTACGTTGAGGTACTTGGCGACAGGGAGAAGCCTTCAAGATTTGAAGTTCTCTTCAGGTATCTCTCCCCAGGCCCTGGGAATCATTATTCCAGAGACCTGTTCTGCCATCATCCAGGTCCTGCAGGAGGACTATATTAAGGTAACATTTCTACTTTACTATTCCCTTCTATGTATGCTCTGTTTGCTAATGACTTGTATTTTTGTCCTCCTTCCAGAATTACCATGCTTGCAATATGTTCTAATATGTTCTAATATGCTGTGCCCCTTTTCTCCTTCATGCATTTTTCCCTTCACTTACCTCCCCAGCATGCTCTTCTGGCCCAATAGACACCTATGGCCTAGTCCCTTAAGCTATGTATTTTGTCTGCTGCATAGTATTGTTTTCCCCCAAACACCCCCTAAAACATGCACCAATGTTTGCTGTGTTTTTTACTTCATGTAGAGCCCCTTTTTTTTAATTTTTTTTTGTGGGGGGGGGGGGGCAAACTCATTAGGAACCCCCTCCCCCAACTGCTCTGTCAGATGTTAACAATCCTCTATCTGCTGCCTTTCCCAAGGTCAATACACCCTATATACCTACCTCTTTATAGTGGGCATCTTTAGTGATGAATTCAGCAAAGCAAGTAGTGCAAGGGGCTGGCTCCATACTTTCCATTTCCTCTTTTTTTGTGTTCTTTCCCTCCTATTAGCTTGCTTGGTAATTTCAGAATGTCACAATGTGCGTTCCTTTTTTTTTTTGGGGGGGGGGGGGTTTTGAAATGTTATTTTATCTTTCCTGGGGGCTGCCAATAGTGTTAAGTACAGAGGGTCTGGCCAAACTAGCACACATTATTGAGCCATTTGGCAATCAATGAAGTGCAGAGGGTTACCTGTCCAACCCCCCCCCCCCAAAACCCTAGTTATTGCCAATGGCCCATCAGAAGTGGGGGGATTGATGGGTGGTGAGTAATCTGCGAAGGGGACCCTCTACTTTTCTGTGCAAATACTTTCCAGCCTAAAAGGTTAAAGTATGCTCTTGTTCCAAGATGTTGATTGTCTAATCTGCTTGCAATGTTTCTGTGCAAAGTGACTAATTTTGTTTTATTGTTTCACTCCACAGTTCCCTTCCACGCCACAGGAATGGCAGACTGTGGCCTCCCACTTTGCCAGCCGTTGGGACTTTCCTAACTGCGGAGGGGCAATTGATGGGGAAACACGTCCGCATCGTCCCACCGCCCAACTCGGGGTCCTACTATTATAATTATAAGGGGTTTAATAGTGTAGTGATGTTGGCGGTGGTGTCGGCAACATACGAGTTTATGTATGTGGACGTGGGGATGAATGGCCGGATCTCGGATGGTGGTGCCATTGCGCACACGGAGTTCTACTGGCGTCTCCAAAGTGGCAGTCTGTGCTTGCCACCTCCAGAGGAGAATGCTGAAGGACTCCCCTTCGTCTTTGTCGCAGATGAAGCGTTTGCGTTGACTCCCCATCTGATGAGGCCCTTCCCGATGAGGACCCTCACCCCAGACCAGAGGGTCTTCAACTACAGGCTGTCCAGAGCCCGAAGAGTGGTGGAGAACACCTTTGGCATCCTGGCCAGCCGCTTCCGCCTGTTCTTGACGGCTATTAACTTGGCGGAATACAAACTGAACCACATAGTTCTTGCCTGTTGCATATTGCACAACTTCCTCAAAAGACATAACAGGAACTATGTGGTGCCCGTTGGCCCAGATGTGGAGGGCCCTCCAAATGCTGACCTCACAGCCCTTCAAGCGGCACGTCCAGGCTTGCCCCCTCTAAATGCCCACGCGGTCCGCGAGCAATATATGGACTACTTTGTGGGTAGGGGGGCCATTGCTCTGCCTGACGATGTGTGAGAGGCATTTTTAAATAAATATTTTTTTTCAACCAACCTATGATTTCTTGTCATTTCCGTATTATTGCTTATTTGACCTTGAAATTTTTTCCCTTTGGCTTCGACAGTGGGAATGCACTTTCTGGGCAAAAGGAGGTAACAGTCTCTTCTTCCCAAAAAGATTCTTCTCATGTGGTTTGTCTGATACCTAATCTTTGCTCTAGAGAAGGTTTGTAGTGCATAACTGACACCCAAAATACTCCTTTTCATCACCATGACAGAAATGTGTGTATTCACAAAAATGGTGTGCTACGTGTTTTCCAACAAATCACTGTGGGTGTCATTTACATAAGTCAAATGCACTATGCTCTACAAGTGCAGTGCAAAAGTGCCCTGGAAAAAATACTTGCAGTGCAAACTGGACTTGCCTTTAGTAAATAACACCCATTGCCCCCCAAATCATTTACATTTGACATACATAATGCTTTTTTGTCTTTAAAAAAGGAAGCCACACATTTAGAATTTTAAAAAAGTTTACTTGCAACACATTCCCAAGTGCGTTTACAAACTTCTTGCCAAAACTGACAAGATCTGGGTTATTTACAACATTGTTTACAAACATTCCGCATTTGGTAAAACCAGGCATGGAGCAAAACAGAACATAGGAACTCGGAAAGATCAACTTTCTAAAGTGAAGACAAGATCAGACATGACTATATGTTAAAAGTGTGTTTGATCTTGCCTTCATCACATGGGGGGTCACCCCTGGAAACTGGAAATTTAGAACATGCACACAATTTTGGTCAGAAAATGGTCATTAGATGGTAAAACACATGCCTAAAAGTCTTCAAAAGTGCCATTTTCCATCATGGGGATGAATGGACGTTTTTGGGGGGTGCAACCCCTTCACCACAACCACTTTAGTAGTTCGTAAAGGTGGTTGCACCCCCAAAAAAACGTTGTCATTCATCCACCATGATGGGAGCTAGCACATGTGTACACAATGTGTGCATGTTCCAAATTTCACACAGTTCTTAAGTTGCAAATGTGTTCAGAAGCAGTCACAAATGTGTGTTAATTACTTGGTGCGTTTTCATATTTTTCCTAAAACATCAATGATGTTCTTCAATTTTTGTTGAACATAATTGATGTTTTGCTTTATGTCATCTAGATCTCTATTGCAGACCATTATCTCCCCGATGAGTACGTGGGCACTCTCTGTGGTAAAGTGCGATTCTTCTTCCACAACATCCACGTCACCTAAAAACAAACAAAAACCAAAAAAATGTCTTGGAAATGAGGCAGGCATACATTGATTAGCTTACCAGTAGCTGTGTTCTCCCACACTCACCTGTTGTGGTGACAAGTTCTCCAATTTCTATGATCTCTCCTTCCTCCTCCTCCTCCTCTGCTTCTGGTCTTTCCCCATCTTTGGGAGGTGTTGGTTTGGTGGTTTCCTCTGACGTCACGTGTTTTCGCTCCCCTATGAGAAGGTACAAAAGGAAGATTTAGCAACACAATCTATTGAGGGACGAAATAGGAAATGTCAAACATTGCTTGAAAGTGACGGACAATATTTTTGGTAGGCCAGTTACAAATGACAACAACATGAATGTAGACACTTTTTAAAGGTGCTAAACTTAGTAGCTTTTTGGCAGAAGTTGATTTGATGGAGTCCCCCCTCTAGTATCCACTGGAGCACATGTGTAGAAAAGCATAATAAAAAGTGGGTTTGGGTGTCCCAGCACTAGTGCTCTAGAGTCCAGATGGGTAATCAGCTACTGGGTCACCTCTCCTTTACATCGAATAAATTGGCTTTACATTCTTGATGACATTTGTAATGAGAACAAACTTCCTTTCTCAAAAAAAAAAACAACAAACCTCGTATTATAAGTGTCCGAACGATCGAGGTTGAGTACGATCGAATGGACACACACACGAACATGACAGTGGCAGAAAGATCGAGGTTGAGTACGATCAAATGCACAGACGAACATGAAAGTGGCCATTTTCTAATGTACAACTTTGGAAAAAGACAAACACATGGAGCAGTATGCAAGCAAGAAATAAAACACAAAACACAACTACTTACTTTTTTGAAGAACTCGCTTGATCTTTCTGTACTGATCGGGCTCCCTCAGTTTCAGGTCTGACCAGCGTTTCCTCAGTTGCTCCTTGGATCGTTGTACCCCAAAATGATTGTACAGCCTCCTCACAACTTTAGACATGATCTTGGCCTTTCGGACATTGGGGTTGAGGTAAGGCCCATACTTCCCATCATAGTCGCTCCTCTTTAATATGTCCACCATCTCCAACATTTCTCCAAATTACATATTGGAGGCCTTGAATTTCAGGCTCCGGGATCGGGACGTTTCTGCCTCCGGACTTTCCTCGTGCTCCTCCTCGTTGGTGGGATATTTCGGGCGCACCTGCTGTGTCCCCGCCATGTGCTCTCCTCACTGCGCCGTAAAGAGAAGTGGTGGGGAATAGACGAGAAAGATCGTCAGGGGCGGGCGGAGTTTGACGCATGCGCACTGTATATAAAACATCACACGTCTGTGTCGTAGCCACGATCTGTGCGACGAGGGGAGAGAAAGCTCACGCACGAGACGATCGCTATAACGAAGTTACAATTTGACTTTGGTACATAACTAGCCTAGACTGATTAGATCTTGAGGCTTCTTTATGGAGAAGATTAGGAGAGTTAAGCCTGACATTATTTATAGTGTTTTGTGTGGTGTTGTGTCTTGCAGAGATTATGCAGGGATTCAACGACGTGAGTTTTCTCCCCCTCTTCATTGAGAAATACAGGGAAATTCCCCTTTTATGGCAGGCCAAACACCCCAATTACGGCAGCAAACCAATGAGGTACGCAGCCCTGCTGGAACTTGTGGAATTTGTAAAGCCAAGGTTCCCCACGGCAACTGTTGGTGATTTAAGAAAGAAAATTGGCAGCCTGAGGAGTGCGTATATCAGGGAGCGCAAGAAGGTCCTGAAGTCCCTAGAATCTGGAGTTGCAGCAGATGTCTATGCCCCCAAGCTCTGGTACTATGACAGTCTCCATTTTCTCAAAGACCAGGCTGATGTCACGGAGCCACTCTCGCCTCCTCCTTCCACGCTTCCTTGCGCGCAGGCCACCCCTGATGAGGCTTCCGAGGAGCAACCTGGGCCTTCCAGTCTGGAAGATGTGGAGGAGCCCAGCTTGTTCCAGGTATAGTAGTTTGGGAACCATTTTTGTGAAAAAGGAATGATGTTCACTGAATTCAGGATCACCAATTGCTTAGTTCATAACGTGTTTGACATATCAACAGACAGTAGTGTTGGAGACAGTTGGGGCAAGAATCTAAACTGCAGGGCTGAGAATTGTATGGTTTGCGATTTGTAACCATTTTGCAACAGTCACTAGATGAGAATTGTGTGTGTTTGATGAACAAATAACTGAAACTATGTCCCTTTTTCATACACAGGAAGACCTCAGCCAGGAGGAGGCTGTGGAATGTGGCAGTCAGGAGGAGGAAGGGGTTAGTGGCAGCCAAGAGGTGGGTAGTGGCAGCCAAGAGGGGGGTAGGCCTCGGAGCCTGACTGTCTCCCAAGTCCCTCCCCTCCGCCTTCCCTACAAAAGGGCGAGAAGGGGGGGTGAGGCGGTAGAGTCAGCGCTCTGGATGATCCAAGAGGCTTCAGCCTCCCTACATGCCACACCCACCGACGAGGAGGCCTTTGGCTCCGTGGTTGTCACTAAAATGAAGGATATGGAGGTGAGGCAACGCAACATGTGTGAGGGGCTCATCCTCAAGGTCCTAAATATGGGTATGGCTGGGGAGATGACCCCACTCACACATGTTTGCCATAGTGACCATGCTCCGCCTCCTCCTCCTCCTTCTGCCACCCCACCAGCAACACAGCCACAGTGTGCAAGGAAGCGTGGAAGGAAGACCTGAGAGTGACGACCTGGATTCAGTCTGGTCTGAGAGAAGATGGAGCCTCTCGTAGTACCAGAGCCTGGGGACCTAGATGGCATCTGCTGCAGTTCCGGATGTTTTGGACTTCAGGACCAGATTGCACTCCCTTATTATTTAGATACGTACTCCTCAGGCCCCCAATTTTAGACACTTCAAAAATGATGGTTGCCGTGGGGGTCCAAGGCTTTGCAAATTCCCCAAGTTTCTTCATCGCTGCGTTCCTCTTTGGTTTGTTGCTGACACCTAAATAAAGGTCTTTTTGATTTGAAATAATCATTGCCTATGTGTTTTACTTTTCTACAATGACAGTTTATTTGTGAGTAGGCAGGTACATTTCACTAATCATAAAGTATAATTAACAAGGGGCACCAACAACCAACAAACTCCTAGTAAATTTAAGTAACAAATACAAATGTTAATAAAGTTGTTTTGCTAAGTTGAGACACAACCCCCCTCCAAAAAAAAAAAAAGCTCCTTAAAATATGTCTTCCAACAAAAAAAAAAAAAATGTCAAATCATCCAAAAAAAATAACAAAGATTCTTTTACGATCTGAGTACAAATAAACATGTAGTGTAGAAATCCTGAAAACTAATAAAGAACTAAGTTTGTGAGAAGTGCGGGTGAATAGGAGCAGCTAAAACATGTCATTCTTCTTGCATTGTAAAGAAAAAGAGAATGCGCTGCATTAAAGACATTTTAACATTGCAGCGTGACGAATGTGCTGTGTCGATTAGGAAAGGTAGTTTTACCTGACCGAGCGCTTCCGTCACAGAATTTCTTCTGAGCATGCGTAGCACTTTGTCCGTCGGACTACCATACACACGATCGGATTTGGTGTGATCGGACCTTGTTGTCCAAAAATCTATCCAGCAGGAGATAGGACTTTGTCCGTCGGACAATCTGACGTACACTGTCCGATGGTGCATACACACGGTCGGATTTTTCGACAACATTGTCCGATCGGACAGAATCCATGCGAAAATCTGACCGTGTGTATGGGGCTTTAAACTGGACTCACCCCTCCAACTTGGAACAAATTTGTCAATGATTTGGAATGTAGATCCACTAGGATTACGGTTATGGCATAATAAGTAGTGTTTGGGTACACTATGATTTGTACGTCCTGCTCTGATAGCTGCTAAATGTTCGTTTACCCTGATTGCAAATGTCCGAATCGTTCGACCAATGTACTGCTTACCGCAGGGACAGGTAATGAGATAAACTATATATCTAGTAGTACAGGTTAAGAAATGTTTGATAGAATATTCGTTCCCTGTGGATGAAGAGACAAAACTAACACTCTTCTTCCGTCCACAAGAGTTGATTTTACATACACTGCACTTACGGCAAGGAAAATATCCCTTCATGTCATGGAAAAATGAAGGAACACTGGGGGGGGGGGGGGGGGGGGTCTATAACTTTGGGTGCAATTTTCCTTGCAAGGACATTGCTCCTCTATCGCTCCTCTATATATGACACCAGATTTTTCAGGTAAAATGGGCCCAAGAATATGGTCGTTCTTTAAGACTTTCCAATGTTGGTAGATAATGTCTTTGATCTGTTTATGTTGGATAGAGAAATTGGTGAGAAAGGACCATTTATGTTTATTATCTTTTATTATCTTTTCACTATGTGTTCGTTTATTGGGAAGTTTGTCTAAATCCTTAAGAACAAGATCCCGAAAGACTTTAATGGACGGGGCAGTGGGGCAATGACCTCCTTTATTTTGCTACCAAGCATAATTACTTTTGGTACAATGGACAATACTATTTACAGCAGAAAGGTGTTGCCATGGTAGCCAAGTTTGCCCCCAGTCTGGCTAATATATTCATGGCCAGTTGGGAGGAGGATGTGGTCCATGTCCTGGCCCCACCACAATTAGGCTTTGAGCTTACATATGAAGCCAGCGCCTCCACTATACATTTTCTTGATTTAGAGATCATGGTCAAGGACAATCGCTTGACCACCAAAACTTTTTTCAAAGCCACCGACCGGAATGGTTATATTCCGGTTGATAGTTGCCACCATGCCACCTGGCTGAAATCAGTTCCTCGCAGCCAGTTGATGCGCATTCAGCGTAACTGTTCTTAACTCTCTGATTATTTTTATCAAGCTGACATTCTTAAAAATAGATTTACAGATAAAGGGTACAGTCTATCAGATATAAACAAACAAATTCAGCAAATTGCATTGGTTGACAGAGCATCTCTTATATCTGAAAAACCTCCTCAGATTAAAGATAATAAACATAGATGGTCCTTTCTCACCAATTTCTCTATCCAACATAAACAGATCAAAGACATTTTCTACCAACATTGGAAAGTCTTAAAGAACGACCATATTCTTGGGCCCATTTTACCTGAAAAAGCTGGTGTCATATATAGAGGAGCAATGACCTTGCAAGGAAAAATTGCACCCAACGTTATAGACCCCCCCAGTGTTCCTTCATTTTTCCATGACATGAAGGGATATTTTCCTTGCCGTAAGTGCAGTGTATGTAAAATCAACTCTTGTGGACGGAAGAAGAGCGTTAGTTTTGTCTCTTCATCCTCAGGGAACGAATATTCTATCAAACATTTCTTAACCTGTACTACTAGATATATAGTTTATCTCATTACCTGTCCCTGTGGTAAGCAGTACATTGGTCGAATGATTCGGACATTTGCAATCAGGGTAAACAAACATTTAGCAGATATCAGAGCAGGACGTACAAATCATAGTGTACCCAAACCCTACTTATTATGCCATAACCGTAATCCTAGTGGATCTACATTCCAAATCATTGACAAATTTGTTCCAAGTTGGAGGGGTGAGTCCAGTTTAAGAGGTGTCAGTAAACTCGAAACATTCTGGATCTATCAGATGAGATGCTATATGCCCCATGGACTCAACATCAATTGGGACATTAACGCATTCATCAATACATCATAATTCAACCCCGACAAGTTCTTGCTATCCATATTTAAGTTTTTTAATTTAATCTAGTTCTTTTTCTTATACATGTATATCTCATTATATCCATATGAGTATATTTTTCTATTATCATCACTCCAAGTTGGATGTGAATAGTTACCTGTTCTTTCTACATCCATACCTTGCTGAATGCTTTTTATTGTATTTTGTAGGTGATATCATGATATCATATACCATTGATGTGGCTGGACTGTATATGCCATTAATGTTTCGATTTATACATATATATATCATATAAATTCTAATTTATATGTACATTTATGTATAATTTTTCGTTTTCATCATTATGATGTCTAAGAATCAGTATTTTGTGTGCAGTCTGACTGTATTTCGGTTGCAAAACTACCTAATACCATAGGCATCATGTGTAGTCATATTGCTCTGTCATCGCCATTTTTATATTTGCGTTCCACCGCATATTACTTCCGGGAACACTCCTGATAATACTTCCGGTCTGTTACCCACGTTTAGCCCTCCCTAGGGGCGGTCCGATTGCAGTCGTACCATCCGATTAGCTGTTCTAGCCCTTACATCGGGCGGCCCCGCTATTGGATGCAGCCGCGCATGACCATGCCCCCTTCCGAACGGCTTGTTTAGCTGATTGGCGGCGTATTGCTGTCATATTAGCCTCAGCCGATTCGCATATAGCGGGTCATGTGATCGTCACATGACTGACTCACGTCCTCTGGTTGGTCTGTTGTTTACTTGCTGTCCATTGGCTCCTGGTTAGCAGTGTCGACCCACGCCCCTATCTGCTAGCCAACACATTAAACTTACTTTTTCAATTGGCTTTCGAAAAAGAGGCTTGGTGTCAGGCTATAGCCCCATTGGATCTAGCATATTTGCTTATCTATCATGGAACGCACGCCGCACACCTCGGAAGTCAGGTTGGACACAAGAACAGGTGCTGTGTATATTATTTTAATATATTTACTATATATAGTGGAGTGAGGGCGGGCAAGCGTATACCCCAGCAGAAGTCTATGCAGACGAAGCGCGCAGGGTTATACGCTCACCCTATCACTCCATACCATACGCTTTTAGCTTTATTTTATTTTGTATTTTTGTTTGGGAACATTTGCATTCCTGAATAAATATTTTAAACCTGGCCTATTGGTTTTTCACTATGAGGAGCTTCTCCTTGTCTTTTCTCCCTACCACATGCCCTGGATGCTGTTACCATTTGTGAGAGGATTGGATCCAACATTTTGAGTTTTTTTGGCTTCCTACATTTTTCATCTGTTGGTGAGTAGTGGTGGCTATTATACCACCATTCACAATCCAAGAATTTTGGAAATCAACTAACATGGAGACTACATCTATCACACGATGGAATAAGCATGATTGACTCACAACCTTGGGTTGAGGAGTCCACCACAGCTGGTAAGAGTGTTTGTTTCTTACTTTGATTGCGCCCTTTTTGAACATAATATACATCGGGTGTACCTCATCTGTGGTAAATCGTGGGATTATCCCCACACAGTGTACCTGTGATATCAGCCTGTTTGACTCATAGCTTGTAGCGAATGAGTCCATAATATCTGGTAAGAGTATCCATCTGCGTATATTGATTCTATCTTCCACGATTAAATCTGTCAGTGGCATGCTTGGAGACCTTACAGATATTTTAGTTAATATTTGAACATTTATTTTTATTTGACCACATGCAACAGCTAGTCTTCAGGATTTGGACTATCTAAACTGTTTAGAGTTCATACAATTTTTTATATCTTCTGTTTCATTCTATTATGGTTTATGGTTCTCAGTTGTCACATATTTGTACACCACTTAATATTATTACATTATATTATTTTTAGGATCATATATATATATGTTTATATTCACTACAGTGATTTACACAGTATTTTTATACACCAGTTCCTTTTTCATTCATGTATGCGAATGATCTTCACTTAATTGGGTGTATATATGTTTCACCTCTTTGCAAAAAGAGGTGTCATTAAACATCCAATTATACATTCTGTTTCCAGATTTCTATTCTGGGTAACTTATGTAAATTGGATACACATTTTCTAGGGCTACACTTTACACATTATATGTTTATCTTACAAACACAGTACTATGTGGGATTTGTTCCATCTGTAAAGTTGGGTAAAATGTTAGTTATGATTGTATGTAAAATAATATATGCATGTACACAATAACTTTTTATATTCCTATTAGAACACTGTGTTTATAAGGATAAATTAGAATTAACCCAAATAGATTGTTAAAGTTTTACCATGACAGTACCCAGACAACAGTAGCACACCCCAAGTTTACAGCTAGGCACCTAACCTTTTTAAATGGCCATTGGCATTGGTAGCTCACACATTTCTCAAATTAATTTCCTGTAATTTAATTCTGTAATTTATACTTTCCAATTTGAATACCAGTTGCTTTCATATGATTAAATTTATATAAGCAGTACAGACATAAGCTAAACCACTCGGAAAACATGAGTCCTATGATAATTTTTTAATTATATATATATATTTTATTATATCTTGTCATGTGACAACACTGAAGAAATGGCACTTTGCTACAATGTAAAGTAGTGAGTGTACAGCTTGTATAACAGTGTAAATTTGCTGTCCCCTCAAAATAACCCAACACGCAGCCATTAAATGTCCAAACCGTTGTCAACAAAAGTGAGTACACCCCTAAGTGAAAATGTCCAGATTGGCCCAAAGTGTCAATATTTTGTGTGACCACCATTCATTTCCAGCACTGCCTTAACCCTCTTGGGCATGGAGTTCACTAGAGCTTCACAGGTTGCCACTTCCACTCCTACATGATGACATTGCGGAGCTGGTGAATGTTAGAGACCTTGCGCTCCTCCACCTTCCGTTTGAGGATGCCCCACAGATGCTCAATATGCTCAATATGGTTTAGGTCTGGAGACATGCTTGGCCAGTCCATCAAATTTACCCTCAGCTTCTTTAGCAAGGCAGTGGTCATCTTGGAGGTGTGTTTGGGGACGTTATCATGTTGGAATGATCTGAATGATCATGCTCTGCTTCAGTATGTAACAGTACATGTTGGCATTCATGGTTCCCTCAATGAACTGTAGCTCCCCAGTGCCGGCAGCATTCATGCAGCCCCAGACCATGACACTCCCACCACCATGCTTGACTGTAGGTAGGACACACTTGTCTTTGTACTCCTCACCTGATTGCCGCCACACACGCTTGACACCATCTGAACCAAATAAGTTTATCTTGGTCTCATCAGACTGCAGGATATGGTTCCTGTAATCCATGTCCTTAGTCTGCTTGTCTTTAGCAAACTCTTTGCAGGCTTTCTTGTGCAACATCTTTAGAAGAGGCCTCCTTCTGGGATGATAGCCATGCAGACCAATTTGATTCAGTGAATGAATGAATGAATGAATAATTTATATAGCGCTGCAATGCAAACTGAATCGCCTCAAGGCGCTGGATTCGTCCTGTGCTGTCCAGCTTCTTAGAAGAGGTAGGTCTTGAGTTTATTCCTGAAGGCCTGATGGTTTTCTTCCATGCGGATGAAAGTCGGTAGATCGTTCCATAGCCGTGGTCCTTGGACTGCAAATCTTCGGTCTCCCTTTGATTTGTAGCAGCATTTGGGAATGAGGAGCAGGTTTTGTTTAGATGATCGAAGACTGTGATTGAATGTGTAGTGTTAAATTTTCTCGAGTAGGTATTAAGGAGCATTTCCTTGTATGTATTTGTGGGTGAGGCAGAGGGTCTTGAATGTGATCCGATTCTTTATGGTTAGCCAATGTGGGCTCCTCAGGAAAGGGGAGAGGGATTCCCAGTTTTTTTTTCCTGTTATCAGTCTTGCCGCCGTGTTTTGGATGAGTTGTAAGCGTGCAAGTTGATATTAGGGTAGTCCTACGTAGAGGGAGTTTGCGTAGTCAAGTCGGGAATTAATGACTGTTCCAACTACCGCTGCATTGTCCTCTTTTGGAATGAAAGGGATGAGTCTATGTAGCAGGCGGAGGAGATGGTGAGATCCACTGACTACTGATCCTATTTGTTGCCTCCATTGACATTTCTGAGTCAAACATGACTCCAAGACTCTTGGCTTTGGTCCTTGGAGAGATGGTCTGTCCAAAGATGGTGGGTGGTGTCCAAGGGGTCTTGGTTTGGGAATTTTGGTTTGCGTGTAGGAGAAGAAGCTCTGTTTTCGCTTTGTTGAGTTTGAGGGAGCTACTGGTCATCCAGTCGTCTATGATGGTCTTTTTGTCTGGTGATGCGAAAGTAGAGTTGCGTGTCGTCAGCATATGAGTGGAAGCAGAGGTCTGATATTCTGATGATTTTGAGGAGTGGGCGGATGTATATGTTGAAGAGCACTGGTGACAAGGGTGATCCTTGAGGGACTTTTGTGGGGATGATGTCGATTGGTGATGTGCTGTCTCGGAGGCTTTTGATGATGTTTTTGGTGGTGTCCGTGGTGATTGGGGTCAGAGAAAACATCGGGGATTGTGTGATGTTTGTTTCGATATCTTCTTTTTGCTTTGGTTGAATGAGGTTGGTTGTTTTTTTCTGCTGAATTGTTTTCCGGATTTTGTTGATTTTGTCGATGAAAAAATCTGATAACTCATTACAAAATTCTTGGGTTTCGTTTGCTGGAGGCTCTAAGCAGGTAGGGTTCATCGAATGTGCGACTATTTTGAAAAGTTCCCGAGGGCGGTTTAAGACCGATGAGATGGTGTTCGAGAAATTATCTTTTTTTAGCTTTGAAGAATGCTTTGTGATATTTCTCAGTGAGTGTTTTGTAGTTTGTGTGGTTTTCCTTGGTAGGATTTCTTCTCCATGCTCTTTCAGCTCTTCTGCTTTCTTGCTTGAGTAGGGTGAGAGTGACATTAAACCATCCCGAGTTTTTTTTCCGGATGAGTGTTCTGCGTTTTGGAGCCACTGAGTCTGCTGTTTGTAGTAATGCCTTGTTTAGGGAGTTGAGTGTTTGTTTTGTTAAGTGGCTTAAATTCAGCATTGCTATTTTGTTTGATAATGTGGTTTTGAAGATTTCGGAGTGTAGTTTCTTCTGCGATCTGGTCCAGTGTGTTGTTGTTGCTTGTTTCCGTTTTTGGAGGGTGGTGTTAGTGGTGATTTTAAATTTGATAGCGTGGTGGTCCGTCCATGGTAGTGGTATGTTGTCGAGTATGTTGATGTCGATATTTTGTTTGAAGATGAGGTCCAGAGTGTGTCCTGAACCATGTGTGGGAGCCTTTATCAGTTGCTGGAGACCTAGTTCTTCCAGTTGGTTGATGCAGGTGGTCGCGATAGGGTCTTGGGTAGAGTTTGCCCAGAGGTTAAAGTCCCCAAGTACCAGAAAGTTTTTGTTTTTCAGGGTGTGTATTGAAATTAATTCAGTGAGGGGTGTAAGGAGATTAGTCTTTGGTCCTGGATGATCTGTAGCATAATAGTATATGAATGGTGTATTGGGGTATTTATTGAAGATGTAGAGTAAGTGTTTCCATGAAAGGCACCGAGTTCTGTAAAGTTGGTTTGGTGAGCACAAGGTGAGATTTAAAGATCACTGCTAGGCCTCCTCCTTTTTTTCCTTTCCTATGCTCAGTTAGGATACTGTAGTTCTCAGGCACCAATTTGGTTAGGATGGTGTTGCAGTCGGGTGGTAGCCAGATTTCCGTGGTGAAGAGGCAATCTATGTTGTTTTGGGTGATGAAGTTGTGTACTTCCAGTCTGTGTTTGACTGCAGATCTGGTGTTTATCATGGCGCATGCTAATTGTTGTGGTTGAGTTGGTATCTTCCTATGTTTGATGGTTGATTGCAGGTTGGTCTTTAGTAGTAGTTCTTTTTGTAGGATTTTTTGAATGGAGGTTGGTAATGTTGCAGTGGTATTTCTTAGCCTGTGGAGAACTTCCGCTGAGTATTTGAAGTTGCACATGGCGAGAGGATAAAGTTGATGGTACTAGGATGACTGTGATGATACTGATGCGGCGCCGATGATGTTGCTGAGAAGATCCTGGTCCTGAAGAATGCTGCTGGTAACAGCAGTGGTGTGTTGAGGTGCTGATGACGGTGCGAATGGTTCCGGTTGCGGTGATGGGGGGCTTGCTGACCTAACCGCCCTCCTGTTGATCCAGAGGAAGGCGAAAAACTTCTAGCTGCGCTAGCCAATTGCTACAGTAGGGGGAAAAATTCCTTCCTGACCCCCCGAGAGGCGGTCGGAACAGAGGACCCTGGATCAACTGCTGGGGGGGTCCCAAGAACTTAGTGTGCAGAGTATGGTCTGAGCACTGACATGCTGACCCCCCCCCCCCCTTCAACCTCTGAAACAATGCTGGCAGCACTCATATGTCTATTTCTCAAAGACAACCTCTGGATATGATGCTGAGCATGTGCACTCAACTTCTTTGGTAGACCATGGTGAGGCCTGTACTGAGTGGAACCTGTCCTGTTAAACCGCCGTATGATCTTGGCCACCGTGCTGCAGCTCAGTTTTTAGGGTCTTGGCAAACTTCTTTATGTAGATCAACAATTCTTTTTTTTCAGATCCTCAGAGAGTTCTTTGCCATGAGGTGCCATGTTGAATTTACAATTACCAGTATGAGAGAGTGAGAGGAATAACACCAAATTTAACACACCTGACACCGGGGAGGGAAAATGGCCATTTTCACTCAGGGGTGTACTCACTCTTGTTGCCAGTGGTTTAGACATTAATGGTCGTGTGTTGAGTTATTTTGAGGGGACAGAAAATTTACACTGTTATAGAAGCTGTACACTCACTACTTTACATTGTAGCAAATTTCCTCAGTGTTGTCGCATGAAAAGATATAATACAATATTTACAAAAATGTGAAGGGTGTACTCACTTTTGTGAGATACTGTATATGTATATATGTATATATCTATCTATCTATATATATATATATATATATATATATATATATTCTGATCATTGATTGTATTACCTTTATTGATTCTTTTTAAAGAAATTTAAATCATAATTTTTACTGTCTCAAGGCAGGCATATAACTGGATTTGAACAGAGTTGCCTATTTATAATTTTAGACACATAATCGTTTTTGCAATGCAGGCTCACAGGAATATGTAGTTTTAAATCCCTGAGTAAATGGCAGCTGTGTTTGCAAAAATAAATATAAAGGTAAGGTGAACATTAAAACATACAATAGATCAGAACACACTGGTTGCTTGATCAAAATAAGCGAGAGAAACTTTAAACATGAAGGCGTCTATTCATAGCTAATGAAACCTTACAGAGATATGTTTGCTCACGGCGGATCTGCTGGTGGCAAAATAGTAGCACTGTTTGCAAGAGACCATGTCAATTTTATTCTCTTCTAACTTGGTCTATCAATTCTATCTGAATTAAATGTGGAATTTCAGTAGAACGTGGAGCTGAATAAAAAACTAGCAGTTAAAAACTGTAAGAGGAAAAATTTGTCAAATCATAATTGTACAATCATTTGAAAGAAGCTTTTTTTTTTAATTTTAACTTTTAATTGTATTTCAAGAAGGACAGTACATAGTGAAACAAAATATAGCCTATTTTATATGTAGCGCTGGCTCCTGACGAGCAGACTCTATTGTTTTGAAAATAAGTTGCCTGAGGCCACAGTTCAGTATAATTCTGCTAAAATTTCTGGTTTCAGTACCAGTCTAGCTGGGTTGCACTGGGTTCTCCTTGACCGTAGGTGTCGCTGTCACCTCCGGCAAGAGTAAAAAGCAGTCTAGCTGGATGCATTAAATGCCACTTACCTCTTGGAACCAGCCCAGTGGGAGTGTTCTCCCGCTGTGCATTCTGGGGGTGGGGGTATTTAAGGTACCTACACCATGTGACAAAAAAAGCTTTTTCCTGTCCGCGTGGTTCTGTTGGTCCTCCTGACCCAGCCTCATGGCCCTCATGGCCTGGGGTGTGAACCATGCGTCCTGTGTCTCGGGGCTTGCTGGACCGAGGCAATGTAACTGCAGGGGTAGGCCCGAATGACTTTCAGAGCCTACTGATCCACGGAAGGTCCGGTGCTGTCTCAACGTAATGGAGAGGCCCAGCAACTGAAGTACCCCAGGGGAGGACCCTTTCAGGAGAAGGCCATGCACAAGGCTGGTTTCTCTGAAGGAGCCTGGAGGCTTAGTTAAAGGATGCGACCTGGATCGTCCCTCATATGGTATCGCCGGATCGGCTGAGAGAACCTGGTACCGTATGACAGTTACTTAAAGTTCATCTATACCTCAGTAACGCTAAAGTGTAACTTCAAGTCTGTGGCAGAGACTTTATTAAATATCCTACCGGTTGCTAGGCCTAGTGAGTGAGACCTATCCGGGGGACTGCAGGAGTCCAGTTGTGAAACAGCTTATTCTCTGGATTCATCTAATATCGTTACCCTGCAAGCTAAGTACCTGAACTCAGTTATACTTCTATTTTCTGAATAAATAACCTAAAAGAGGATTCAGTGTCAGTCTTAACCTTTACTGGGTTATTTTCCACGGGATCCCCAAGACGGAGCTACAACAGGTGAGGTAACGGTAAGCCCAAATAAAACCAGCAGCTCCTTTGGGGGTCAGTGCTACATATAGTTTCTGCAATTGCTATCATCAAGCATGTATTGTAGCACATATTGCATAGGACCTGGCTAATGGTCCAAAATTGAGAACTACAAAGCCCCACTACTAAAAACCTATCCAAAAAGAAGAACTAGAGAGAGGAAAAGGGGTGGGAAGGGGAGGTAAAGAAGGACATGGAAAGAAAAACTAGAAAAAATATTAGAAAATTCTAAAATACCTGGAGGTCTCAACTTGAGGAAATATTTAAACAATATAATAATCCATACTATCTAGGATAAAGGCATTTAAAATATAGAAAGGTACTAACCCAGCTAGAGACAAAGAGCAAAGATTTTTGTCGCAGTAAGTGGGCTTAGCACTATATGACCATATAGTGTGACCAAACCCCCGCATTTTTTGAATATGTTCAGGTGTTTTTAACTAGCCCTGCAGGAAATGTCATTCTTGAATGTGTGCGCTGTAATATGTTCGCTAAAGAGCGATTGAGGGCGCGATGCTGCAGTGTGCGCTGTGCTCCCAATGGACTTTAGCTGGGTGAGTTAACACTACCTCGCCTCTATCCACCAGAGGGCTGACAAGCAAAAGGAGTTCAAGAGACTTGATGGTTGGCAGCATTAAATCATAGGAGATGAAGTTCAGGAAAGAAACTTTACTTTAGCAGTCTATGAACCATTGGACTACAATTCCCATTGCAAGCTGGGTATAAGGGGGAGAGAGTTGTATTATCTCAGGCTGAATACCAAGGAACTTTCTCTTTGTTGCAAGGAGACCAAGGTGTGTACATCGCTGCTCCTGTGCGCACATCAAATTGTCACAGGCCTGTGTGCTGAGGACCAGAGTTGCTCCAGTCATGTCCAGAAGTGAGTTGACATCTGAACAGTGAGACTGTTGCTGTATCGCTGGGACTGTTGAGATGACATGCTGTCATTACCTGTTGCTACTAGCAGAGACTGAGCACATAGGGACTGGTCATCTAATTAGCACATTTTTTTACCGCATGCAGATGTTACTGGCAATTTACTTATGTGCACTACCGTAAAGCCTGGGCCCCAATGCCAGCCGGCTGAAGAACTAGGGCTAAAGGCTGCCTCACAAGCACTTTGCCTATTGTCCATAATACGAGGTACCCCTTTAGGGAGTTTTAAACTTCATCATCGCCATTTATATACCGTGCACTACAAAGAGGATATACAGTGCCTAGAAAAAGTATTCATACCCCTGGAAATTTTCCACATTTTATTATGTTACAACCAAAAACGTAAATGTATTTTATTGGGATTTTATGTGATAGACCAACACAAAATGGCACATAATTGTGAAGTGGACGGAAAATGATAAATGGTTTTCAAAATGTTTTACAAATAAATCTGAAAAGTGTGGCGTGCATTTGTATTCAGCCCCCTTTACTCTGATACCCCTAACTAAAATCTAGTGGAACCAATTGCTTTCAGAAGTCACCTAATTAGTAAATAGAGTACACCTGTGTGTAACTTAATCTAAGTATGAATACAGCTGTTCTGTGAAGCCCTCAGAGGTTTGTTAGAGAACCTTAGTGAACAAACAGCATCATGAAGGCCAAGGAACACACCAGACAGGTCAGGGATTAAGTTAGAGAAGTTTAAACAGGGTTAGGTTATAAAAAAATATCACAAGCTTTGAAAATATCACGGAGCACTGTTCAATCCATCATCCCAAAATGGAAAGAGTATGGTACAACTGCAAACCTACCAAGACATGGCTGTCCACCTATACTGACAGGCAAGGAGAGCATTAATCAGAGAAGCAGCCAAGAAGTCCATGGTAACTCTGGAGGAGCTGCAGAGATCCACAGCCCAGGTGGGAGAATTTGTCCACATGACAACTATTAGTCGTGCACGCCACAAATCTGGCCTTTATGGAAGAGTGGCAAGAAGAAAGCCATTGTTGAAAATCCATAAAAAATATTTTTTGCAGTTTGTGAGAAGTCATGTGGGGGACACAGCAAACATGTGGAAGAAGGTGCTCTGGTCAGATGAGACCAAAAGTTTACTTTTTGGCCTAAAAGCGAAACGCTATGTGTGGCGGAAAACTAACACAGCACATCACCCTGAAAACACCATCCCCACCGTGAAACATGCTGGTGGCAGCATCATGTTGTAGGGGTGCTTTTCTTCAGCAGGGACAGGGAATAGTGATGAGCTTCGAGTTCGAGTCGAACTCATGTTCGACTCGAACATTGCCTGTTCGCCTGTTCACCGAACAGCGAACAATTTGGGGTGTTTGCGGCAAATTCGAAAAGCCGCGGAACACCCTGTAAAAGTCTATGGGAGAAATCTAAAGTGCTAATTTTAAAGGCTTATATGCAAGTTATTGTCATAAAAAGTGTTTGGGGACCTGGGTCCTGCCCCAGGGGACATGTATCAATGCAAAAAAAACAGCAATTTTTTCGGGAGAAGTGATTTTAATAATACTTAAAGTGAAACAATAAAAGTGTAATATTCCTTTAAATTTCGTACCGGGGGGGGGGGTGTCTATAGTATGCCTGTGAAGGGGCGCATGTTTCCTGTGCTTAGAACGGTCCCTGCACAAAGTGTCATTTTTGCAGGAAAAAAAGCATTTAAAATCACTCGCGGCTAATGAATTGACGGCTCCCGTAACACAGAGAACAGTCATTCATTAAAAGTCATTGATAAAAAAAAAGTCATTGATAAAAAATATTTTTTTTTTTTTTTTAAAAGCGTGGGGGTCCCCCCAAATTCAATAACCAGGCCCTTCAGGTCTGCTATGGATATTAAGGGGACCCCAGCCAAAAAAAAAAAAATGGCGTGGGGTCCCCCTCAAAATCCATCCCAGACCCTTGAGGTCTGGGATGGATTTTAAGAGGAACCCCGGGCAAAAAAATGGTGTGGGGTCCCCCTCAAAATCCATACCAGACCCTTATCCGAGCACGCAACCTGGCAGGCCGCAGAAAAAGAGGGGGAGACGAGAGCGGCCCCCCCTCCCTCCTGAACCGTACCAGGCCACATGCCCTCAACATTGGGAGGGCGTCTGACAGGTCTTTTATAATGGAGGGCGGGGCCACCTGGTGACCCCGCCCTCCTCTGACCTATGGGGAAAGCCATAGGGAATTCCCCATGACGTCACCGTGCGTCAGAGGGGGGCGGGGTTACCAGGTGGCCCCGCCCTCCTTTATAAAAGACCTGTCAGACTCAGCGAAGCCTCACACAGCGGGAGCCTCCCATTGCGCGGAGCGGCCCAGAAGAGACGCCGGCGCCATGGAAGAAGATGCCGGACGAGAAGACCAGAGCAAGAAGAAGTGGATCGGAGGAAGAAGATGATGGAAGAAGATGCTGGAAGGAGAAGATGAAGAAAGCGAAGGATGAAGAGAGGAAGAAGGAAGACAAGAAGATTTTAATAAAGGAATTGTCAAAGACCGTCTCCTGTAATTTTTACCATTTTTTACACTTTTTTTGGTACTTTTGTACCCCCTTACCATTTCACACAGGGGGGGCCGGGATCCAGATTCCGATAAGCCCCCTGCCCGCAGACCCCCACAATCAATGGCCAGGGTTGTGGGGACGAGGCCCTTGTCCTTATCAACATAGGGACAAGGTGCTTTGTGGGGTCTCAGACCCCCAAAGCACCCTCCCAGTGTTGAGGGCATGTGGCCTGGTACGGTTCAGGAGGGAGGGGGGCCGCCCTCGTCCCCCCTCTCTTTTCCTGCGGCCTGCCAGGTTGTGTGCTCGGATAATGGTCTGGTATGGATTTATTTTTATTTTTTTGGCCGGGGTTCCCCTTAAAATCCATCCCAGACCTCAAGGGTCTGGTATGGATTTTGAGGGGGACCCCGCGCCATTTTTTTTGGCCTGGGTTCCCCTTAAAATCCATCCCAGACCTCAAGGGTCTGGTATGGATTTTGAGGGGGACCCCACGCCATTTTTTTTTTGGCTGGGGTCACCCTTAATATCCATAGCAGACCTGAAGGGCCTGGTTATTGAATTTGGGGGGACCCCCATGCTTTTTTTTTTAAATTTTTTTCATTTTTTATCAATGACTTTTTTTTTTATCAATGGCTTTTAATGAATGACTGTTCTCTGTGTAACGGGAGCCGTCAATTCATTAGCCGCGAGTGACACTTTGTGCAGGGACAGTTCTAAGCACAGGAAACATGCGCCCCTTCACAGGCATACTATAGACACCCCCCAGATATGATACTGCAATTTTGTACTAACAGCACGCACATACTAATCCCCAGAATCACAGCACATAATGTCAGCAGTCAGCAGCACATAACGCTGACAACACAATATGTGAGGCCGCCGGCGCGGTGGCCTTTTATACTGTGGGGCGTGTGCTAAACCCCCTGAGCTATAATTGGCCACAGGCATCCTGCCTGTGGCCAATTATTGCTCTCCTCGCCGCTGGCTCTTTGATTGGCCAAGCATGCGGGTCACAGTGCATGCTTGGCCAATCATCAGCCAGCAATGCACTGCGACTGGCCGCTCGCATCACGAATTTGATGCGAGCGGCCCAAATAGTTCTGGGCTCGCCGAGCGGGCGAACGCCCGATGTTCGATTCGAACATGGGTTCGAATCGAACACCGGGCTCATCCCTACTCCTCAGCTAAGACGGGATTCCCGCAGTGTCTCTGTGGAGACAGGATGCGATGCGCTGGACGTCATCGGAAGAGATCAGCCATCGCTGGACCCTGGAGAAGAGATCAGCCATCGCTGGATAGCAAGAGTGGATTACCACCGCTGGAATCTTTTTTTATTTTTAATAAAGGACTTCTGTGTTTTTTAACAAAACTTTTTTTGCATTGATACATGTCCCCTGGGGCAGGACCCAGGTCCCCAAACA